>PPLY02000007.1:90346-323477 GCA_003706665.2 Barnettozyma hawaiiensis | reverse complement strand
CATCTCCCAAAATCAATGATAACAATAAAAAAGACCACTTTGCACTTCACGATTTTCAAGCCCATACAGAAGTTGAATTCTTGAATCCACTCTTGGAGCTTCCCCAGATGTCACCTAGGTAAGAAGTAGAATCGTTCAAGGATAGACTCTGATCAACTTCGGAAGAAACTGGGGTAGAAGAGTTAGTCAATGGAGTGCTCAAAAAATCCTCACCGCTGTTCAATGCAAATGGCGACGAACCACTGGTGTGAATGGGATCCAATGAGTGGACAAAGCCATTCGAAGAACCCGGTCTAACCGAGGATTGAAAGGTTGGAGAAGGGTTCTGCATCATTTCAGAATGGTTATTATAGTGGGGTTGAACAACTTGAAATGAGTCAAACTTTGCGTACTCATTGTTGACAAAACCACAAGGATTCATTGAAAACTGGTTCTGTTGGTAGGTTCCAGTATTTTGCTGATATGGCTGCTGGATAATCACGTTCCGTTGATGTTGCTGCTTCAATCCATTCCCATTGTTAATTGGTCTAAAACGGCTCATTTGTTGGCTGTTGTTGTTATTATTATTGTTAACATGCTGCCCTGCTTGTTGTTGCTTCATTTGAGAGCTGATATTGAAGCAATTCTGCTTCTGATATCTCCCAGTACTAAAGTTACCATTGTTGTTGTTGTTGTTGACGAACCTGTTGTTGTTGTTGTTGTTGTTGTTGTTGTTATGGTTGTTATGGTTGTTATGGTTGTTATGGTTGTTATGGTGATAGTGATGGTGATTTCTGTTAACATTAACATTAGGGGCATAGTGATGGTTAAATGGTTGGTGCTTGGTGAAGTTTGAGATAGCCTTATCGACTTCAGCAAACTGGTAACCAAATGGCAGACTCTTAACCTTAGTTTTGGAGTTTCCAACAACCGCCTCGGTGTTGTTGTTAACACCAATGTTCTCGATAGTTGGGAATAGGCTCTCGGCGCTCCCTTTTGGAACTTGAGCTTCAAGTTGAGAGGTATAAACCTGCTCTGACTGTGAATCAGAGTTATCAAACAACATAACGCTGAAACAATCTCTCAGATGATAAGCAAATGAATGTGGAGCTGGCTTCTTCAACCAAGAAGAGTCAGGTTCAATATTGGTGTTTCAAAAAGAAAGAGCCGTCCCTGGGAAAACGAGTGTGGTGATAGTAACTGCTAGAAAGATAGCAAATATTCAAGAATCTGTTGATCTATCAAACAGACTTCCAAGTGTGATGTGGTCTCGACCTCAGAAAGCTCAAGCAAGAGATGAACTTTTCTTTTGGGAACCAACCCTCCGCCAATTCGTGCAAAGGAAAAAAAAATTAGAGTGCAGAAAATTTTCTTTCACGTGCAGTCACCTGACCCAAATTTCCTCCGAGGGCTATTTCGTTCCTCACAAACAAAAACAATATAAACAAAAACCACTGATGGGTAAGCATCAAGAAGTCAACGACCACAACATACCACGGATGGTTAATTTACAATTTGGTACTCTTTTGGAGTTCTGTATTTTACGAAGGACCCCTCCGGACTCCTTTCAAGCTCTTTTGAAGCAGTTGAACCATAAACAAGAAGTCCTGGAAGAAGATATCGTTCAACTACTCTCCACTCCAGAGATACTTGACCCGTTGGTAGTTATCTATATATCCACAGTTGCACTGACTGATCAGTCAACAAGTTTGAAGTTTTCTACTGTTGTGTCTAACCTCAAGTTGGCTATTGACCAAAACCAATTTCTCATTTTGAGTGCACTTATCACAGAGCTCAGGAATGAGAGGGATCAGTCCAACATTGTTTTTGGTAATCTAGAGATCTCAGAGAACGTTAATGCAGTTTTCACTTATCTGAAGTTTTTATTGGAACAAAAGCAGGAGAATGCGAAGCTTCACCACTGCTTTATCAATCTTCTTATCGGCCTGCTGCCAAAGCTAGTCTTGTCAACATCGATCATCACACCAGAGCAAACAGATCTACTCACAACACTGATCACCGAAGTTAAGGGGAAATCGGAATCCCTTGCAGATGGATTAGAAGAAATACTGGTGAGACTCACAAAGGGAGGCTCCATCAGTGGGAGTCTGAGACAGTCTATTTCGATCAATCCGACAATCAACGGTTACAGCATGCATTCCGCCTTCCTGAAGACTAACAAACTTCCAAAGTTCATCTGGCTGAACTCTGCAATCTTGAATTGGAATACCCATAAGGAAAACTTCTTGTCTGTATTTGACCAGTTTGTTAAAGTGAAAACTACAAAAAATACTTTGAATGAACTGTTGGCCATTTCGTTTGAGGGCTATTCAATTGCGTTACAATCCAGAAACCCACACAGTTACTTTGTTCAAAATTGGAAACTATTTTTACAGAAAAGGCTTCCCGTGTTCATTAAAGAGCTTAAACTCAAAAACATTGAACTATCGCTGACAAATGCTTTTCATCTGATTGATCCAAAGGTTCTTCAAACTATCAAACAACTGAGCGGGGGTGGGAACACATCGGACAGCAACTTTGATGATATATTCTCATCGTTCCCATCTACCACTACTGACGTGCGGCATGATTTCCTGAAGAGCTGTATCGCTCTAGGTCTTTTACCTCAAAGTTCCTTCAAAACTATTCTTGACGAAGATGCGTCAGCAGAAGGAAGAAATTTACCAACCACCGATGATGTCTATGATTCAATTAACCAGCCAATTGATTTTCAGGAGACTTTGAAGCGCACATTGATATCAATTAATACTGAGTTCGTTTCTTTGGATGAGTCTGGTTTGCTAGAGTTTCTGCGTTTAATCAATGACATGGAAGGTTCCAAACAGGCGGAAGTGTCTAAGTTGATTCTTTCTGCCATTATGACATTCATCAACGAAGATGACAAACCACACTTGTACAGATTGTCTGTTGCTTTGGGTGTCTGTCCTGATTCACTTGGTGTTATTCTGTTCCATCTGTCACCAGCAGCCATCTTGAAACCGCTAATGAACTTCTTGGATGAATCGCAGCCTGATTCGGAAGATATGAACTTCCAAGAAAACTATGCTGCCTTTGGCTGCGTCTTCTTGCTGTTTTTGTTGATTGTGAGGTCTTTCAACATTACTTTGGATGAACTAATCTCTTACAGACAGGAGTTATCGTTAACAAAACAATCTTTCTGTCTACAGTATCTGAATAACATGGGTACTTCGAGGCAGCTCAGTAAAAATGACACCAATAGGATAGATGTATTGACCAACTGGATGACTGCACTTTTTGACTCGGGTGGTATCTCTGACGATCTGATGAGGGTGTCGTCCATGCAGGAATGCTTTGATATCTTCCCAAGTGTATTCCAACAGGCATTCATCGGTTGCCGTCAGGGTCTTGTCGATATTGACACCATCAAAGGTGGTCTTGAATATTTTCTTCAACCCTTCTTACTGAGCACCATTGTTGGAATTCTGGTTTGGAGTGAAAACTACCTTTGGAAGAACCAGGATGTCGGCATTATTGTGAGTCTGTTAAAGACATTATTGAATCCTTCTGATATCAGCGGTGAAGCCATTCATATTCACAAGATCATTTTGTCCAATTTCACCAACGGATTGTACAAAGTGCTCGAACATTTAGACACCTCGCCAGATGGTTCCAAGATTGATCCAGAATTCTTGTCTAATCTCCGCCAAGTCTCAGAAAAAAAAGAATCACCAATTGGGTTTTTCCAGTGCTCTTTGGATGAGTTGGTTTCAACCTCCTCATTTTCAGATGACTCTTCAAAGAAGAAACCGCTTGAGTACTCATCACTTCTTGAGTCATTTCATGCCAAATTCCACATACTCTTGAATTTGGGCCAGTCGTCAAGTATTCCTATTTTAGATTACCAGTCACTCACAGCCTTAATGAATCTCTTGGGTGATGACTTGATAATTAACTACTTTTTATCCCAGATCAACACATCACAAGCACTATCCAACGGAAAGAATGCACAATTACTGATAGAAACTGCCAGCTTCTTTCTAGTGATGAACTGTGTGGATACTAAATCCAAACATGGTGTTCTAAAAGCTCTCAAGACTGGGGTCATCAATGAACAAGGTCCGGATGGATTATCTCCAAAGTCTTTGAGATTCGCAAAGGCACTGATACGGGCAAAATCATCCCAGATTAATATTAGCTTCGAGGATGAAGTCGTCCTTCTCTTCTCGGACAAATTGGTTGAGGATATACAAAGCATTGAATCTCTGGGCTAGATCTTGAATAGACTTCTCTTTATACATCGGAAATAAAAGCAAGTATGTTCTACGAATCTGGTTCACAACAAAATTGTCTATTTTCAAACCCAACCAATAAACAAGTGGTCAAGTACCAACGCTTGGGGTTAGGTTTCTTGATGGTACTCCATTTGTGCCATCGTCAAAGTTCCCCTCTCCTTCGTGATACATGTCCTCAATATTCATATTCTTCTTCCCTGATATTGCTGCTGCTGCCTTCCTTGCTTGAACAGCCTTCTTCTTATTAGCTTTCCTTTCGTCCTCTAATTGCTTTGCTCTCATAGCCTCAGCCGCCTGTTCGTCATCCAGCAACCATAAGGCCACATTAGGACCTGCCTTCTGGAAGCCAACATCTTCGTCTTGTTCTGCAGCCGATTTACCCTCCATAACAACCTGTTGGACGTGTTCTTTCTGCTTGGCACGGTCTCTCATTCTCTCCTCAATGGTTCCACGAGCCAGCAATCTGTAGACAGTCACTTGGCGTGTTTGACCCAATCTGTGAGCTCTATCCATTGCTTGTGAGTCAATCGTCGGATTCCAGTCAGAATCATAGAAAATGACAGTATCTGCGGCAGTCAAATTAATACCCAAACCACCCGCTCTTGTGGATAACAAAAACACAAACAATTCGGGCCTTGTCTGCCAATCACTCACTAGGTCACGACGATCGTCCAATTTGGAGGAACCATCCAATCTGCAATACTTGTACTGTCTATAGGTGAGGTACTCCTCCATCAAATCCATCATCTTGGTCATCTGGAAGTAAATTAGGACTCTGTGATCATTCTTCTTCAATTCAACCAAAAGCTCATCCAATTTTGCCAACTTCGCAGAATTGGAAATGAAACTGTTCATAGAGGGCATCTTGATTGAAGAGTACCCAACCTTATGATTCAATGGAGCTGGTAACATTTCAGCTTTAGGAAATTTAGACAATGGAATATCTTTCTGTATGAGGTCCAGTTGTGTGTTCAGAGGTAATGTGGTCAATGCCTGTCTGATCTTTGGGTTGAAGAGTGCATCGTGTTTGTCATTCATAAAGGAACGGTCAGAACATGAAATTTCCATTGGTGGAGCAGAGGCCGGTGTAATCACTGATGAATCGTGGACATTCAGGTATAAATCAGTGTAAACTTTCTCTTGAACCATGGTTAGATATGGTTCAACTTTTGGTCGGTTGATCAATAAGAACTGACGATCATCAGCAATTTCATAACGCTGTTTGATCACTTCAGGTTCCGTGTAAGTTCTCAGGTCAATAGCTCTGTTAATCAAATCGTTCTTAGCGACCCTTGAAACTTCGTTAGCAGTCTGGTCAACAAACCTCAACCAAGAGAATGCACCATCATCCTTAGAGTTGTTGTTTATGTACTCTGAGTTCCAGATGTTCATCAATCTGTACAATGCATGGTCTTTGATATCCACTTGGTTGTTCTCATTGGGAGTTATGAGTTCTCTGTATATCAACTTTGGCAGGTTGTATTTCAACTCAGAGACCGTAGCGTAACTGAAATCCAACTCGTTGGTTTCTCTTATCAAAGATCCAGTTTCTGCGAACTGACCAAAGGAAAATGAACTTCTCACATCATCTCTCTCAAACAAATCAGGATGGTTGCATACTTTTCTGAACTGCATGACCAAATTGATTAAAGACTGGTTGGAATCATCAGAACCAGACCTCACTTTCTCCATCAAATCCATAAGTGATATCTGAGATCTCAACATTTTGTATAACTTTTTCTGTCTAGTGGTCAAGTCACAGTATACATCAATCTCAATCTTGTCACCCAGCTCGGACTGGACATTCTTTTTGATACGACGCAGCATGAAAGGCTTCAATATCACATGCAAACGGCGTAATTGTTGTTGATTCAGCTGGGTGTTGGACTGCGCATGACTCTCGATGTCTTTAGAGAACCATTCACTGAATTCATCATGGCTATCAAACAATGTGGGCATAATGAAATGCAACAAGGCCCATAGTTCCTGCATGGAGTTCTGGATAGGAGTACCAGTTAGCAATAACCTATTACGACATTGTAAGGCCAGCAGAGATTTCCATCTGGATGATTGCGACGACTTTATTGCTTGCGCCTCATCCAAAATCATGTACTGCCATTTGATTCTTTGGAAATACTGGATGTCTTGAACAATTAACTGGTATGAAGTTACCAAGACATGGAATGGGGAACTCTTGGTGTAAGTGACATTCTTTCTATCCCAGAACTTTCTAAGAATCTTACGGTCCTTAGCGTTACCCCAATATGGTAATACTTTGAAATCTGGTACAAATTTGGAGATCTCCTGTTGCCAGTTGTGCAAAGTCGATGAAGGTGACACAACCAGAAATGGACCCCAAATGTTGTGTGTCTCAGCGAGGTACGCAAGAACAGAAATAGACTGGACAGTCTTACCCAACCCCATTTCATCAGCCAAGATACCGTTGATACCCTGGTCATATAAGTTTGCCAACCAGTTGAGACCCTTGACTTGGTATTCTTTCAAAGTACAGTTCAATAGATTTGATTGCTTGATAGTGATGTCTCCCAAAGATGTTGGGTTCTGAAAGTTAAGGTCGTCATCATCAATGTTTATCTGTTTCAATTCACCATTCGCCTTACCATTACCGTCGAATTGTCTAGCACGCTCTTGGGCTTCCAACAGAGCAGATTGTGCGTTGGCAGCAGCAGCTCTTTGAATCTCCTCTTCGTTATCAGAATCGAAATCGATGGCACTGACATCAGTCTTCTTGGCATCAGTGGGCGCTTCGACATTGGCATACTTGGTATCTGAAGGCCCACCAGGCTTCCCATCACGTTCCAATTCATCAGTCTTGATCTTCTTACCAATGAAGTGGGAATATAATTCAGTCTGACTGATCAAGAAATTCAACTTTCTAGCCTGTCTTCTGCTTTCTCTGGCCTCTTCATCCTTCTTGGCTTGGTCCATAGCCTCTTTTTCGGCCTTCTTTCTCAGATCACGCTCTTCTCTCTCATTGCGCTTCCAGAAACTGAACATTTCACGCATACTTCTTCTAGCTTTAGCTTGTAGATCCTTTGTACCTTTGTTTGTTCTTAGCTGCCACTTCTTAGCTTCACGGGCGCACAAAATGGATGTTTTTCTGGCGTTAACTTGACGCGTTTGTATAGCTTGTTGTAACAATCTGTGCACCTTTGGTGCATCTTTTCTGGACAAGTCTTTCCATATTGTAAAGTATGTGTTGTCGTATTGTCTTTGAATAGCTTTTAGCTCTTTAGCACTCAATTGAGGTTTCTTCGGGGTATCTGAGGGAGTTTTAGAATCACCTGAAGCGACCTTTTCTGGAGTTCCGGAAGCTATGGCATCCATTTTGCTTTCAGCATTCGCCTTGGAGGCCTTCTGTCTGAGGTTGAGTGTCTTTCTCGGCTCTGATTCTCCAGATGGTGCAGGAGCTATTTGAAGCAAACCATTTGCTTCTTTTCCTGGAGTCTTGTTGAGCTTCAACTTGGCGGCCTTCGTGAGGTTATCAAACTCCTCAGAGTTTCTTCTCTTTCTTGAGTTAGAAGTAGGAGCGACTTCGTCCTTTTTCTCTGATTTAGTAGCCTTCTTCGACAAATCAGCAGTTGATAATTGCTTCAAGAGCTTTTTGACTTCGAGGTTCTCATGGGACGCCCTGTCCAAGAAATCAAATTCCTCTTGGTTGAGGAGCTCCCAGCTCTCAGACTGTTGAGCTAGCAAATCCAAGGTGGTAATATGGGCAAGTTGTGATTTGAGTCTGTGTAGGTACGCATCCTTTTCATCTTTGTACTTGAGCTGATTAGCCTCCGCCAGTTTCTCATCAAAGTTTGGAGGAAGTGAGAATGAGCCATCCATAATCTCAGATTTGTTGGTGTTGTCGTTCTTCTTGATCTCAGTTGGTGAGAGAGCTTCTTGGACTCTTGAGGACTCATTTGGCGGCGAGCTTAGGATGGCTGAGATTGAAAGGCGCTGTTGACGATTGTTAGTATTTTGTCGGTGTTGTAGTGGCGAAGCGCCAGGATCAAAGCGTATTGGCGTGGTGCTTACAGTGCTGTGATGGTCGTGATGAGCCTGCTGAGCAGCATAAGGCTGTCCAACCGCGGACGTTTCTTCTTCCTTAATGGGCTCCATTCTTCAGCGCGGTTGTTGTTGTTGTTGTTGTTAACACACAGCGGTTCGACTGAAATTGTTTTTGAGAGAACAACGCTCAACATCTTGCCCGCCTTTTTCTTTTCGTTTTGGTCTTTTCACAGGGCCGCTTTTTCATTTGACGGGATTGGTAGGATGGTTTCTCATTGGAGACCGATGTTCCTACAGAACAGCTTGCAACAATAAGACTGCTGTCAAAGAAATTGGTGCCTCTGGACAGTCTAGTAATTAGAATCATGGGTTAACAGCGGCCTTCGTTGGCCCTACAGAACAGTTTCCAGCTATTATCAACACTATTTGACCACTAAATAATCATTCTTATTTGGGAAAACAACATCAGTGTTCGATTCACGTTCCACAGAACTCTTTGTCAGTTCTTTTCTCCCTGTAGTTAACTCGTTGTGACCTTTTTAGTTTCTTTGAAGACTCTTGACCAACATTCTCACCTTTGCTTTTCGACTCCGCTAGCCGTGGCCTGGTGTCCCGGTATTTGAACACGCTTATTCCCCGTTCAACACCGGCGGCGGTCTACACTCAGAAACACACAATAAGAAAAAAAGTTCAAGAGGACATATTTACACAGTTGATCGGGTTGTTTCTCAATAGATTAAGGTATTATAAGTTCCACAGTTATCACGGTGGCCCAGCAGACCTCCGCCCAAATGGAAGTTGAACCCTTTCAATTGTAGCTGGATCATTATTCATGTCTCGAAACAGAAAGGTTATGAGTCAACTGGCCCTACCATATTCATTAGCTTACCCCATCTTTTTGGCAGTAACAGAAGAAGATTGGTTGGTTGGGGACGAATTTGGTGAAGACACTCGATAAGTTGCAGTTATTGGTAGCTAGCTACAATATAACACGAACTGTACGTTCAGAAACTTAACCTTCTTACTATACTGGCACATAGCTATCCATTACACTTGTCTTCACACGTAGTATCGCCCACCTAACGCCAAACATTAAGGTGTTGCAGCACCATCCTATAAGGTCACTAGAATCCATAGTATACTCACTTTAACAAAGTATCTTATTACTTACTCAGAATGTTAATTTAATCTTCTAACTAAAATATATCTTAGATCATTTATACCGAATGAATCATGATAACAATAATAAACTTAGTAGACCGCCGGTTTTTCCGTAACCACCATAATTTGTTCAACTTTTAAATCCATTAAATACTCTCGATCCCATGCAAATTAGTACATGACACTATTGCCACCGCCTACTTCTGCTGCACTGGTATAGTTATCTAGATACTGAGTACGAGCTGCTGGACCTATTTGGTTCTTCAAATAAAGGGCGGGGGTTCGATTATGGAGTTGCACCAACCAAAACAAACAAACGGGTGCAGGAATCTGGTGTATGGAGGTAATTAGTGGGGCTAGTTTTGAGTTCAGAAATGTGATAAATTACCCTTTTCGGAAATCCACCATCCCGGGAGGGAACTTTGAAGCTAAAGATATTATATGAGTATATTATTATTATAATCGAATTAATTCTATTAAATCTTTGGTTTGCAAAAATAAATAAGTAGCCAGCCATATAAATAAGTCCGCGATCTCTGTATCCTTTCCTGCCTGTTTAATCAATGTACTCTACATCTGCCTTACTGTCAAAAAGTTCCCTATCCAGGTCCATTACCTCCTCATCAACATCATCAAAATTTTCATGACTACTCAAGAACGAGCCAATAGCGCCAATATAACCGTCATGTTTTAAGAAATGAGCCTGCATCTCTCCTTTTGACCAGAAATTGATCGCATAACTGAGGGTCTTTATGATGAACTTATGGGAATTGATGTATGAACCACCGAAAAAGATGTTTTCAACATTATGAATATTTGCATGAAGATAACTGATCTGACCAATGTTGTTGCTAATGGAATATATCAAACTTTTGGCTATATCAGCCTCATTGAAGCCCTTGTTATTCAATCCATTTTCAGACTTCTTGTTATTGTCCTTGTTATTGTCCTTGTTCTTGAAGACTTTACCAAAAGTGGAAGCAATGGTAGAGCTCTTTAACCCAATGCTGTTGTAGTCTGTTCCATAGATGTCACCAACCAGCATATCAACGTTTGTGTTATCACCAGACTCACTCAGTACCAGCATTGAGTCGTAGTCTTTACAATTGGTAAGAATTGACAAAAGACCCCAGAGGGACCCACCACCAAGCGAGGAACCCCCAACACGTTCGTATTGGCAGTTTGGGCCATCAACTCGGATGATAGAAACACCAGAGCCAATATTGACAAGCATGTACGGGTAACTAATGTCAATTTTTTTCAGATAGTTGATCTGCTCTGTTTCATGGTTCATTATGAAAGCCTCGTTCTCAATATCATTTATCAAAAAGTCCAGACCATATATCAAACATTCCATCTCATCTCTTTTGATAATATCTATCCCATGGTTGATGGTGAAGATCTGGTTGAGCTTCTCAAAGAACTTATACGACCCCCCTCCAGTAGTCACAACGTACTCAAACCGCACTTGATTCAAAGTGATAAGCTTTTCCAGAAAGGCCAGGATCTCTTCAATGCTCTCCGTGGCAAACTTTTCAAGGAAAATGCGGTCCTTGATGGTATAAACAATCTTAGTGAGGGAGCCGCCGATATCCAGTCCGATACGGTCTCTCTGAGTGTTCTCGAAGCGATGGCGACCCTCTGCGAAGAGATTCGTGCTGTGGTCCTGCACTTGCACACTGTGGCTAGTCATTGAGTCGATTTTGGTGGTGAAATTTAAGCAATAGGTTCATATCACGCCCAATCCATCGTTTAAGTACTTTTTGTTGGTTTTCGGTCATCACAAAAGTTCCAACAATCCGGCAGAAAATTTTTTCTTTATCGGTGTCGAGTCGGCAAAAAAGAAAGCTTTGACACATAGCTGCCGAAAATCTCCGGAGGATACTCACTACATTACCTGAGCTATTAAAATGCCGACCTATGTGTGGGGTTGTTATATACAGTAAATAGGACGATTGTCTATCCATTTAGTGTTTTTTGTACCAACAAAGCTGCTGCCACACTCACGTTCAGACTGTCGATGGAGGGGTCCACGTTAGCCCCACCCTTCAGCTCAACAATGAAATCGCTTCTCAACTTGAGTGTGGTCCGGATACCATCTCCCTCAGAGCCCAAAACGAGAACACATGGAGCCTTCTCAAGCGTGGAGTGCAAATCTTCCACATCAATGGATTTAGACTGGAGGGTTTGAGAGATTGTGGCGTCCTTGTGATGGACAATAGATCCCGCAGAGATGAAGCACCAACCATTGGCTCTGCTCTTTTCAAAAAACTGTAGAGGTTTGGCTGTAGTCATAATAGGTAGAAATTCAGTGGCTCCAACCGAAGTTTTCGTCACAGTTGCGGACATTTTGGCATTGTTCTTTTCTGACATCACTAGGAAATCTGCACCAAGGAAATAAGCAGATCTGATGATGGCTCCGATATTATGTGGGTCGCTGACTCCATCAACGAATATTCCGAGTGGATTAGGGTTGTTGGTTTGGTATGGCTGTGGTAGTAATTCACCAAAGTTGTCTTCATCAATGGTGTAGTCTTGCCCAATAACTTCTCCGAGCTGCAAGATTGGCTGAGGCGTTAGTGGTTTTGTCTCCAGAACATAGCCGTTGTGAATGCCGTTGTCAGTGAGTCTATTTAGTACTTGTTTTGAGTCAACAAATACCGTCTTGATTCCAAGCTGATGGGCACGGTGCTGGATATCGGGGTTTTTATACTCTGGATTGTAGATGAGCAGTTGATTAAAAAAATCTCTTTTGTTAGCTTTAAGCGCAGCCAGAACAGAAGAAGTGCCATAAATGAACTCAGAAAATGGGTTAGGGTTGAACTTTTTGTAGATGTCCTTGTGTTCAAACTTTCTTTTATGTTGATATCTGTCATTCCTTAATTCTTGGTAGTCTTCCTTCCTTTTTTCATTTCTTCTCTGTGTATACGTCTCTAGTCTCTTTGGATTATCATTTTGAAGCCTTTTAGCATGAACATGGCTGTATCTTTTGGTGAAGAATTCATCTTTAGATTCACCTGCACGTTCCCAAGCCTTCGTTTTGCTTGGTGACAGAAGGTTCTTGTCCACATTCCGATCCCTCACTCTATTAAAGTTGTTATTCTTGCGCTGGATCCCAGGTTTAACTGCATTGAGAAGAAATCCACTCCCTGTTGCGAACAGTCTTTTGAACACCAGACCCATTCTCACCTTGATATGGCTTCTTTGACCTTGTGTTTTCCTCTATTTTTCAGTTGTTAAGTGAAGAAAACTTTTCTAGAAGGACCGGAATTGCCCCTCACGAGCGAGCCGAAACTCGAGAACACTATGGAAGAAGAGTCACAGACTTTGCAAAGGAAACTTCCATCTTGGCTTTCTTCAGTCTTGACTTCTTTCTCAGTTGTTATATACCCTTTCCCTGATTATTCAAGATGTCAACTGAAAGAAGAGCTACGATATCTCGTATCACCAATGAGACTAAGATCCAGATCACTGTTAGTTTGAATGGTGGGCCAGTCACTCTTGAGAAGTCCATTTTGGAAGGTAAGTCCTACGATGAGCACGCCTCACAGTCTACTTCATCGCAGGTTATCTCCATCCACACTGGTATTGGATTTCTTGACCACATGATCCATGCCTTGGCTAAGCACGGTGGTTGGTCCCTTATTGTTGAGTGTATTGGTGATGTGCACATTGATGATCATCACACCACTGAGGACGTGGGTATTGCATTGGGGGAGGCATTCAAGCAAGCCCTTGGCCAAGTAAGAGGTGTCAAAAGATTTGGTACCGGTTTTGCTCCTTTGGATGAAGCCCTCAGTAGAGCAGTGATTGATCTATCGAATAGACCTTACGCAGTGATTGAACTTGGTTTGAAGAGGGAGAAAATCGGTGATTTATCCTGTGAGATGATCCCTCACTTTTTGGAGAGTTTCGCCCAAGCTGCTCATGTTACTTTGCATGTGGATTGCTTAAGAGGTTTCAACGACCACCACAGAGCCGAGAGTGCATTTAAGGCCTTGGCCATTGCTATTAAGGAATCTATTTCCAGTAATGGAACAAACGAGGTCCCATCTACTAAAGGTGTGCTCTTTTAGCCGTTATTATTTAAAGAAATTTCTAACCCTATGTACAAGTATATACCCTCAAAAAGCCTATAGATACTTGTGGTATTGTGAACTCAAGCTGATCTTTTCGGTGGCTGCACCCTTTGGACGGTAATTCTTCTTCTCTGGCCTCGAAATGGTTTTGAATTCGACTCTCACAGAACCATCATTACTAATAACGGCAGCAGATGGCTGCAGCGGTACCACAGTTTCTCTAGATTCACCTTTGGAGATGACATTGTTGAATTGGTTACTAGGATTCTCCGTTCTACCAACAAAACCACCAACTGCAACACGTTGCTCAGCTAGATAACGACCTGGGACAACGTCATGTTGAACCACTCCGTTAGGCTCAGTGGCTAATCTTCCTTTTAGACGATATGACAGACCACCGTAGCCATGGACTTTGCGAGCTTCAGAAAGCTTCAAACTCTGGAGGGTGTTAACGTTCATCTTCTTCTTGTAATCTTTGAGGAACGATAACGTCTGCGCATCAAAGTTTCCAGCGCTGAACTGCTTCTCAGACATAGCTCTTGGATCGCTGTGAAGTAAACTCTCCTTAAACTTTGATCTCAAATTGGACAGCTCAGAAACAAGCGATTGAACCTCTGTTTTCTTTGCATTTTGATTCAATTTCAGCACTGAATCAATTGATTGTCGTGAATTACTTCCTCTTTTGTAAAATAATGGATTGGAACCTGAACCTTCAAGTGTTGGAGCTAGACCCATCTCCTCAAATCTCTGTCTTTTCCACAAGTCACCACCGTTGGGTTCAAAATCAACCATACGCTCCTGACTATCAGCGTTGTTGAATGTTATGTAACGCGACTTGACTTTGGATGGCAAAGCGTACTTTATACCCCATTCTTGTCTGTCCAACGCAGCCTTCCGGGTTTCGACTATCTGATGGGTAGGGTGGATTGACTGTCTACCTGGCTTCAAAGGTTTGGCTAGAGAAGCAAACTTGGAGCCCTTCAAGAGCTTGCCGAACTCAGACATTTTCTTTTCAGAGTAGTTATTGAGCTTGAAGTTAACTTTGTAAAATTGAAAACTCTTCCTGCTGATGTTGGTTTACCAGTCCTTTTTTTTTGTTCGTCGATTTTTCAAATTTTTTTTCTTTTTGGATCAATCATTATTCACCGAAAAGACTTATTACATAATCAATATAAGTATTATTATATAAGCCTCATTGGAGTTGAAAGACTTCATCTAACCAGTGTTTAATTACAACCTTGCCTTCGTATAGTTGTGCCTCATCTATGTTTCTAACAATAGCTGCAGAATGAGTTGATGTAGTTTTGCGGATCAGAATTGGATATTTTTGCCATTTAAGTTGGTTAAGATATTTCACAATGTTCAATTGTTCCTCACATAATTCCAGGGTAAAAGACTTCAAAATCTCATTCTGAGCCTGTGGCGAGTCCTGAGCAAAAAAGCATAGTTCATTGATCGATGCTCGAATGCTGGGAACATCTTTACTTGAGAATTTGTCATCACTTTCTTCTAACGGTTTGATTTCATACTTCTCGATACGAGCACTCTCAGTGGCTGTCTTTGAGGTCATTGCATCCCACAGACTCTCCATCAGATCATCAGCTCTATCCTGTAGAGTGTTTTCAATCTGAATAGGATCATCAAAAAATATCAGACTTGTTGAAGATTCAACATCAGTGTAATCATCAACTTCAATCTCTTGATCAGTGTCACTAACTTCATCGGTGAACCTAGAGTTATCATCTTCTATAACTTCGAGCTTTGAAAGATACTGCGCATGCTCTCTCAATGAGTTCTTGATCCTCTTGTATGACTTCAAGCTTTCAAGGAAGTTGGAACATATAAACCAGATCGCCCACAGCGGCAAAAAGAAGATCAAGTTGGCAACAAAGTATAACCATCTCAGCTTTCTAGACAAGAACCCTGACTGCTCCACCAGTTCTTCTGAAGGTTGTGTTTTATCCTCCTCAGTGGAAACGAAATTATCTGATATAATGAAGGCAGCATTTGCATCGAGGATGATAGGACCATATGATGGTACAAATGGAAACTCCAGATAGTCTAGACTTGTGTTCTCTGTTATCTTAATAAATGGGTCAACTTTGGATATTCCAGATGTCCACCATGCTGTTCTTTTATCATTGATTGCGTTGGCATACAATTGCCTATGTTTAAAGCTCTGTAAGCCTTTGTAAAAGACAGAGCTTGGGTTCGCCATCAACGACAACAGTGATCTCTCTCGGGATCTACCATCTTTCAAAAACATTTGCTTTCCTGAAAGCGATAATACAGATGGCACAATGCTATTGAAAAGTCGAACTGTGATGTTCCAACCTGGAGTAAGAACCCCTACATGTGGGGTACAGAATGTGGTGAAGTTCACAGGTTCAATACAATCAAAGACAGCTTTATCGTAAAGAATTCCCACAGCGTGTCTGGATATCAATCCACCCAAAGAGTAGCCCGCTATTGAGATCTTCGTCACTCTTCCTCCTTCCTTGTTTAGTGTATCGATTTTTGATATTATTTCTTGGGCCACACGAAGACCACAGACATCAATCCCATCAAGTGTGCGATATCCCTCATTATCATTAGCTCTATGTATGATAAACTTTTCAGAGGTCGAGAACTGGTTTCCTCTCAGCTCCAGCTCTTGGACGATATAATCAAAATGTGACTTATTTCCCCAAAGACTGGTGGTGGTCTGTATCAGTATCAATTCAAAAAGATCTGTAGAAAAACGTGCTTACCCATGAACCAGAATGAGAAGATGGATATTGGTCATTACTGTTCTTCTAAGTCTTCTATCAAGTTTTCTCTAAAGGGAAGTTTATCTTGAAGGAACAAATATCCAGTGTTTTGAAAGATATCGTATCATCTTATCTATTTCTATTCGCGGCGGGGCAACTGATAACCTAAGAATTAGGAATTTATATTTAACAAAGAAAAATTGGGAGATGCTGAGTTGTTATAAACATGAAAAACAAAACATAAAATCATTCAATTGAGGTACTATCTCCGTAGTAATCGTCATTCTCTTCATTTTGATCTTGTTTGGAATCGTAATATGTTTCATCGTCTCCAGGAGAGTCAGAGCCACTGTGAGGTTGGTTCTGAATCTCTTCTTCAGTCTGGCCCAATATGATGGCATTTGAATTCAAATAATCTGACTGCTCAAACTCATCCGTCTTAATTCCACCAAGAACACCATTATACTGTTCTCGTGTTTCTGTCAAGATATTTGTCACATAATCGATCCATTTATCATCAACTAGTTTGTTGTAGATCAATTCATCAGAGTCAGGGTCGTTCAACTTTTGTGATTGAAAGATGGAACTAAACTTAACAACTTCTTCCGCGATAAGCACTAGGTGGCCCATATAACCTAGTCGCACATTTATCTTCTTTTCTGTTTCCGTACATAGTTCATAAGCGTCAATGATGAGGTTAGTGATATCACAACTCTCGAAGAGCTCCAAAATCAGGTATGAGTTATACCCAAAGTCAATTCGGCCATTAAAAATCTGCTGAATAAGGTCAAATACCACATTATGCCAGAAGTTATTCCATGGGAACTTTGAAAACATGGTGATAATATTCTGCAGAATTTTCGAATCAATCAAATGAATTTTGAACTCGTCTCCAACGGTGGGGTTAGAGCGAAGTTGGTTTCTCTTTGAAAGCTTGTTGGTATTCCTTGGTGTCACAGATCCAACGCTGTGCTGGATATCTCCTATAATCGGATCATCGCCAAACTCGTCATCAATTCCATTAATTGGAAGTTCGCCTTCTTGGTCATCAGGGTCCATATTTGGGGAGATGGTAATATTCTTGGAATTGAGCGCCACTGAAGGTTCTGAGGTTCCGCCAATATTTAGATTGGAGATATTCAGTGAGGCGTTGACCTTTGAGGATTCATCTTCTATTATCTCATCATTTAATGCGTTGGCCAAGTGATCCTCTTGTTGAAGTAGAAAGTTCTCACGCTCCTCAAGGATCTTTTCAGTCATATGAGTGTTAAGAAGGCCAATGTTGGAGCAGTGCAACAGCTCGGCGACTAATTCGCAAATCTTGAAACGCTCAAAGCCAAGAGGCTCAATCATTTGATCTATCTGGTTCTGGATCCTCTTCGATGTGTTATCCTTATGGTATAGGATTTCGTTGAACTTTTTCAAATTCGAAGAAAATTTCCTCAACATCTTTCCTAGATAGATTGGATCTCTTTTGCTGGGAGGATGTGATTCTAAAGTCGTATACAGCAAGTTCACTGGATCGTAATCTGAATTATTTTTTCTGATAATCTCAATCACCACACCCACCACGGTCGAAACACCACTTCCTCTTTCAAGGATAATTTCAATGATCTTATCAATGGACTTATCGCTCACAAGTTTTTTGATCAACAAGTTTGGACCAATGGTGTTCTCATCGATGGAAGTGTTGGCACTCAGTGAGATCAATGCTTTCAAAAAGTCCCCACAAGACGACTGAGTGGACGAATCAGTCTCTGATTGCAAAATGTTGAGGAGTTTCTCAATAAGTTCCTGGTCAGAGAGAATCTCAATAATGCCAGTTGGGATGTCTGGTTTATCAGTCGTAATGAATCGCAGCAGAAGATCCATTATTATAGTTATGCCAATGTGTGAAAGAAAAATGTCCACGAGGTTCGACTGACTTCTGACAAAGTTGAGTAGTTGATCAGGTCTTGATTCAAGAAGACGTTCGTTAATCTTAACAAAGAGCGGTATAGTAGGGGACGAGTTAGTGAGCTCACAAGAAAGGAATGCCCATAGCTTAGAAAGTAGCGCATCTTCCACCAGTGTTTCTGAAATCAGCCAAATGTTGGACGATAGTATTTCCGAAGCAACATGAATTCTGTTCAATTCTGCATTGAGCTCGTCAACTGCCTCAAGCTCCTCATCATTAGCAGACTCAAATTGGTCGTTCAGCTTCAGAAGTGCTTCCTCATTATCCTTGAACCATTTGACAGAACCAATCACGAGATCAATCAAAACCTCTAAAATTGAAATAGTTCCCCCCTGGGGTTTTAGGCCGTCGGAATCTTCTTCATCGTCGTCCGTCGCCTTCTTGCAATTGACAAGGTCTAAGTCACCATCCACATCTTTCCAAGGGCCCTTTGAGTAGTCCTCATTTATGTGTCCGAAGCAAATGAAGTCTACCAGTTTATTGTTTTGATGATTGAGTTCATTGAGGAGTGAAGGGTCATCCAAGATACTCCAGAGGAAGCTCCTGTTGAGGGTGATATCGGAATCATTTAGCGGTTCGACACCGAGCTGATCTGGAGATGTACTCCCTGCTGGAGTGCCACCTAGTAAACCACTGACTGGACTTGTACTAGGTTGGTGTTGTTGGTGTTGGTGTTGCTGCTGCTGTTCTTGTTCATCGACGTTTTGTTGGTCAAGAAGAGCCCGGTCGGAGGCCAGTTGTTGCTCTCCCGTTGTGAGGGGTTGAAAACCCTGAGGCTCACTTTGGCGCTGATCATAGTAAAGACTCAGTAGACGCTTGAGATTAGACGCACTGTTCGGCCGCTGTCCAAAGAGCCAGAAGGACATTGGTGCTTTGGAGGTATGTTTTGGCAAGCCAGATTGTCCGTCCGTATTTGTTTTTGTTTGCCTTGTTAGGTTTTCGGGAGAGACAGCAAAAAAAAAACACAAAAAAAACACATGGATCTGATTAGTATGGCTCTTTTCTCATCGATATCAGCGTACGACCGGACCAGCAAGCATGATGGCCAATCTTTTAAGGAAGGTTCTATTGGTTGTATTGACACTGTTTCTTTTAAAGAGTACTGTTGACTTCTCAACAGCTCCATTTTCCCCATTGAAAACGGAGTTTGCAGCTGTTTCTGGTCAGTTTGCAACCTGTTCATACTACCAAGACTATGTTGTACCATTGCAACAGAAGGCTTATCCTGTTGGCAACAATTTACAAGAGAATTATGTGACGCCAGCTCTGAATTTTGTCTCAAAAACTGTTTCAACCCAGTACAAGTCTTTTGTGGAGCCACATGTCCAAACAGCTGTTAAGAAGATTACAGATTTGCCACTCTATAAACAGCACTCACAACAGGCGTGTGAAAAGTCTGAGATTGTTGCCACCTTATACAAGAAGTATGTCCAGATTGCTTTCGAGGAATGTGCTATAGGTGTGATTGAGTTAAATAGACTATCTAGAATCGTTTATGCCCAGGCAAGCTCTTTTACAAAAGTTATTATTGCCAGATCTTCTGTGGTGCTGGAAGAACATATCATTCCAGGTCTGTTACGAGCTCAAGTCTTTGTTCTGGAGAATGTGGCCATTGCCGCTGAACAGGCCCAGAAGATTACATTTACCACTGTCTTAAAAGTCAATGAGCTTTTTGAAGAGACACTCAAACCACAGATTCAAAAACACGTTTGCCCAAGGGTCAGTGAATTCTATGCGACACACATTCAAGTACACTATCAGGCTCATATAGCTCCTCATGTTCAAGTGTTGAAAGCCTACAGTGCGAAGTATTACAACTTGCTAAGAGTCAATCAGATCTTGAATTTATCCAAAACGCTGCTCCGCTCCTCTTTTGACCAGTTGAAGGAATTTTCAAAGATTGAAGACCAAGAAACGTCTTCTGTTGCTGAACCACTGGTGCAGGACCAGTCATCTTTGAGTGAAACCACCACTGCTCAAACTGAAGAGGCGAAGGTAGCTGATAAAAATGAGGTTGAAGCTCCTGAAGTTCCTGAAGAGCCAGAGGCTGTTGCTGAAACTGCAAGTGACGAGTCCACTGGGGATGGACTTGATATTGACATTGTGATTGAAAATGAGGAGACCAAGGAACTAGAAGTGACCCTTGCTGACGAAATTGCTGCCTGGGAAGGGTTTATTAATGAAACTATTGAGAACATCTTCAAGAACTTTGAGAGATCCATTGGCAAATTAGAATCCGCAGTGTTAAAAGAAATGCAACCGGCTATCACTAAACGTCTTCAGGAATTCTCCGGCGAGTTGCACAATAATTATGGTGCTGTGAATAAGTTAATTTACAACATTGACTCACACCCTGCTGTGCTAGAGGGTGGTGATCCTGTTGAGTTGGATAAAGAGGGTCGGATTATTGATCACAAGATTTCGAGAGAAGAATTCCGCGGTCTTTTGAATGGCAGCAAGGACTTTGCCTCAAATGAGTCCGACAAGATACACCAGGCCGTCATTTCTCAAATTAAGGACCTAGAATCCAAGATTGACACCGAGAGAAGAATGATTGTTGATATTTACGAAGAGTTTGCCGAAGTCGCCATTAACGAGTTCTCAAAGAAGATGATGTATTCTACTTTCTCCAACTCTTTTAACAAGATTTCCAAGGGACGGGAGGCCCCAGATGCCGAGACTGAGAACTTCCAAGATTGGAAACAATATGTGAAAGTCAAGAACAGTTTGATTGACAAGCGTGAGGAGTTGATCTCAAAGAAAGTGGAGCTGGATGCCTTGAATCAATATATTGCTGAAATTCAGGGAACTTTGAAAGCCTTTGTCCATGAATCTGGAGATTACTATGCGGTTCTTAGAGCCCAGGCAAACATTGAGTTTCAAAGTCGCGAGAGCAGAGAGAAGGCTCTGGAGAGAGGTGAGGGGACTTCCACATCTACCATCATCAGAAAAGTCACTAAAACCCTCGGTGATGGTGATGAGGGCGCTCCTGTGGATCCTGATTATGTCGTTGACATTCCTGTGAAGAAAGTTGTGAACATCGAGGACCTGACCTTGGAGGAGTTGGAGGACACTACCACCACTGCACTAACTAATGACTTGGTTGGCGATACTGAAACTCAATCTACTTCTGAAGAGAAGGAGCCAGAGGAAGAAGCTGCAGCACCAGATCCAGAATTAGCGGAGACTGAAACTGCCGAAAATGACGATACTGTTGTCGTTGAGGAAGACATTGATCCAAACCATGAGGTAGAGTCTTCTCAACTGGAAGACAAAGAATCTGACATTGTCGAGCATGAACAGGACGAACCAGAGACTATCGCCGAGGAGAGAGAGGAGGAGGAATTGGAAGACATTGATACACACGAAGAAGATGAATCCGTTGTTGGTGAGCAAGGTGATGTTGTGCAACATCATCCGGATGACCAATAGAGAGAGAGAGAGAGAGAGAGAGAGAAAGAGAGAGATACCCGGTAGAAAGAGAGACGCTAATGTGTACAGTTAATTTTTGTGATAAGGTCAATTACAACACCTGTAATCTCGTCCATTTTTGTGGTAAACATGTGTCCTTCTTTTTTAAATTAAATTAATTTTGAAGAACTGATCCATCCACTTTGCACCTAAAGACTTTTCACTAGGAGAAAATCTAGAGAATCCCGGTATCAGTTGACAAGGCAGATTTTTTGCAACAGCAACGACACCGACACACGACCAGAGCCCTCTTTCCCTTTCAGTGAATCCGGTTGGGCCAGCACGTTGCCCGTTAGTAGTAATTTTCGAGGGAGAGTGTTTTTCTTTTTTTTTTTTTTGGACGCGTTTCAAAAAAACAACAAGGAGTTCAACCGCCGTTTGCAAAAGGGTTTCAGAAAAGCACAGCCCACAAGCAGCTACTTCAACAGTGTTAAACGACAGAAATGGCTTCGACTTACGAAGTGGGAACGTATGTATTGCAATTTACCGGAATTTTGGTACAGTAATAGGGATCCTCATTACTAACTGAGTACTAGACGTTGCTGGATCCAGAATGACGTGGAAGGATGGGTTGGTGCCGAAATCATCAAACACACCAATGAGGGTGACAAGCATCAGTTGGAACTCAAAGCTGATCAATCTGGAGATGTCGTGAATATTGAAACCGACTCATTAGGGGAGAGTAACACAGATCTGCCGCTATTGAGAAATCCACCTATTCTTGAGGCAACTGAGGACTTAACATCCTTGTCATACTTGAACGAACCTGCCGTGCTTCATGCCATCAAAGTCAGATACTCACAGTTGAACATCTACACATACTCTGGTATTGTATTGATTGCAACTAATCCTTTCCAGAGAGTCGACCAAATGTACTCAGCTGATATTATCCAAGCGTACTCTGGCAGAAGAAGAGGCGAGCTGGAACCCCATTTGTTCGCAATTGCCGAAGACGCTTATAGATGTATGAAGGAAGATGAGAGAGATCAAACGATCGTTGTCAGTGGTGAGTCTGGTGCTGGTAAGACTGTGTCTGCCAAATATATTATGAGATACTTTGCCTCTGTGGAGGAGATCACGAATAACGACTCGTCAATGGGCCAACACGGCGGGTCTAAGATCGAGATGTCTGATACAGAGAAACAAATCTTGGCTACCAATCCCATTATGGAGGCTTTTGGTAACGCGAAGACAACTAGAAATGACAACTCCTCCCGTTTTGGTAAGTATTTGGAGATCTTGTTTGATAAGAAGACTGCCATTATTGGTGCAAGAATAAGAACATACTTGTTGGAACGTTCCAGATTGGTTTTTCAACCCAAGTTGGAGAGAAACTACCACATTTTCTATCAGATCATGGAGGGCCTTTCTGACGAACAGAAAACACAATTGAAATTGACCAATGTTGATGACTATAACTACTTGAACCAGGGTGGAAACCATCACATTGATGGTGTCGATGAGAAGAGTGATTACAATGAGACATCTGATGCGCTGTCTTTGATTGGTATTGGTTCTGATAAACAGTTTGAAATTTTTACCATTTTGGCTGCCTTACTTCATGTTGGTAATATTGAAGTTAAGGCCACTAGAACGGATGCTGTTTTATCTTCAGATGAGCCTAACTTGGTCAAGGCTTGTGAGCTTTTGGGAGTTGATCCCTTCAATTTTGCAAAGTGGATCACAAAGAAGCAGATTGTTACCAGATCAGAAAAGATTGTTTCCAACTTGAACCACAAACAGGCGTTGGTTGCAAGAGATTCCGTTGCTAAGTACATTTACTCTGCCTTGTTTGACTGGCTAGTGGGATATATTAACCAAGATTTGTGCCCACCTGAAGTTGCCCAACAAATCAAGACTTTCATTGGTGTTCTAGATATCTATGGGTTTGAACATTTTGAGAAGAACTCCTTTGAACAGTTTTGTATCAACTATGCCAATGAAAAATTGCAGCAAGAGTTTAATCAACATGTCTTCAAGTTAGAGCAAGAAGAATATATCAGTGAGAAGATTGAATGGTCCTTCATTGAATTCAGTGACAATCAACCTTGTATTGATCTGATTGAGCAAAAACTGGGTATTTTATCTTTGCTAGATGAAGAATCTAGATTACCTGCTGGTAGTGATGAAAGCTGGATCCAGAAGTTGTATGACAATTTAGATAAGCCACCTACCAATAATGTTTTCAAGAAACCAAGATTTGGTCAAACGAAGTTCACAGTTGCTCATTATGCACTGGATGTTTCCTATGATATTGAAGGTTTTATTGAGAAGAACAGAGATAGTGTTTCCGAGGGCCATCTTGAAGTGTTGAAAGAAGCCAAGAATGAATTATTGGTTGAAATACTCAACACACTCGAAACAGCTAATGCAAATGCTGAAGCAGCCAATGCGGCAGCCAACGCTGCAGCATCCAAGAAACCTGGTCCCTCAAAGGCAGTGAAGAGAAAGCCAACACTTGGTTCTATCTTCAAGGGTTCGTTGATTGACTTGATGAAGACTATTGACTCGACCAACGCCCATTACATCCGTTGCATCAAACCAAACGAAGAAAAGGCTGCCTGGAAGTTTGACCCATTAATGGTTTTATCCCAGCTCAGAGCTTGTGGTGTTTTGGAAACTATCAAAATCTCATGTGCCGGTTTCCCTTCCAGATGGACTTACGAGGAGTTTGTCAGCAGATACCATTTATTGCTTAAATCAGACGAGTACGAAGGCTTGCTGTCAGGAAAGAAGTCAGATGAAACCATTCGGGATATCTGCGATAAGATCTTGAAACGTACTATGGAGAGGGTGGAAACATATCAGTTGGGTTTGACAAAGATATTCTTTAAGGCTGGTATGTTGGCTCATTTGGAAAAGTTGAGAACTGACAAGTTGAACTCTTCAGCCACGCTGATCCAGAAGAACGTCAGAGGTATCTATTACCGTCGTCAATATGTTTCTATTAGAAGTTCGATCATGAGGCTCCAATCGTTGGTAATGGGATTCAATGCCAGAGCCAGGGCTCAAAGACAGATCGAGTACAATTCTGCTACTCATATCCAAACTTTGATTAGAGCCAAGCAAGGCCGTAAAAGGTATGTATTGGCAACAAACTCCATTGTTTCACTTCAAAATTTGATCCGTGCAAGACAGGCAAGAATTAAGTTCTATGAGGGCCAAAAGAAGCGAAGCGTGGTTGCCATCCAAAACAAGTTTAGATCTTATAAGCAGAGAAGCAGTTTCTTGAAATTGAGAAAGGCTACTATTGTCACTCAAACATTATACAGAGTCAAATTGGCCAAGATGGAGTTACAATCATTGAAACTTGAGGCTAAATCTGTTAATAGATTGAAGGAGGCCAGTTACAAATTGGAAAACAAGGTTATTGAGTTGAATTCCAAGTTGACTGATAAGGCCAATGAGAACAAGAGCTTGATTGCTGAACTCCTTGCTTTGAAGACTTCTTTGGAGGACTCCCAAAAGAGTCATGAAGACCTAAAGACTAGAGAATTGGCGGTCCAAAAGCAACTGGATGAAAATTCAGAGGCTCACTTGAAGGAGATTGAGGAGTTGAACCTAGATCTTGCGAAATCGAAGGAGGAGATAGAAGAGTCTGCACAAAAGATCACTGAGTTGACTGAGTTACAAACTCAACTAAAGGAGGAAGTCAAAGATACTCTAGCACAGTTGACCGCAGCTAAAGAGGAACTGATTAAGCACAGTGTAACTGAAGAGGACTTGAAGAGTGAAGTTGAGAACTTGAAGAAGCAACTAGATCAAATGAGTAAACAGACTCGTAATGGCAGTACCATTAACGGCAGGGCAGCCGTCGTTGGAATTCCTTCTACTCCGAAAAGATCTAGACGCTACAGCACTCAATCTCAAGAAACTGATAGATCATTCTTCAGTCCAAAGCAAGTTTCTGTTATCCCCGTTTCAAATGAAGAGGACACTGAGTCTACTTTGAGCTCCCTTTCATCGATTACCAACGAATTGTACAACTTATTGCAAGATTCAAAGACTTTGTACAAGGAGATCATCACTGGTTTGTTGAAGAACCTGAATATCCCACATAGTGGTGTTATGACAGAATTGACCAAGAAGGAGGTGTTATTCCCAGCTAGAATTATCATCATTATTCTGAGTGATATGTGGAGATTGGGTTTGACCAAGGAGTCTGAGAACTTCCTTGGACAAGTATTGCAGGCAATCCAGGATATTGTTTCTGGGTTGAAGGAAGAGGATGTTATTATTCAACATGGTGCATTCTGGCTGTCTAATGTGCACGAACTCTATTCGTTTGTATCTTACGCTGAAGCCACTATTTTGGAGAATGAGGACATCTCCAATGAGATGGGGGAAGAGGAATACTCAGAGTACCTGAAATTGGTTGCTGTTGTAAAGGAAGACTTTGAGACTCTTTCATACAACATCTACAACATGTGGATGAAGAAGATCCAAAAGGAATTGGAAAAGAAAGTTATTTCTGCTGTTGTGATGTCCCAATCCTTACCAGGTTTCATCACTACTGAGGCCTCTCCGTTCTTTTCAAAGGTGTTTTCTCAGAACGTTTCATACAAAATGGATGACATTTTGAGTTTTTTCAACAATGTGTTCTACTCTTTGAAGAACTACTTGATTGAGCCTGAAGCAGGTAATCACATTATTGTTGAACTCTTGACATTCATCAACGCTACTTGCTTTAATGACTTAATCATGAGACGTAATTACTTATCATGGAAGCGTGGGTTGCAGTTGAATTACAATGTGACCAGATTGGAAGAGTGGTGCAAGTCGCATGATATTCCAAACTCTCCCAACTACTTGCTTCATTTGCTACAGGCTGCGAAGTTGTTGCAGTTAAGAAAGACTTCCAAGGAGGATATTGAGATTATATTTGAAATCTGCTATGCATTGAAACCTGTGCAAATCCAGAGATTATTGGCCCAGTATGCAGTTGCTGATTACGAAGCTCCACTGGATGAGAGTGTTTTAAGTATTGTTGCTAACAGAGTGAAGGAGAAGGGTGGTAGCTCCGATGATTTCTTTGAAACAGTTTCAAACGATTCCATGGATGATCCTTTCAGACAAGCTGAGGTTAGACCTTTTACTAGGGTAGAAGCATACGTGCCAGCATGGTTGAATCTACCTACTGTTAGAAGAATTGTGGAGTTGGTGACAAAGAATGCTGTTGCACAGGAGTACATCAACGCCCACCCAGAGACTGGCGATCCATTAGAGGATACCGAGTAGGTATAAATATTTAATTCTGTGAATACACTTATCCTTAGAACCATGCTGCTGAAGGATGATCACATCCTCAATCTTTTCTAACCCCATTGCTTTCCCAATACACAATACTAATTATTCTGTCATTCTGTTACACACACTTGAGAGCACTGAACATAAATAAACGACCTTGTATTACCTAATCATTTTCGAGATCTTCGTTCTAAACGAGGATCAAGAAAAAAAAATTTTCACATGAAAAAAAAGCATGTGAAAAAAGAAAAGCGGCAAAGTATAAAAAAAAAACACAAGCTGGCTTTTACTCCTGTTTCCAAACACACAGATCAAGCAAAATTTGCCACCCACCCTTTTTGAAGTAATCAACAATGTCTGCCCCAGCTGTCAACTACAAAGTCGCCGATATTTCCCTAGCTGCCTTTGGTAGAAAGGAGATTGAGCTTTCAGAGAACGAGATGCCAGGTTTGATGGAGATCAGAAACCAGTACGGTGCTGAACAGCCATTGGCTGGTGCCAGAATCGCTGGTTGTTTGCACATGACCATCCAAACCGCTGTCTTGATCGAGACCTTGGTTGCCCTTGGTGCCGAAGTCACCTGGTCTTCTTGTAACATTTTCTCCACCCAGGACCACGCTGCCGCTGCTATTGCCGCTGCTGGTGTTCCAGTCTTTGCATGGAAGGGTGAGACTGAGGAGGAGTACTTGTGGTGTATCGAACAACAATTGTTCTCCTTCAAGGATGGCAAGAAGTTGAACTTGATCTTGGATGATGGTGGTGACTTGACCTCCCTTGTCCACGAGAAGTATCCAGAGATGCTTGATGATTGTTTTGGTTTGTCAGAGGAGACCACCACTGGTGTCCACCACTTGTACAAGATGGTCAAGGATGCTGCCTTGAAGGTCCCAGCCATCAATGTCAACGACTCTGTTACCAAGTCCAAGTTCGATAACTTGTACGGTTGTAGAGAGTCCTTGATTGACGGTATCAAAAGAGCCACAGATGTTATGTTGGCTGGTAAGGTTGCCGTTGTCGCTGGTTTCGGTGATGTTGGTAAGGGTTGTGCCATGGCCTTGAGAGGTATGGGTGCCCGTGTCATTGTATCTGAGATTGATCCAATCAACGCTCTACAGGCCGCTGTTGAGGGTTACCAAGTGGCCCCATTGGAGGAGGTTGCCTCCATTGGTCAAATCTTTGTTACCACTACTGGTTGCAGAGACATCATCACTCCAAAGGCCTTTGAACTAATGCCAGAAGATGCCATTGTGTCCAACATTGGTCACTTTGACATTGAGATTGACGTTTCTTGGTTGAAGGCCAATGCTGTTGAGCACGTTGAGATTAAGCCACAGGTTGACAGATTCACCATGGCTAGCGGTAGACACATCATCTTGCTAGCTGAGGGTAGATTGGTCAACTTGGGTTGTGCCACTGGTCACTCTTCCTTTGTCATGTCTTGTTCATTCTCCAACCAAGTCTTGGCCCAAATTGCCCTTTTCAAGGCTAAGGACTCTGATTTCCAAGCCAAGCACACAGAGTTTGCCAACAAGGGTTACGAGAAGGGTCAAGTCTACGTCTTGCCAAAGGTTTTGGATGAGGCTGTTGCCAGATTCCACTTGGGTAAGTTGGGTGTCAAGTTGACCACCTTGACTGAGGTCCAATCTGAGTACTTGAGCATTCCAGTTAACGGTCCATACAAGGCTGACCACTACAGATACTAAGCCTTTCAGTGTGTGTTAATTCACACTTTTTTCTGAACATTGCATCAACTGCATGTTTACCCTTTCTTCGTTTAACGAGGTATGTTCATGACTTCCTTTTTATGTTTATGTGGTTTACGATAGATTTGACTATACTTGTCAGATACAGGTTAGAATATAGGTTAATCCTTCAACGGATATGATTAATTAATAATTTGTTTTGTAGTTGGTGACTGAATCCAAAAAACCAAAAAAAAAACAATCTATGCATTTTTATTTTACTATTATTAAATGATGAAACGTACGGTGTACGGTTACTCTTTTTCTTTTAATGGGCAACACCGTTCCCGTTCTGAATCCCATTTGCTAGACCTAGACTCACTGCGGCCTCATTAAACAAATATGTACCAATCTCCTCGCCAAAAAAATCCACAAGAGCTCTCTCATCGCCGTCAGTGATCTTCTGCAATTGTTCCAAGAGATCAAAGTTCACAAGATCTGAGACGCGAGAGTCGCGATGGTAATCGTGGTGGTTTGTGACAAATGAACGAATGTAACTAGCCATGGTGGGGATCGCACCAGACGCACGTTGTTCAATAAGTTTCATGTACCAGTACAAACGAGCGTATGGACCTCCTTTTTGTAGTTCAAGACCAAATCTCTGCTGGATGTGTGTCTTGACAAGTTGAATCAAACCAGGGAAGGAGCCGCTTGCAGCCTTTGTACCATTGATGATTTCATCAATTGAGACTTGTGAACTGGAAAAATCTCTAGAAGTGAAATCTTGAGGGAAGTGGAACTTGGAGGCCAATGTGGAGTCCCTCACATGTGCGGTCCTCATATTTTCCTCCACTTGGGAAATTGGAATGTAAAAGTTCCACTTGTCAGCATTTGCCAGAAGTGCACTTCCCAAGAGGGTAATGAAGACAGAGAAGGCAGCATTTTCAAAGTCAGTGATTTGAATTTCCATCGATCTGAACTCAACTCTCCAACCAGGAACATCCTTATTTTCTGGTTTAGCAGCCTGATTTGGTGGTTTGAAACGTAGTGTTTGCCAGTTAGTGGATTGGATGTTCTCAAAATGATCAGTCTCAACTTCATTGTCCTGGTCCACTCTCTCATTGAAAATCACAATAGGGTCACGAATGTACAAATGTGCAAAATGACGTGCTAATGGTTCGTCAAAATTTGGGCTTGCAAGGAGTTCGTTGAGCGCATTTTCGTTCACTGCTGGGTTAATGTCATTCAACTCAGCTTTGAAGAAGCCATACGAAGCGGAACTTGCTGTGCTATCTTTGATATCACCTAGATATGAGTCCACAGAGTCATAACGTGATTTGGACACTATTTGGATAGCTTTTATTCTGTCCTTTGAGATCCCACCATATTCATTAGCGTCTCTCAAAGGTGCCACACCACGCTCGAATGGAGTTCTGTCATCAACAGCACCAGAAATAATGTTCCAGCGCACGTCCTGATCTGAGAGCCATCCTTTGAAGACAGGTGCTGCTGCAGTGAGACTTAGAAATACAGGTGCAAGGTTGGCCCAATTGTCATAGAGGTAGCGCGCTTTGTCAATATCCGGGGCCTGGACAGTGACTTGGAGGCATGAGTTCCCCATACCAAATCCCATTGAGTCCATATAAATGTGGCCTGGTTTAGCTGCACCTAACTGTGATTCTTCATCCTCTATAAATAGATCTCTAATGGGGGTTCCATCAGTATCTGGAGTGTTTGTGTCCTTGAAGAGTGGGATGTTGATGGCCACTTTCTCACCACGACGACGACGGATATTGGCTGTGAGTGTCGGGAAACGGACATGACGGTTGATTATTTCATCAGGAAGGAACAAAGACCTGGATGCTTCACCATTGGCAGTTGCCGGTGGGGTTGTGAATTGGCCTACACCCATCATTGGGAACGCAGTGATAGTGACTGGACGGATGGATCGATCAGCTAATGCTATATCGACAACTGTGCGTCTGTCGTTCATGTTCTTTTCCACATAGAGGTACTGATCCAGTGATTCACCGTCATATGGACGAGCAGGAGTCGCCTCAATCATGAATCGACCATACTCTGGGTGGAAGTTGAGATCATTCTTGCGAGCAAGTTCAGCCAGAGAGCCGTCCTCGTTCAGATCTTCGAGCACATAATCCTTATCGATGGAGAGTGTGGCTTTCTTGTTCTCAGTATCAAACTTGACTAGCGAATACTCCACCTCGTCACCCCAAAGATAGCGGTCGTTGGTCCTGGATGCTGCCGAGTCGAAGCAGCGCTTGAGTTGCTGCAGACCGTTTTCTCTGATATGATCACTGTGATGGCGGGAATCGGCCCAGGGCAGCGGCGTGCCCAGTGACAGGAGACCCATTAGTCGGTTTGGACAGTTGGTCGGAGGGAGATGTGTGGTCGTTTTTGTTCAAGAGAGTGAGCGATAATGCTTTGGTGAAGAATTTTTTCGCGGCTTACAAATTAGTTGGCTGGAGATAGCAGTCAGCGGGATCCACACTTTTGCACACAAAAACTTGTGATCAGATTTCTGATTAGATTGAGCGGGAGGAGAAGACGGAGAAAGAAATTTCAAGGGGGAACCTGCTAGTAAAAAAAAGCAGACTGGAGTGGTAGGTGGATAGTTTTGCTCAAGCCCGTATGGAGCCCAATAAGAAACTGAGGAGGATTGAGACTAAGAAACTTGACAAGCTGCCTAGTGATGTTCTCCTTCGGATTGCGAGCCACCTTCACCAGGAAGATGTACTATCACTCCTCGTCACTGCTAAAGTTTTTTCGAGACCTTGTCGCCAGCGACTGTATCGCCGCATAGTGATTTGTGAGAAGTACCAGGATACGTATTTCTACGAACAGTCACGCAAGAACAAAACCACATTGCTCTCATCTTGGGACAACATTACGACTTTTTTCAAACATCTCCATAGACATCGTGATTCGGAAGTGTGTGGCTTTGTTGAAGAACTTGTGTCTTTCAACTATTTGGACCATGGTGGGAAAATGGACAGCTACCGCTATCTAAGTGCTTCTGATCTGAACCATATCCTTATACTGAGGCAATGCTGGGAGATTGTGGTCAACCAGTTTGTCAACCTTAGGAAATTTGTCTTCCCAAAGCTGCCTGTTGAGAAGCTGATGCTGGTATCCCCACAGATCAAGGCAAATTTGACCCATGTCAGCATCAACCTTGAAGATGACCTGCAGAATGGAATGGATCTCGACTCTGAATTACTGAGGACTAGGTTTCACTTCCCCAAGTTGGAGAAATTGGTACTAAATTTGGATCATAAAGGAGACCTCAACCCAGTGATTTTCGATATCTTTGAGTATATTATCAATCAGGGAAGAGATATCAACAATACCCTCACATCTTTGGAGATTAATGGTAATTTTGGAAGACTGGATCGGGATTTTGAGTACTTTCTACGTCACACCTCGCTAGAAGGCGATGTTACTTTTAAGAGTGCGTTCCTGAAAGGCGTTGGGGTTGGCGAAGAGCTTTATTCCAAGGGGAAGACGGTGGATGATATAACTGGTGGTAGGAAAGTCAAGAGAGCCGTTGTTGTTGATCTTGAAAAATTTGAAGACACTCTTGACTCAGACTCTGAAGAGGACGACGAACATGAGGAAGAGGAAGAGGAAGAGGAGGAAGACGAATTCACCCCTTTGCTCAACAATGTTAAGTTTTCCCCCAATGCCATCAACAATTACAATCCAGGCTACAATGATTCCACATCACGCATTCGCCTATTTGAACTCCTCTCACACTTCCAACTTACCAAACTCCGCAGCTTAACGTTGTCAAACATCAACTTCCACGCTGGTCAAGACATGGAGTACATCAGCGATTTCTGCCAATTCCATAACCTCACCTCACTTCATTTTAACAATTGCTATGTTATTTGTGAGGATGGTACTGCTCCCTTGCTCGAAAATGCCAGCCCGTCACCTTTAGACCTGTCGTCTTTCAATGTCACTGAGTTCAGTTTTGGCTTACAGTTTCTTGACACTAGTCGGCGCGGAACGCCCTACGTAGCATTCCTCCAATCGCTGATCGACGAGCACAAGAATGGAAGAATGTGTCCTGAACAGTTGGACAAAGAGACTGAGGCCAATATTACTCAGACTGACCGGCATCAGCGTACTCTACTGGCTTCAGCACTGGCTGAGAAGAAGTCCCTCAATAAATTGAAAGTGTACCTCTGTTCAGCGACATTTGGTATCCGTGAGTTGATTTTGCTTCTCGAGGAGGCTCAGTATGCGTCACCCTTGAACCTAGTTCACCTCTGTTATGTCAATAGATTAGAGACATTCCGACTCATACGTAAACTGACCAACATCAAGATTCTAAAGAAGTTTCAGAATTTCAGTAATTTGAACATGATTGACGATTACCAGTTTGGATTAGGAAAGAAGCTCGTTGAGTATTTTAATGGCGTGTGTCGCGTGGATAATTATGGTGGGGATGTTTTTGAGCAGCACCACGAGTGTGCTTTATTCAGAGATGAGTTTGAGTACTTGTTCAAAGAAGATGTGAAGGCTGTGTTTGACGAAGTGAAGGCATTGCAGACTCTTGAGTACTTTGGCGTGGTATTTAAGAGAGATGATATTTAAACAATTTCAAGTCCATGCACAGCACCGGATATCACTCCTATAGCCTTTTAACCATCCCCTTGACCTCGGTTAATTATACCTCTTCCCTTTCAACACTGCAAAATATCGTAGAAACATGATCAATGTCATAAATCGGTTTATTGTCCGGGTAACCAAACAAGTGGGGGTGGAGACCAACCACACAGGGAAAACAAGCGCCTTGCAACTCACACAGATGGACAAGTACAATCCTGACAATGGCGGGAGAACTCAGTGTACGTGAGCAAGTGAGATTAGCATGGGAGAAAAAAATTCAGCAGCAGCAACAGGGAGAGAAGGCCCAGCCCGAGAAGGTTGTGGTGTCACTTCTCTCAGACTCTGATGATGAGGTCCAGCAACCATCTAGAAAGAAACCAAAATCATCAGCACCACAGGTACAGTCAGACAAGCAATCACCAAAAGCAGTGGAATCAATTGATCTTACAGACTCTTTATCAGCAACGTCAAGTTCAAAATCAAATCGATCACAGATCCCACCATTCAAACCATTGCATAATCCGGCTTACGACACCAAACTACACAACTCGTGCACGATCTCAGATATATTAAGTTCCCCTAAACTGTACAAATCATTCCTCTTCTCATTCCAGTATTCGCTGTCCTTCATTCTTGAGTCCTTATACTCAACACGCACACCAGTGACACTACTGTACCAACGGGGAACAGTTATCGATTACCCAGGGAAGACAGAGTACAACCTCACAATGATTGAGGTGGAGATGCCTCCGTTCTCATCACATCATCCGAAGCTAGTTGTGAATATATATGACGGCGGTGCATATATGAAATTGTTCATGATTAGTGCGAATATGACTGAGTTTGAATTTGCAATGAATAATCAGATTGTATGGGAGAGCCCCGAATTGCCGTATGATCCGGACTCATTGAGTACAAGTTTCAAAGAAAGGATGATCCAGTGGATTAAGAGCTACGGGAAGGCGGGACTAAACTATACTCTTCTCAAGGAGTTGCCAAATTATGACTTTTCTGGCATTGTTGGCGAGTTTGTTGCCTCCAGCTCCTGCGAAACTGACACGTTTGGTTATTTCTCCCTCCTAAGCGCATTGAAGGAGAGGAATCTGATACCAAAGGAAATTTCAAGCAAATCACAACAGCTCCTTTATCAATCGTCGTCTGTGGGCGCGCCCTATTCAAGCACTAAGCAAGGTGTTGGGAACGTGTTCACGCATATCCTGTTCCCATTAGTCATGGGCAGGAGATTCCCCATCTTGAATGGTAGTGATTCTGTCATTGAGCTTCAGAAACAACTTAATACTGATCTGTATGTTGTATTTCCAACGGTGGAGGATGTTCAGCAGTCGAAGTTTGGATATGATTCTGGTGGCTGGTCTCATTACAATCCGTATTCTAAGAACGGTTCCCTTCAGCACTCCACTGTTCTGTCTAAGATCCTGCACAGAAGCTATTCTAAGCAGCGTGGCACTAATACGAGTCATACCAAATTTCTTTTGTTTTCCATCGACGGGTTTAAAACCTTGGAATGGGTGCTCTTCACAAGTGCAAACCTGTCCAAGTCAGCATGGGGTACTCCACCAAAGAAAGATACCGGAAAGATCAAGATTACCAACTATGAGACTGGTGTGCTTATTTCCAGATTTGATTACTCTAAAAGGGCAGGTCATGATGCAAAGTTGGTACCTGTTGCGATTGGTGAGAACAAGACATTGAGGGAGAATGAGATCCCAGTGGTACTACCGTTTGAATTACCACCAAAGAAGTATTCCCGAGGGGATGAAGCTTGGTGCATCTCCAAGAATTACGGAGTGCCAGACTCTCGCGGTGTAAAGCAACAGGGAATAATTTAAGCCCATATATACTCTCAATGCTGAAACCCATTTGCAAAGAAAGGCTACTGTTACTTTAATATGGAGTCACAGCTGTGGCGTCAAGAGACCCTGTCCTCTGCCATCTAAAAATAAAACAAATACCTGGAACCGCTCAGTTGAGTGTCGGATCGGCCATCTGTATGGATTGCGGAACAGAATCTTTTTCCTACGCCACATTTGGAAAAGTATAAAATAAAATAAAGCAGGACCCTTACTTTTTGGACACATCAAAAAACCCTTAACAATCTAAAAGCGTGTGGATATCACAGTGACAAATTAAAATGTCCTACGGAGGTACTTCTAGCACCCGTTTAGTAGGATTGAGTGGTACATACTACCCATACAACGCCTCTATAGCTGCTGCGGCTGTTTTCATTGTGGCATTCGCTGCTCTGTTGATAATCTTGATCTGGGACTGGTTCATATTTAGCCGCAAGAAGAGCAATAGTCTTCCGTATTCTGACGTTGGGCCAACTGCAGAATACTCTTTGAAACAGGCAAGGAAGCAAGTATCTGTGGGTCTCATCCCGATTGGTCTTGGGCTTTTCTTTGAATCACTTGGTTACATTGTGCGTATTTTGAGTATCACGGACAAAAGTTATAGCCGCACACTGTACATCATCCCACAGTGCTTCACGCTAGTGTCGCCTTCGTTGATTGCAGCAGGAGTTTTTATGGTTTTTAACAGAATCGAGAAGATGTTGAAGGCGGAGAAGTTCAGTCTTGTGCCTAACAGGTTCTTGACCTTCTTCTTTGTCACTGGTGACGTTGTGAGTTTCTTGGTTCAAGGCATGGGAGGCTCTTTGATGATTAGGGACGATTTGAGACAGTTAGGGTTGAAGTTGGCATTGGTTGGATTTGCACTACAGATCTTCTTCTTTCTGTTTTTTGTTATTGTTGCTTGTGTGTGGCATTGGAAAGTCACTAGGTATCCAACTGATGTGGCACGTTTAATGGATGCTAATGAACTCGGTGTGAAATACTACAAATGGAGACGGTTTTCATTGGCAATGATTGGGAGCATGGTATTGATTCTGATCAGATGCGTTTTGAGAATTGCTGAGTTTGGTGATAGTATGGCTGGCCATTCTAGTCTTGCTACGAGTGAACTGGCCTATTACTTGATTGACCCCTTTATTATCTTTTGGAGTTGTGTTGTACTTGTGGTAGCGAGACCAGAGTATCAATTGTGGGATCTCAAAACTTTTGAGGTCTGGCATACTACCGAAGAAAGATGTGAGAGCCTGGAAGTCGCAGATGGAATTGTTGAGAGGGGGTCGATTGTATTCGAGGAGAACAAAGCTGTTTGAGCTTTGGACGTTTAGGTATCTGATCGGAGAAAGTAATCAGGTGCAGTTGAGAGATTTATAACCTAATGGTAATGGTCGGGAGTGGATTGAGCTTGAGCAGCGGTGGATATCATTCTAATAGCTTGAAATGTACCCCCAAAAACAAAAAAAAATGAGATGAAAAAGAATCTGCTAACAGATCACTAGTCGTAGTACACACGACTTTACTTGATCCTCGTTGAGCTCCTCGTTGAGATCTTTTGGAGGATATTTGAGTATTACTTTGTTTGGTTTTAATCCACTGTGGCTGTGTCTAACCTGTGCAGTGCATGTTTTGCATAGCCCCGTAGTGTGGACAGCCAACTGGAGAAAAAATAGATTAAAAATGCTGGATTGGATTTACTGCGCCACTCTTATGCCATAAGTATAGAATGACGTCGTTGCTATTAGTTCCGCCGCAGTGTTTACAAAAAAAGGTGAACATGAGACAAATTGTACATGGTAATCGGATACGGTAATTCCTATTTTAAGATGCCATGTAGATGTTCCGACGGTTTAATCTTTCGCAGATGACGCGGGTATGAAAAGCCAGTATCCGGATAAAACATTGGGATGTGTTTCCTGCTACAACAACAACAACAACACAAAAACAGATACAGACAGAGAAACACATTATTGTCATTATCAGGTTAGGTGGCCACACTACTCTGAGTAGTTCTTCTTCGCGAATTAAATACCTTATCTTTTGTTGTTGTTGTTGTTGTTGTTGTTTTTCTTCTTTTTTCTTTTCTTCTTTTTTTCTTTTCTTTTTTTTAGGTTTCATCTTTTATTTTGTTTTCCTTCTTTTTGAGATGGAATCGATCAGAATCAATCTCGACTTCATTACGGGGTGTTGCTGTGGTGGGTTGCAATTGTAGTACCACCACCACTGGTCCCTAGACGCCACTTCACTGTAGTTTTAGGATAACAACTTAGGTGAAATGCGTCTCTTGTGCTGCTGTGCCATGTAATCTCTATTTTAGTGAGGGGACGTACTGCGCCCACCCCGGTCGTCCCAACCAGCATGCGCCTTCAATTGACAGACCACTAATACGGTATACCAGGCAAAAAAAATAGATGTATAAACTGAAGGAAGAAAGAGAAAAAAAAGTACATTTTCACTCCTCAACAAAGACACATGCATTCATTCCCTTTCTCTCATCTATTCTGCTCTGAAAGAGAGACCATATATCATGTATTCAGATAAAACGTCCTGTTCGCATGGTAGTTGTCTATACCCTTATGACCCGTCAATCGCAGGCCCGGTTGTGTTCATTATTGCATTCACTTCTCTTCTCATTACCGAATCTGTTAACTACACCAGATTTCGGCTCACCAGAGCAAAGAGCTTCCCCTTTGATATGGACACACCACCAGAAGATGAGTACGAACTCAAAATTGCAAGGACACAGGTAACGGTGAATCTGATTCCAATCTCAGTAGGGCTCATAGTTGAAATCATTGGCTATGCTCTCCGCATTGTCAGCATCGACAACAGTGACAATGTAGGACTCTACATTGTGCCAACTGGGATGATTCTTATGGCTCCATCTTTCATGACAACAGGTTTGTTCATGACTTTCAACACTGTTACGAAGTTCTTACAAGGAGGGAGGTACAGCATTATACCGCCAGGGTTCTTGTCTGTGTTTCTTATCTCTGGTGAAGTTGTATGCCTCCTTCTCCAAGGGATCGGCGCAAAGGTCATGTTGCGAGACGACAGCGTGCTTTTGGGAGTATCACTGGTATTAGTTGGGCTTGGAATCAGAATGTTGCTCTATGCCTTCTTTATCATTGTGCTTGGAAACTGGTTCTACAGAATCACTAGAAATCCAACAGAGGTGGCTCTGCTGATGGACATGAATGAATCTGAGTACAATTGGAAGTGGTTTCCACTGATGCTGATTGTAAGTATGGGCTTGATCTCTATCAGATCTATTCTAGGCCTGTCACAGTTTGCAGACGATACCCTTGGCCAGGGAAATTTTTCCAAGAGCGAGCTGGCTTATTACATGATTGATGGTGTTTTGGTCTTTTGGAGTTGCGCTGTGTTTGTGGTGTCAAAGCCAGAATATCGTCTATGGGAGATGAAGACGTATCAGGCTTGGACTGATATCAAAGCAGGAAGCCATGTCGATAAAGGACCAGTTGTCTGGAGAAGGCCGAGCTGGATTTACAGCTGACTCCGTTTGTAGTGTATACTTTTTTAATACAAGAACACACACATTAACGAATATATGAGAATCAATGGTTGTGATCTTCTTATTTCGATGACTTGATGCATATGGGGAATTCGAAGAAACGCTAGAATGAAGGTCCTACTTACAATCGTTATACTCAATGTTAGTGAGAAAAGAATCCATTTGTGCAGTTCTCAGCTTTATCTTAAGGTCTAATGGTCTATGGTTCATGGTATGAGATAATTAGCCAATGGACGCTATCACTACTTATTTGTATGAATAGGAACATATTGTACAAGAAAGCTGTCATTGGTAGCATCGACTTACACACACAAATAGTGACAGGTTAGCAGTCTAACTACGATTTCACTAAGCGAGTTATTGGAACACAAGGTACAACAGTGCAGTTCTCCATCTTCTTGAACATTTCATTTCATTTCATCTATCTCTGTGCTAAATGAAATTAAAGTATTTACCCCAGTTGTTTTGATTCTTTAAGCGACTTTGCCCGATCGGGTAATTGTGGGTTCAAAAAAAGAGTGATAGTGAGAAAAAAATGCAAAAGAAAAAGAAAAAAAAAAAAGAATATCTTTCAATCTCCCCACAAGTTACAACAACCTAAACTTCTTCTGTGCCATCCAGAGCCCACCAATCTCCCCAAAGACTAAGAACAACCTCCTGAGCCATGTCCTGCGAAATTCACTGGGATGCTGTACAGGATCCGCAGTTCACACACTGGACAAAAGAGCTTCTCTATGACTCCCTCAACTCTGGTCGTCGCCCACACATACTCTCATCAGAAATTCAGATAAAAGACCTTGAGTTTGGTTCTAAGGCACCCACAATTGAGATTCTTGAGATTGGTGATGTAGCAAGTGACAAGTTTCGTGGTATTTTCAAGTTGAAGTACGATGGCGAGGCTCAAATTACACTGTCGACATCCATTCAGGCGAACCTGTTGAACATTTATGCGAAGGCCTCGCAAGAGCAAGGTGATAACTTCACAGTCCCAAAGTTCACTTTGAGTGCGAAACCTTTTTCCATGCCTTTGTTTGTGAATCTATCCAACATTACGCTCAGTGGTATTATTGTTGTCGTCTTTTCGAAATCAAAAGGTTTAACTCTTGTGTTTAAGAACGACCCATTAGAGGGCATCAAAGTGAGCTCGAGTTTTGATAATGTTCAAGTTATCGAGAAGTTCTTGCAGAATAAGATTGAGCACCAGATTAGAGACTTATTTAGGGATATATTGCCTTCTGTCTTGCACAAGGTGTCGCAACGTTGGACCACTACTAATATCATCAATGAACTTCATTCAAAACTCAACGTGGGTAGTTCACCAGATTCTGCCATAGAGAAGCTATCCATCTTTGATATCAACCCATCTGAACCAGAAATATCCCCAGCCAACATGTTGAAGCTATCAACGTTGAACACATCAAGACAATCTCTACGGCTCTCCATCATCCCATTTCATGATGTCATTGAGAGAGCTACAATCAACAAGCATGAAAACAACAGTGTTAGTCTCAATGGGAATGGCAAGAAAAACAGCAAAACTATCCCAATTGAGATTATCACTCGTAATAAGGGTGCCAAATTGGATGACACTTTGCTCCAAATATCCAAGATTCAGTCTAAGATTTATATAAATGAGAACTCTAAGAGCAAACTCAAGAGAAGAAAGATCAGAATGGGTGGAAAGAAGAGAGTTGTGGAGACAGATGAGGTGGCGGATGACTCCGTTTCAAAGAGTTCGGACTCCACTCTTATTGCAGAAGATGGACCAGAAAAAGAACAAGAGCAAGAACACGAGAAAATCCAACAGGAAAAGGAAAAGAAGAAAGCGCAAGGGGAAAGGAAAACAACTACACCACATTTACAATCAGCTCCAGTTCTCCTCTCTTCATCCACACCCCCACCGCCATCTCCCCCAACTCTCACACTTCATCGTATCCCATCTTCAGCAACTGCTCATGTTCACCATACAAACCCATTGTTGGAGAAGTGCTCACCATTGGCGATCAAGTCCACTGGGTACATGTCCCCGTTGAAATCTTCTGGGGATTACTACTTCCAAAGAGCCCAATCACCGAGACGTTCACAGAGTATCGTTGGACTGGGTGCTTGGGCTGAGCTACCACCGCCTTATTCTTGAAAAGGAAAGAAGGGAGAGGACAATTTATTACTCTTGACATGTAAATTGTGCTATTATGATTGACGATTTTGATTCTATTCCATTAGGACTTGGGCCTTCCATGATTGTAGAAGAATTCCAAGTGAATAACTTATTCTTGAAACTGTTTCTTCATGTCGATTTTCGCTCTGCAGCCCGCCACAATCATGCTATAATATTGGTTGAATAATCACTGCTCGTTTAAACACAACAAATTCAGTTAGCTTGTTTGCATTTTACATTTTACCATAAAGCCAAAAGCGCTATCTTCTCAGGACCCCCAAAAAGAAAAAAACAACATTGAAAACAAACAAAGACAAAAACAAAGACAAACAGAAAAAAAAATAAAAGGACGGACTGCTTCACACCCAAACACCCCTTTTGAACACCTTTCCTAAAGAACCACACTTCGACCCGACCTCGACCTCTCAAATGTCCTGTTCCCTCACAGCTGACTCCCTTCAGTCCATAATCCTCACACGCCTCCCTTCAGAACACGTCTATGTTGAGGACATGTCCGGTGGCTGCGGACAGGCGTTTGCTGTCATAATTGTCAGCGACGAGTTTATCGGAAAGAACAAGCTCGCGAGATCGAGACTTATGAACACCCTCCTGAAGGATGAGATTGCTTCTATCCATGCATTCACACAGAAGACTTTCACTAGTGAGGAGTGGGTCGTTCAGAAGGCGAACTTCAACGTGTAAACCATCATTCATTCACCAGAAGTCTTTTTTTTAATATAAAGGAACAAGGTAACCTAGAACTCATATCTAACTAATGATTTAGCCAACTTGGGAACACTCGCCCATAGAATGCAATACCCTGAAATGATCACTAAAACGTAGAAAGGCATGTACACGAACCCAGTCCTGTCCACAAGCCATCCCACACTAAAGGGAAGAATCGCACTACCAGTACCACCGATACTTGTAATAATCCCCACAGCAGTCACGTGTAACTTTGGAGGAATGATCTTCATCAGACAGACGTTGGCAGTAGGAAACAGCGGACCAATCCATATCCCTGAGTTTACAACTAATAAGACATTGATGGCCCTGATGGACCAGTTTGTGTTGGGGAAGTCGCTTGGTGCCAATGTGGTGAAAATGGAGTATAAGGCAAAGGACACGAGTGATAACAAAGAATATGTAAAGTTGGCCCTATACTCATTTTTGAACATCTTGGTGACAAACCCTAGTGCCATTCGACCAATTGTTAAACCGACCCAGAACCAAGAAACGACATAACTGGCCTCAACCTGCTTCATATTCTTAATCTTGAGAAGATATGACAGCAACCACGACCCAATGGAGATCTCAGTCCCAACATACAGGAACAGATATACAGCAAAGGACAAGAGAAGCCTATCTTTCATCAACGTCAGGAATCCATCACTCTGAAATTCAGCCCCCTCCTCTTCCTCTTCGTTATCATCCACTTGTAACTCATACTCATATTTCGCCCTAGTTTCAAACCTAAACAACCATGAACTTGCCAACAGTCCAAATAAAGAAATACCGGATAAAATCAGATAATGAAGACCAAATTTTCCACCCACGCCAGTCTCTCCACCACCTGTAGTGACAACTATATGTGACGCCATAGGAGGCCCAATCATACTACCCAGGCCATAAAACCCATGTAGCAGTCCCATCAGCTCGTTATGATCGACCAGTGAGGACAAGTATACGTTCATGCAACTGTCCATGAGCCCAATCCCCAATCCATAGGAGAAGTGTACTCCAATGTAAATCCACAATCGTGGCATAGTCGAATTAACAAGGAATGAGAAGGAAAGACATGCGATCCCGCTAAAAATAACACCACGACGACCCATATGGGAGTGGAGGTATGCATTTGAAAGAGCGCTTACCGAATAACCTGCAAACTGGAAGATGAAGACTGTGGTGATAGTCGTTTGTGACGTTAAATAATGCGAAGTCAAAACAGGGATTAAGGACCCCACTGTTTGGTCAGAGATCCCGATGCAGAGAAACATGAAGAAACAGAGAAGGATCTGGAGTTGGACTGTTAGTGAAAGTCGCCAATCTTTAGGGAATATGGTTAAAGTGTGATCTTGGAAACTGACAGTGTGAAAAGGTTGTTGTTGTGGTGGTGTTCGGGATGACAACACCGTGTGATTTGAAACTTCTGTTGCCAGGAGGTTTTCGGTCAGTTCAATGTCATCATGTTCCATGTTAGTGAATCAATCAGTTAGTGGGATCAGAATCGGATCAAACTCAGCATGGTTGTTCTCTCTCATTTTTTCCTCCTTGCAAATGTTCACCACCCACCATTTTAACCGATCTTTTACCCAGCGCGGCTCTTTATGGTCGGCTGCTTACGGTAGGGTAACCCATAATGTGCGCCAAATACACGATAGAAACAGAGTCGTCGATATACTAGCAATACATACAGTGATTTTTGTAGCAGGCATTTCAATTCCTACTATAATTGCATATTGATTTACATACCCTTTCATTCACTCTTTCGCTTTTTCGCACCTCCCTCATTCAGACTCCCATGTCTCTTCTTGCTCGCATCATTATTCAGTGCATATTGTTGTAAAGATCCCTCGTTATCATCATGTATCTCCTCTATATTCCCACTCATTACCTTACCACCACTGGTCCTTGATTCTTGCATCTGCTGCTTCGGCATATTATCCTTTATCAACGCGTTTAAATCCAGAGGCTCATCGAGCACAGATGTTACACTGTTACTACTAGCAGGCACTGTGGTGGTACTACTGCCAGCATTGACACTCGCCAACAGATCAGGTTCGAGAAATTCGTCAAGATCAAAGTTCAGGGAATCTTGATCATCCTGCAGTTTCGCAATCAGATCTTCAATGTCATGTCCTTGTTGATCAATTGACTTGGAGAGGTCGTCCCATCTCTTGTCTGGTCTGATTGTCTGGAGTGCAGTAGTAGAGTTATATGGAGACGGTGGTGTTCTCGGTATTTCCTGGATGGGGGATTCGTCTAAATGCTGGGTGTATGGTGGTGATCTTGTTGATGACGCAGATACATGGCGGTGTTGTTTCAAAAGCAATGGAGTTTTGAAGTTGTCATTGTTGTAGACAACGTTCGTGCCATTCGTACTGCTGCTAGTGTCGTTCAACACGGTCTCACTGTACGGTTCAATAATGTCATTTTCATCCTCGTTGAATTCCTTAGAGTCCAATTGGGGCTGTGAATAATTGATAATGTTGTCATCACCCAATTGCTTGACACGGTTTCCATACACCGAGGCCAGGAATTGCAATATCTTTTCAATCTTGTCATTCTGCTTTGTGTTCTTTTCTCGTTGCTTGTAGAGCTCAGTGTACAATAGGTCATTGTCCTCCCTTACACGAGAGAGTTCCTGAGTCAGTTTGGCCTGGTTGGACTTGAGTTGTCCCAACTCAGTGAGCACACGATTCATCAGTTCTAATGGTAAGGTATGACTGTGGTTTCCTTGAGCTCTGCCTTCTTCTCCTCCACTGGAACCCCCACCACTCTGCTTTCTAGTGATCTTATCAAGCAAGTCCACACGATCTTTAAGAAAATACTCATTCTCAAAAGTCCAGTTCTCGTCATTTCCAAGCCCTCCACTTGTGATGTCCTGTTTCTTGTGCCATCCATACATATTAAGTTGTCTTACGAAACTTGCAATGTTTGAATGCTTGAAGTACTGTGGGAGCACTTTGCTGATCATCTTTTCTCTGTCATTGATAATGAATGCGTCTCCTTCGGGTGTCCAGGCAATGATATCGTTGATATTGGAGTCGTTAACCATTGTCCAAATCTTTGTGATGAAGGCAGGGCGGGTCTTATGGTTGTTGCTTGTGGGTTTCTTTGGTGGTGGTGGTGGTGGTGGTGGTTTGGCAAGGGTTGTTGCTGGTGTAATGAGTGAAGGATCGAAGCCAAGGCCTGACGTACTGTTGATAGGCCCCGTAAGCTCGGACGCCTCGATCAAAGGCGTCAAGTTCAGTTGGCTGGTTGGATCCTTTGGCATTTGGGCGGAGGCGGAGGCGGTGGCAGCGGTAGTGGGGAACGTGTAGGGTGTATGATAGTGGCAAAAATTGTTTTGTTTGTTTTGTTTTGTTTTTGGCAATGCCTTTCTTTGTTGACGATGAGCACCAGGCCGAATACGAGAGGCTGGAAAACAGCAACGAACATTAGCGAGATATGTCAACGGCAATACCGGAAAGTTGGTAAATAATTAGAAGGTGAGTAGGAAACAAGAGTAAGAGAGTCTGAGAGTGTGCCATTAGTCACAAAGGGGAAATTATAGGATAAGGGACTTGCGGAATAGATGCGAGCACGAACAACTATCAACAGATAGTAGAGTTCATAGACTGAAGATTTCATAACGAAAGTGCTTCTATAATTTGGTATAGATTACTTCGCCGAATTCGATGTTTTCTACCTATAAATATAGTATACGGGGGGTATATAATCGACCTACCACCAACATGAACTAATTATCACATGGCAAGTTAATCACTCAAAAGTGCAGGATGAGCATGGAATGGGCAGCATATCTCACGTTGTACTCTATTGGATACACATAAAACCAGACTCTTTGTAAGGCAAAACACCTTCTAATCTTAAACCAGGGCTAATGACAACAGGACAAGCATAAGCGAAGAACCAGCTAGGACACGACCAGCATCACCTTGAACGACTGTCAGACTTGGTTTAGGATTGAAATGTGATGTAGCAAAAGCCGGCTCTAAAACGGTGTTTGTTACTTCTTGAGTGCTGACTGTGATGTATGAAATAGTGCTCGAATTTGTGAGTCTTTGAACTGTGGATGAAGTTGATTTTGTCACAACAGCATCAGAGCGAACTGGTGGAACTTCAGTATTAGTCTCAGAATCATGGATTGTATCCGAGCATAAATTTCTTGGACAAGAGGTGTGAATGATGGATATGAGATCGACATGGGTGGCAAGTGTAACGGAAGAAACAAGAACCACAGAGGAAGAAGAAAGGGAAAGTGTGATCTTGGAAGATGACGGCGTCGTATTCTTGTCCTTCGTAACAGTAGATTTTAACTCCCAGGTCTCACTTTTGACAACTCTTCTACCATCAAGAGTAACTATCGATAAGACCATGTTCGAGGTAGTTGATTTTCGAGTGATCAGATCTCCAGAATACTCAATGGTTAAAAGAGAGCCTCCGGTGAAAACCTGGTCAAAGTTAAAAGTTGTTCCATCTCCTTGGGTTAGTTGCTTGTCAATGTAGGTCCTGAAATCACCATCAATGGAGACTTGGGTGATGGTGTATTTGAGCGGACTAACATTCATGGTGTCAGGAATCACAGTCACTTGGGTGCTGGTCCAGAGATCGAGAGTACTTGGGAGAGAGAGAACCCATTGTGGGACCTTTCCCAGGGAAGAACTCGTTAGGGATGACTGTGATTGAGTAAAGGGGGAGACATCTAGAGAAGTCAAGACCTTGACTAGCGATGACGAAGACTTCACCGAGGTAGATGAAGAATCCGAATTATCTGAGGACTCCGAAGATTGAATAGATGCGTCAGAGAATGTATGAAATCGCTTAGAAGAAGATACATCAGTATATCTCACACCAACGTCATCTTTTTGAACTCTAATCACAGTTGGAATGAAATCTCCCCTGGTGAGCTTAAATGGGCTATGGTTCAACACTTTCAACAAATTTTTCACAGTTTTGGAATGGGTGGTGACGCTGATAACCAAGTTGTCATCATTATGGAACACATCTTGTAAGAAATCCAACATCCTTTGCTGCACATGTTTGTTTGTTTCTCTGGTAGTGGTCCAGAGTTTATCATTTTCAGTGAAGCCATCTTCAAAAGTGAAACCTGGGTAGTTACGATTGATCCAGGTCTTTGGATGACGCCAGTACGTGGCGAATTTACCATACCTCTCCCTCAAACCCTCCTTAATGGTTGCACCTAACTTATCACCCCAGGTCAACCTAAAAGTGTGCATGGTTCTTCTCAATGGCGAGACATAAAAAGACCCTGGCGTAATGGACGGGTCAGCAGCGATAGCATTGGCCCAGAGGTCACGCATCTCTAAAGACTGATTGACACCAATGTCAGTCAAATCATCATCTCTGATCACTAAGCTACCATAATCTTCCATAGTAGTAGCGATTGTTTCCCAAGACTCGTGACCAACTTCATCACTGATAACATTATGAAGAGCCTCACCATGACGAGACCAGAAAATGAGCTTGTAAACACCGTCTTGCTCTCGAGCGTTCAACTGCCTCAACTCATCCAAGAGAGAATCCCAAGTGTATTGTGGTCTTAGACCGAAATTGGGCAAGTCGAATGATGGGGTGGAATTGTCATCGTATTGGACAAAGTAGTTCTTCGCGTCAAAAGTCCACTCGGCAAAAGCAGATGCGACCAGAATCGGCAGAGCCAGCAAGGAAAGGTTGATAAACATTGAAAGATTGTGATCGATTAATAGATGGAAGATCCTGAATCGCTGAATAGAATGCTGGTTGGAAAGCTTTCATCTTTCAGGATAGAAAGTTGGAGAGGGTCTGCATAATAATATCTAGGGGATTTCACAGTAAGTTGAGAGCCCACGTTTTCAATAGGTGTATCCTAAAACCTTACTGCAAGAGAATATTTACCCCATAGAGTTGACACATTCATTGATAGACGTGTGTCTCTCATCATTCGTTCTTTTCACCTTGGTAGTAACCACTTTTCTCCAAAAAAGGAGCACGTTTCTGCCTTTATATGGATAATGGAGTTATGATTGATCGACTGTTTACCACCTGTGATGTGAGAGAATGAGGATGAGAATCTGAAATTCAAACTTTGCTTCCTAGCTGGACTTATCTAACAGGTTTCTACAATTATTCACGAATTGAAAACTGGTTGGTGAACTTCTAACTGTGCTAAATACCTGCTGCGCTGTGCCCAGAGAAAAGCTGCCCTTTCATGTGAATTTACATAATATCTTAGTCATACTGATCTCAATAAAAAATAAATAGAAAAGGTAATACTCAATGGAAACTACCAGCTGGATTATTTGGTAGTTTACTCCCTATATTTTCAGTTTATTTCCATGTTCTCTATTGGAAGCTATCTCTCACATCTGAGTTCCAGTAGTGATGTACTGAAGGATTCAATAACTACCACAACAGCACAGAACAGTGTTATTGTCACTCAGAAACCAGAACAGAAGAGATCAAAGGATTATGCTCAACTCCTCCGAACAAACAAGACGACAGCTGATCGCATCATCCAATCGACGATCCAGGATACCAGACCCCTTCGCCAACTGAATCCACACATTCGCCTTCCGAAGCCATCAGCAGATGAAATCGCGGAATGTACCTCAAAGACCAAATATGTTATTGATGCTATTCTCCAACAGCGTAACCCTGTCCCAGCGAACCAAAACGACAAGAAGGGTGAATATATCCGGTATACGTCATCAGATGTTCTAACAGGCGAACATACTAGCTCACGTATCATCAAGATTGTCGATCAGCAGATGGATCCAATGGCGCCTAGCAAGTTCAAACAGAAGAAACTGATGGAGAGACCACCGTCGCCTCCTGTGCCGTTATTACACGACCCTACGAGTAACAATGTGACAAAAGAGGATCAGGTGAAATGGTACATTCCACCAGCTATTTCAAACTGGAAGAATCCGAATGGGTTCACTATTGCGTTGGACAAGAGAGTTGCTGTTGAGGGCAGAACCAATACTGGTGATGATGGGGAAATAAACGAAAATTTTATGAATTTGGCACAAGCATTAGAAGATGCAGATAAGAAGGCTCGTGAGGAGATTAAATTGCGGAATGCATTGAAGAAGAGACTTGCTGAGAAGGAGAGTAGAGAAAAGGAAGAAAGACTCCGAGTCCTTGCCCAGAAGGCTCGCGAGGAGCGTTCAAAATACAGTCGAAGATCCAATGACTACGATGGCGACAACGCCGATGCCAAAAGAAGAGCTGAAATTAGAGAGGAGAGACGCAAGAATGCTGAACGGGAGCTCAGAATGTCTCGAATGGGCAAAGAGACAAAGCTCAAGACACAAGCTAAATCTTTGCTCGGTCGTGATATTTCTGAGCGCACACAGTTAGGACTAGCAAAGACGACACAATCGTCAGAAACCCAATTTGATTCAAGGCTCTTCACCAATGCAACTCAGATTCAGAACAGTGAGGACCAGATGTATGATAGTCCCCTTTTCGTACAGCAGGCCGTCAGTAACATTTACAAAGGATCGCAACAGGGGTTCGATGCTGATGATCATTTGAAAGAGGTGTCTTCTGAGAAGAGATTTGATTCTTTGAGAAATGGGGATGCTGCTGGACCTGTCGAATTCGAGAAGGATACAAAGAGAAGTAATCAAGATCAAGATAGGGAGTACGGGTTAGTAAAGAAGCCCCGGACCGAATGAATGCGTGTATACTCCTGAGCCTGTAGTTTAGTCATCCTCGTTATCGTCGTCACTGATAGACGCCATACCATCATTCACCTCTTCTTCTTTCAAGTTCATCTGTATCATCATCCGTCTATTCCTCTCCACAGCAAAGTTCTCTGACTTCTTGATTGTTCCACTCACTCTCAAAACCCTAACAATGACGTCCTTGTCGCCCATTATGTTGATGACCGTGAGTGCAGAGACAACCAGTTTGTAATAATCCCTTGAACATCGTATTATACCACAAGATGTCTTTCCAGAGAAGTATTTCACCACCAATGCCAGCGCCGCAAGGCCTTCGCCCTGCGTGCCAAAGAGGAGTTTGATGTTATGTTTAACTGTTTCTGCGATGAGTTTGTGTGTGATTTGCGGCGAAGTTTGATGGAGTTGAAGGCGGGCTTGTGATGTGGATAATGAGTTGTTAGGCACCTCTGATGTTGGTGGATAGATAACATCGAAGAGGATGTATCTTGCTTTCAATCGCACCATCGTTTGGTTTCTGGGTCCAACTGCTCGGTACTACGTTATTTTTTCCTATTCATTTTCTTTTTTTCTTTTTTTCTGATATCTCCTTTGAGCGAACTGCATCAATGGTACTGGGCACTTGGAAGTAGTTCTGCATAGGTATTGGTGTGATCTTAGAGGGAGGTTGGTTCATTGCAATCAATTGTGTTTCTGGAGAAATTCATAGCCAAACAAATCATCGTGTTAGTCACCACTGGGATGCTTAGTTACTTAATGCGCTACAAAAACAAAACCAGTATCTTAAACTTATAATCATACGAGCGCCTGGCTCTTTAAAGTAAAATATTCAGAAACATGAACTCATGTGAAGGATGAAATCATTTGTAGGTGTCAACAACGTAACGGCCCAAAATCTTTCCTTCCTCCATCAGCTTATAGACTTCTGGAATTTCAGACAAACCAACAACCTTGATTGGGGACTTGACAAGACCTCTGGTGAAGAACTCAATAGCCTCTCTTGAATCAGCTCTGTTACCAACATAGGAACCAACAATCTTGATGGATTTGATGACATGGTTGAAGACATCAGAGTGGACAACAGAGTTTGGTGGCAGACCAACAAGGACAACAGTACCAGTGGACTTGACAAACTGAGTGGATTGGGTAATGGCAGCGTCAGAGACAGAGACATTGATAACAGCCTTTGGACCACCATTGGTCTTCTCTTGGATCTCCTCAACGACATTCTTCGAGGTCTTGAAGTCGACAAATGCCTCAGCACCAAGGGACTTGACTGCTTCTGCCTTATCACCGGCATCAATACCAAGAACTCTGTAACCCATAGCCTTAGCATATTGGACAGCCAAAGTACCTAGACCACCACCGGCACCAGAGATGGCCACCCATTCACCAGCTCTCAGGTCGGCAGTCTTCAAAGCCTTGTAGACAGTGATACCAGCGCACAAGATTGGGGAAACACCAGCGAGGTCTGTTCCTGCTGGAATCTTAGCAGCCTGAACAGCATCAGCAGTGGCATACTGTTGGAAGGAACCATCGTGAGTGTAACCAGACAAGTCAGCATGAGGACAGTTGGACTCAAAAGCGGTATCACAAAACTCACAAGATTGACAAGAACCATTCAACCACTTGATACCAGCCAAGTCACCAATCTCAAAGTTCTTCACTTCGGAACCCTTAGCAACAACGACACCAGCACCTTCGTGACCACCAACCAATGGAAGCTTAGTTGGCAATGGCCAGTCACCCTTCCAGGCGTGCAAGTCAGTGTGACAGACACCAGAGTACTTGACATTGATCAAAATCTCATTTGGCTTTGGGGTTGGCACAGGAATATCCTTGTACTCTATAGGACCATTGTTCTTGTAAAAAATGATCGCCTTCTGGGTCTCTGGGATAGTCGAGGTCGCCAAGTTGCGAATAAAAGTTGGTCTGGCTTTAAATTGGGTTCTCAAAGTGGAGAGCATTTGTTCTGTTTTGGTTTGAATGAATAAAGACTTGAGTATTGCATATCATTTTTAAGAGCAAATAGGGCTGAATTTATACCCTTCAGTGTTCAACACTGAGATGAAGACGATCTGAAGTAAAATTTGACATCTGGCCCATGTTGCTGCTGACGTTTAGAGGGTTGACGGGTATTTAGCCCCGCCATTTCTGGCGTGAGAAAACATACACGTATTTACTCCGAGTTGATTTGTGTCACTTTTGCGGAGAAAGAATTCGCTCAGCAGGCTCGGAGTTCGAATAATGTACGCCTGCCCCCAACAAGAGACAGGAAAAAAGACAAGGACTAAGACAAAACTCTCTAAGTAATTACATTGTGAGCATTAGCTAATATTTGCTAAGCAGCTGACTTTTTCTTCTCCAACCAGTTCAGGAAAGCTGGCACATCGGAGCTTACAGCTTTAGAAATCATCGCATTCTGCAACCACTTCGGAACGTTACCACCTGAATCTGAGGTAGTAGCCATTATCCACTCAGTATGGCCGTTTTGCAACTTGCGAACCCTCTCAATTGAGCAATACACTCCATGGACGGTATGTGACGACTCCTCCAACGGCATCTCAGCAACATACTGGATCACGTAACCGGTCTGCGATGGATCGGATTCCTTTGGCGGGGACAGAAACAAGAACTGGTTGAATTGGCGGGTGGTTAGTGGGGCTCCCAACTCGTAGAACGCTTTGAAGGAGATCCAATTCTTTGCAAAGTCCGGGGAGAGATTAGAAAACCCCTCGTAAGACTCTAACGGAATAGCGTCCCACTTGTCCAACACTTGGATATATTCCAGCTCGTGCTTGCAATGGTTGTACAGATCAACAATATCACCATTCCCGTCTCTAGACCCAACCAAGTGCTCAACAAAATCATTGTGATCATTATTACTGTGCTCAGAAATACGGGCTAACCAGTATTCATCCCCAATAGTCTTCCCGTATGTAGTCACCTCCTCCTTCTTACCACTCTTGTGAAGCTTGGAGTGATATGTCTTGGTCTTCTTCCACGACTTGGTGATGTCGTTGATGAATTCATCTGCTCCAGCAATGAGAAATTCGGGATCCTTTGGAAGAGACCCCAAAGTTTGTGGTGCAGTGCTGAAGGTAGTACCCATTTTCAGAGCTCCAAGCAAAAGTGGCTATCACTACTACTAATTGAGCCCTCTCCCTCTCCTGCCTACCTATAGTGAACTGATTTTTGGGGTGCTCGGCACGACGGGGAACTTTTGGGAAACAAGCTTACATAATACCTTAGATAATCTAATGTTTACTTAAGCTAATGGCGCTCACGTGATATACGAGGGTTGCTTTAAAGTGGGAACTTTTGAACTGTTGGAGGAGTCTGTTGAACTGGTATGGCCACGGGTGGATCATTCATCTGCTCTCTTCTACGGTAGGTTGCGACGAATCTTTTTGATGATTTCTCGGAATTTCTCTGCCCGTTGCTATTGGCAATGGCTCGAAGGGATCCGGAGTGTGTTGTGCGCTGTGGATTTGATTTTCAAAATTAAAAAAAAATTTAAAAGAAAGGCGAATTTTTCTTTGCGAACACGGATTGATACCCTCTTTTCACCCTTTCGGAAGCCCCTGAATTGAATTACTACCCGTCCACATCCTCTCACGATGTCTATTGAACAGAAAGCTATTGACACCATCAAATTGTTGTCCGTTGACCAGGTCGCTAAAGCGAACTCTGGTCACCCAGGTGCCCCATTGGGTCTTGCCACTGTTGCCCACATGATTTGGAAGAAGAGCAGATTCAACCCAAAGAACCCAGACTGGATTAACAGAGACAGATTCGTCTTGTCCAATGGTCATTCCGTTGCTTTGTTGTACTCTTTGCTACATTTGTTTGGTTACCCATTGTCCCTTGACGATTTGAAGAACTTTAGACAAGTTGGTTCCCACACCCCTGGTCACCCTGAGGCCGAGACTCCAGGTATTGAGGTCACCACTGGTCCATTGGGTCAAGGTATCTCCAACGCTGTCGGTCTTGCAATTGCCCAAAAGCAATTTGCAGCCAGATACAACAAACCAAACTTCACCTTGTCTGACAACTATACCTATGTCATTTTGGGTGACGGTTGTTTGCAGGAAGGTGTCTCCTCTGAGGCCTCCTCCCTTGCTGGTCACTTGCAGTTGAACAACCTTATTGCCTTCTATGACGACAACCATATCACCATTGACGGTGACACTAATGTTTCCTTCACAGAGGATGTCAACAAGAGATATGAGTCCTACGGCTGGAACGTTTTGTGGGTGAAGGATGGTAACAATGACACCAATGCCATTAACGCCGCTCTTGCTGAGGCCAAGAAGTCTGACAAGCCAACTTTGATCAGGTTGACAACTATTATTGGTTACGGTTCTGTGCAACAGGGTACCCACTCTGTCCATGGTGCCCCATTGAAGGCTGATGACATTAAGCAATTGAAGGAAAAGTTGGGCTTCAACCCAGAGGAGACATTTGTCGTGCCTCAAGAGGTTTACGACTACTACCAAAAGGAGACTATCCAACCAGGTATCAATGCCGAGGCTGAGTGGAATGCTCTCTTTGCCTCTTACAAGGGCCAATATCCAACCGAGGGTGCCGAAATTGAGAGAAGATTGAAGGGTGAATTGCCAGCTGGTTGGGAAGCCAAGTTGCCAACTTACACTGCACAAGACAAGGCTGTTGCCTCTAGAAAGTTGTCTGAGTTGACATTGGAGGCCATTTTCGACTCATTGCCTGAGTTGATTGGTGGTTCCGCTGATTTGACTGGTTCTAACTTGACCAGAACCAAGGAAGCCACTGATTTCCAACCAGATGGCTCTGGTATTGGTTCTTACAATGGTAGATACATTAGATACGGTGTCCGTGAGCATGGTATGGGTGCCATCATGAATGGTATCGCTGCCTACGGTGCCAACTATAAGCCATACGGTGGTACATTCTTAAACTTTGTCTCCTACGCTGCTGGTGCCTTGAGATTGTCTGCTCTATCAGGCCACCCAGTCATTTGGGTCGCTACCCATGACTCTATTGGTCTAGGTGAGGATGGTCCAACCCATCAACCTATTGAGACCTTGGCCCACTTCAGAGCCATTCCAAATTTGCAAGTCTGGAGACCAGCAGATGGTAACGAGACTTCTGCTGCTTACAAGGTTGCCCTTGAGTCCAAACATACCCCTGCAGTGATTGCCCTTTCCAGACAGAACTTGCCACAGTTGGAGGGTTCCTCTATCGAGAAGGCCTCCAAGGGTGGTTATGTCTTGCAAGATGTTGAATCGCCACAGGTTATCATTATCTCTACTGGTTCTGAGGTTGGTATCTCTGTTAACGCTTCCAAGGTGCTAGCTGAACAAGGTATTGCTGCCCGTGTTGTTTCCCTTCCAGATTCCCACACCTTTGACCAACAAACCAAGGAGTACCGTTTGTCTGTCTTGCCTGACGGTGTCCCAATCTTGTCTGTTGAGGTGTTGTCCACTTTGGGCTGGGGTAAGTACTCCCACGAGCAATTCGGTATCAACAGATTTGGTTCTTCTGGTAAAGGTGACGATGTCTACAAATACTTTGAGTTCACCCCAGAAGGTATTGCCGACAGAGCAATCAAGACTGTCAAGTTCTACGAGGGTGCCAAGGTTAGATCTCCATTGAATAAGGCCTTCGAGTCTGTCCACGTTTAGGGATGTGATCTACTAGCTGTTGTTCTCTTGTTGTTGTTTTTTGTTTTGTATAGAACTAACCTACCTTTTATTATTACCTTTTGTGCTTTGACAAAGAGTCTATAGTTTTCTACTTTATATCAACACCAAGTTCTCTCTTCAAAAACACCTCGCTAAAGTGTTTCACCTGCTTAAAATTGTACTCGAACCCATCAGCACCACCATAGTATGGATCGTCAACAATCTTTTGGAACTTGCCATCTTCGTTCCATTCTCCAAACAACTGCGCCTTCGTCTTGCTTCCCTTGGGCGTAATTCTGTTCAAATTAGCCAGGTTGCTCTCATCCATACAGATAATGTAGTCAAACTCTGAGAAATGCTTCGACGAAATCTTTTGTGCTCTATGGTTGACTGGGACACCGTGATGCCTGCAAGTCGCAGCTGAACGGGAGTCAGGGGACTCGCCAACATGGTAACCTGCTGTGCCAAAAGACTCAATCTTTTCAAAGTTTGAACTGAGGTTCTGTTGGTTTACTGTATGCTTGAAGACTGCTTCAGCCATGGGCGAGCGACAAATATTCCCCAAACAGACGAAGGCGACGGAGATCTTGCTGTCCTTTGTCATCGATTTTTTTGTTGGTGGTGATTGATTTAGGTACACAACAAACAAACAGCCTTCACTTTTTTTTTTCCCCTTTGTTGTTCTCTGGTCAAATCCACCCCCTCAGTTAATGATCTTCCTGGCTGCCAATCCTCTTCCAAGTAGACTGATGATGGACATAGAAACTATGTATTACACATACAAATGAGCTCAACATTGTTGACTTGACAAAATCTCAATTTGTTTTCAGTGGATCTCAGTACTTGTGGAATGCTATTACAGAACTTCATGAGTCTAGGGTCAATAAAGCGATGGTTTTTCAGTTATGTTTAATAGTTGAGGATTGAGGCTATTAGTTGAACTTGACATTGAGATTACAACAATTGAATTCAGTTTATACGATCCAAATAGGCATGACTAATGGTATCTCGTGGTTTGTGTGTTCTTACTGTTACAATTAGCGTGTGTTAACATAGGGAAAAGCATCCTGCTATAAAAGAGTACAAAACAGAGAGCAAAAAGCGCAAAATCCGCCTCCTCTATAGTAAGTCTCGGCTCGCAATGCATATAAAGTGGTGCTGAGAAACCAACAGAAAATATAGCGCAGCGTTCAACTCTCAATTCAGAATGCTGTTTTCAATTCCACTCCGTTAAGATCAAAATCATCCTTGCGGCGAGGTAGCCAGGCTCCTTCGTAGTCAAAGTATTTCCAAATAATCTTCTTCTCAGAATTAACAAGGTTGTCATTGACAAAACTCGGTGGCTGAATTTCCTCAGTTCTCTGAAACCACTTGGAACTAATCACATCATACTCCCAGTTTCTCTTCACTAACTCCTGGGCACTGGCAAACTGCACATATTCACCCTGGTGATAGTAAAAATTGTAGAACAAGGTGGAAAGGTCCAGCTTTTTGATCAGTGTAGGGTACGATAGCTCGGCCAGTGGCTCCTGTGGGTAATGGATTGAAGTCGAAAGGGGATGTCTTGGTGTGTAGATTTTGGTTCGTTCGGAATCCAAAGAGTCTGGGCAGTTAAGAAGAGAGTTTTCCAACAACTTGGAAATCTCGTCCAATGATTGTGGTTTATGAACATTCTGCTTCAATCTCTCGAAATGTGGAAGCAAGTCATGTAACACGATTGACTTGTTGGTAATCACAGGCTTCTTCATATCCATCTTAGGCGAAAGAGTGGCTTCTCTGCTGGAAGTCTTGTCGTCAGAAGTAACGTTGCTAACAGTTTTTGTCAGTGTTGCAGCTGAAGGTATTGGTGTTTTGTCTTCACTTTCTGTTGCACCATCGAATAATGACAGAGGTTGGATTATGGAAGATGGTGGAGGATGTTGTGAAGATGAGCTCACAGCGGCAATAACAGATGAATATTTCAGTTCTGTCTTTGGCGCGACTGCTGGTTTCAAATTTGTAGCACCAACAGATTGAATCGGGGTGCTAATTGTAGGCTTTGGAATATTGCTGGAAGATGATGATGATGTTATTGTTGTTGTGGTTGTAGTAGTTGTTGTTGTTGGGGTGGCAGTAGTGGTGGGGATGATGGGGGTAGTGGTAGAGGTTGTATTCAGTGGTGAGTGTTGAGGAGCAAAAGGTTTCTTTGGAGTGTGTGCTGTAGGTGTATCATCATGTTCATCTGTTGCAAGCTGGGCTTGAGGGAAGTCTCCAATGTTGCCGTACGCTTCTTCTGCATCATCCAAGTTCAGCTCGTCATAAATAGTCTCATCCTCGATAAAATCAGTGTCCTCGTTCGCTTCAACATAGTACCTGATATCCTCTTGAATATCTGCCACTTGGTCACATTCTAACTCATCATTAGCGATTAATCTTAGCATTTGTTCCAATTTCTCCTCGTGCCAGTGACTTCTGTCGACTCGTTCTTGTAGCTCATTCACTTGGGACTGTTTGGCACTATCTAATTTTCTGCCCTTCTTGGTAGAGTTTTGCAACTGGTCTATGTCGGCTTCATTCTTTTCAATCTGTCTTTCCAACTCCTCCAACATCTGGTGGATGAATTCACTCATCTCGTTCTTCTCTCTCTCTCTCGGATCTAATCTATCCATACTCAAACCCTCCTTAGAGAATGCCTTCGTTTTCATATTCTTCTCTACCACTTTGAACTTCTCCATAGCGTTTTCGATGAGCTTTCTGTACTCTAATAAAGGCTTTTTGTCCTTGACATCGTTCCCACTCAACCAGGTCTTGATTTGATCTCTCTGTCTTTGTAACTTCTTAATCTCTCTCTTCAAGTCACCTTCAAATTTATCTTTGAGCGAGCTCGACTCGCAACGTTCAAGTTTGATGTAAGTATTCTCGAAAACTTCAAGACCTTCCTTAACCTTTTTGAAGACTTTATCAATCTCTTGTTGAAGCTTCCTTTGTGACATTGTAACAGGTAATGATTAATTGATGAACAAATGGAGACAAAAAAACAGTACAAGTTAACAGTGTATTGACTATTTCGATTAGTATCACAATAAAAGCGCAACTGTTCTGTAGTCTCCAAAATACAGTTGATTTGTGAAGAGTCTCTCAACATTTTTTGTAGTTGGCGGTGTTTGTTTTTCATCGAGTGTTTCCCAAACCTGACTAGATTTCCGACCAGTTACAATTAATTTATCAAATCACGTGCTCAAATTTTGAAAGAAAAAAAGATCATTTCCGAGGGTGAGTCATATTCATCCAAAAATCAGGGAACTTTCATCACAAAACCAGCGTCATAGTACCACTAGAACGAAATAGTTGCAATGGCCACCGATTTGGAGCACTGGGCCGAGATACTGAGCAGTACAACACTGTCTGTTTTGCCTCATGATTTTCTGAGACCAACCAGAACAAGCATCATTGAAGCAAAGTATTCTTTCAAAGTTCCAAGTACTTCTCATCTTACATGTCTAGCCAGCAACATTGACGGCGCCTCAGTATTCACTGTGGGCCTGTCAGTGTTTGCAATCATTATTTATAGATTGACTGGTGATGATGACATTGTCATTTCCACTGATTCCCCAAATGGCGGTAAGGAGTTCGTCTTGAGACTCACGATCTCACCTACTATCACATTTACCGACTTGGTGAAACAAATCGGAGAATTGTACCAGGCCAATGTCAACAGAGCTGTGGATTACTCTGAGATTTCACAACTACTTCAAAAAAAGTCTGGTTTGGAACAAGCTCCACAGCTCTTTAGATTGAGTTTCCAACATGGTAATGAACACCAGAGTTTGTCTGAGTATGGCTCTGTCAGGGACATTTCCATCTTTGTCCAGGATGACAATACATACGATGTGTATTATAATGCTGTTTTATATAAGAAGGAGCGTTTGCAGATTATTGGAGAACAATTCAACAAGGTTTTCGAAACTGCTCTCATCCAGCCATCCATCGAGATCACCAAAGTAAACCTAATTACTGAGTCGCAGAAGTTGACTCTTCCAGATCCAACAGCGGATCTGGACTGGTCTAATTACAGAGGTGCTATTCATGATATCTTCCAAGAGAATGCTGCAAAGTTTCCAGAGAGAGTGCTCGCCATTGAGACACCTTCTTTTTTAACCCCGGAAAAGCAATCCAGAGAGTTCACATACAAGCAAATCAATGAGACTTCCAATATGGTGGGTAACTATTTGGTGTCTACTGGTATCCAGAGAGGCGATGTTGTGATGATTTACTCCTCAAGAGGTGTCGACCTTTTGGTCTCTGTTCTTGGTGTCTTGAAAGCTGGAGCCACATTCTCTGTCATTGACCCAGCCTATCCACCAGCCAGACAGAACATTTACCTCGAGGTTGCGAAACCAAAAGGTCTAATTGTGATTAAGAGCGCAGGTAAACTAGATCAGTTGGTGGAGGATTACATCAAGGACCAGTTGGATGTCGTTTCTAGAATCCCACAAATTGCCCTTCAAGACAATGGTTCTATCCTCGGTGGTTCTATAGATGGCCAAAATGATGTCCTTACTGGTGTTTCGATTGATCCAACTGGTGTGCTTGTTGGCCCTGACTCCAACCCAACCTTGTCCTTCACATCGGGCTCGGAGGGTAAACCAAAGGGTGTTCTGGGCAGACATTTCTCTCTTGCCTACTACTTTGACTGGATGTCCAAGACTTTCAACTTGAGCGAAAAGGACCGATTCACGATGCTGTCGGGTATTGCTCATGATCCAATCCAAAGGGACATGTTTACTCCGATCTTTCTTGGTGCGCAGTTGCTAGTTCCAACTGCTGATGACATTGGTACACCAGGTAAGTTAGCTGAATGGATGTCCAAGTATGGTGCCACCGTCACACACTTGACTCCAGCGATGGGTCAACTGCTATCAGCCCAGGCCACTGCTGAGATTCCATCGTTGCATCACGCCTTCTTCGTTGGTGATATCTTAACCAAGAGAGACTGTTTGAGATTGCAAACATTGGCAAAGAACGTCTATATTGTGAATATGTACGGTACTACGGAGACCCAGAGAGCTGTTTCATACTTTGAAGTTGCTTCACGTGAAGCAGACCCAATGTTTTTGGAATCTGAGAAGGACATCATGCCAGCTGGTAAAGGTATGTTGAATGTCCAGCTTCTTGTCGTCAACAGACACGACAGATCTCAGACCTGTGGTGTTGGTGAAGTAGGTGAAATCTACGTGAGAGCTGGTGGTTTATCTGAAGGTTATCGCGGCCTACCTGAACTCAACAAGGAGAAATTTGTCAACAACTGGTATGTCGATGCCCAAAAATGGACTGATTTGGATAGCAAGCTGAACAAGGGCGAGTCATGGAGGGAGTTCTGGAAGGGCCCAAGGGACAGATTGTACAGAACTGGTGATTTAGGCCGCTACTTGCCAGATGGTAATACTGAGTGCTGCGGTCGTGCAGACGATCAAGTTAAGATCCGTGGGTTCAGAATCGAACTGGGTGAAATTGACACAAACATTTCCCAACATCCATTGATTCGCGAGAACATTACTCTGGTGCGCAAGGATCATAACAATGAACCTACCTTGATTTCATATATTGTTCCAAGAAATGATGCTGATGATTTGAACCAGTTCAAGTCAAGTGTTGACGAACTAGAGGATCCAAATGATCACGTTGTCACTGGTCTTGTTGGTTACAGCCTGTTGATCAAGGACCTCAAGGACTTCTTAAAGAAGAGATTGGCTTCTTATGCCATCCCGACTATTATTGTCCCATTCACCAAACTACCATTGAACCCTAACGGTAAGGTTGATAAGCCTAAGTTGCCATTCCCAACTACTGCCCAATTGGAGACTGTTGCTAAGCACAGTGCCGGTGCCATTGACGAGTCAGATTGGACAACCACTGAAGCAAAGGTTCGTGATGCCTGGTTGGATGTCTTACCACAGCGCCCCTCTTCGATCTCTCCAAATGATTCGTTCTTTGACCTGGGTGGACATTCTATTCTTGCCACTAGAATGATATTTGAGATTAGAGAACAACTTGTGGTGGACTTGCCATTGGGCGCCATTTTCAAATTCCCAACTATCAAGGCATTTTCTCAAGAGATAGACAAGATCAAAAGCGGAAATGATGTATCACTACCAGGTGCAGAGTCAGGTGAGGCGGTTGTTGCTGAGGCGAATGTAGATTACTACAAGGATGCTCAAGAGCTAACCGAGTCTGACCTCCAGGAATCATACGCATCAAAGCAATCTGTATCCAAGACTGATGCTCTAAATGTCTTTGTTACTGGTGCCACTGGGTTCCTCGGTTCCTTTATTGTTGCCAACTTGTTGAACCGTGACGCCAATATCAAAGTCTTTGCACATGTTCGTGCCAGTGATGCCAACAAGGGTCTCCAAAGATTGAAGCAGACTGGGTTGACCTATGGTGTTTGGAAAGACTCATTTTCAGAGAGAATTGAAGTTGTTCTTGGTGATTTGTCGAAGCAGAAGTTTGGCCTTGGTGCTGAACAATGGAATTCACTCACTGAAACCATTGATATCATTATCCATAATGGTGCCCTTGTTCACTGGGTGTATCCATACTCCAAGCTTCGTGATGCTAATGTTATTGGAACAATCAACGTCTTGAACTTGGCAGCCTCTGGTAAGGCCAAGTACTTTTCCTTTGTGTCATCCACCTCGACTTTGGACACACAGCACTTTTTTGAACTATCTGATAAGCTTGTGTCTGAAGGAAGAACTGGTCTCTTGGAGTCTGATGACTTGCAAGGCTCAGCATACGGATTAGGATCTGGGTATGGGCAGTCCAAATGGGCTGCGGAGTACATTATTAGACGTGCTGGTGACCGTGGTTTGAGAGGTGCTATTATCAGACCAGGTTATGTCACTGGTGAGACAAGCACTGGGTCTTCTAACACTGATGACTTTTTGCTACGTATCTTGAAGGGCTGTGCCGAACTGGGATCATTCCCAAATATCCACAACAACATCAACATGGTTCCTGTGGATCACGTTGCACGTGTGGTTGTCGCCGCTGCCTTGCACCCACCAAAGCAGGATGAGTTGGCAGTGGTTCAAGTCACCAGTCATCCACGTCCTATTTTTACTGAGTATGTTGGTGCTTTGGTGGATTACGGTTATGATTTGAAGCTTGATGACTATGTCACCTGGACCAAGGCACTGGAGAAGTTTGTCATCCATGAAGCTAAAGAATCTGCGTTGTATCCATTGTTGCATTTCGTGCTAGATGACTTACCAACTGACACCAAGGCTCCAGAGTTGGATGATGTAAATGCTGTGGCTTGTTTAAAGGCTGACGAGCAATGGACTGGTGTAGATGCCAGTGCTGGTAGAGGTATTGACAGCGAACAGATTGGCGTGTATGTTTCCTATTTGATCAAGATTGGATACTTGCCAAAACCAACAGGTCCAGCTATGAAGAAATTACCAGAGATAGTTCTGGGTGATGAACAGTTCAAGCTCATCACATCAGGTGCTGGTTCTCGTGGAAGTTCTAATTAGTGTTCTAGTTATAGATATTGAACAAAAAAGCCTGATAGAGAAATGTTTTCGTAAACCATTAAAATTTATTAAACTCCAAAAACCTATCTACACATCAAATTTGAGCCAATCTAAATCCTCACCAGCAACGCCACCACCTCCCCCTAGGGCATCATCCATCATTATATCCACACTATCTGTACCAATTCTGTCGCTGGAAAATAAGTCACTGAACTCATTCAAGCTTGGGTTGAATCCACCAGGAGGGGTCGCATAATCTTGAGGTGAGTAGTGGTCGTACTGCTGGAATCCGCAGCCACTGGAGCTGCTGGAGCTACCAAAGCGACGCTGTTGTGTTTGCTGCTGTTGTTGTTGTTGTTGTTGTTGTTGTTGCTGCTGCTGCTGCTGTATTTGTTGTTGTTGTTGTTGTTGTTGGAGCATAGCCGTCTGGTTCTGGAAATTTGGGGGTATACGCTTTTGGTTAAAAGAAGCTGCAAGGTTCAACGATGAATGGTTTAATGGAAGTGAGCCAACTGAGTTCAAGTAATTAGAGCCGACTGATGGAGACATTGGAGAGGGCATGGTAATGGGGCTAGGTGTTTGTGCAAAATTTTGTGGAGAGATTCCCAGCTGGAGTGGATCATGTGGAGACTGTCCTGAGGATGATGACGATGATTCTGACTGTTTAGGTAAAATCTTGCGAGTTCCACTGCTTGAAGGGACAGATCCAGCACCGCCGTTGGATGGCTTGGGTAATATCAGTACATTTCGTTGCCTGTTATTGCTGCTATTGTTGTTTTGTAGCGCAGAAGTGTTATTAGTGGAGTTCTCCATTGGAGCTAGCGGGGAGTTTGTGTTAGACACTGGGGTAAACATCATCATACCTTTCTCCACTGAGGCAGCGAGTTTCTTGTCATTAGCGCTGCCAGACACTGAAGATGAGCCACGTCTTGAGTTTCGCTTCTTAATCACATCAGTTTTGAGTGAGAGTGGTCTCATTGTACCGTGAAGCTTCTGGAACAATCCACAAGCATTGCACAATGTATTTCCAGATGGATCACGACGCCAAAGCGGAGTCTTTTGCGTGTGACAGTTGAAACATTCGGTAGTGGCATTGATTGAGTTTGTGGGCAGCTTCTTCTTTTGGAGAGAGTTTGCTGAAGATGAGAGTGATGCTGAAGACCCGGTCCGAGAAAGAGTGGAAGGATTCTGTCTGGCAGCGATTGGTCTTGCTGGTGTCTGTGAAAGCTGTTGTTGTTGCTGCAGTGTATGTTGTTGTTGGTGTTGTTGTGAAGTTGGTAGTGATTGGCTGTGTTGAACGTTGAGATGTTGCTGGTGCAACTCAAAATCCCAACCCAAGTTCATTGTCAGGTTGTTATGAGAAACTCCACCACCACCGCTATTCTGTAAGCCTCTTGTCAAATTTGATGGAGTCACAGTCATTGGTTCTCTTTTATTCGTCTCTCTCTCTTCTACAGAACTTGTCGATTCCACACTGTGCTTGTTGAACTCCAACGACGAAGGTGAGAACGGCGATGGCTCAGTCGACATTGAACTTGCACGAGCAGCTGGCTGTACAACAAATCCTTGTTGTATGTTCCTAGACGTTTCTCTGACGTTGCGGTTCTCAATACGAGGTTGAAGAGGAAGGACACGCTTCGCAGCAGAGTAGATATCCCAGATAGAAGGATTATTCGAATGAGTAATGTCTTGATTCTCAACAGACTGCTTCGGTAACAGATTTGGAGGGACCATGAGGGGCTAAATAGCGAAACGACTCAAATGTTTGGGTCTGGATTGGTGAGTTGTGTCTGTGTTGTGTGCAAAAAAAGGAAAGAAAAATATGAGTCAGCGTAACAACCTCTGTTCAATAATAATAATACTAAAAGCGAGTTGTTGACTGTTGCTGAAAGTGATAAATTTGGTCTGATCTTGTACTGAAAGTCTCAGGAATATAAACGTGAAGATCTGTGGTGGTTTGAAAGAAAAGTCTCGGTTTTGATTGAGGGTCTTCACTTTTTTTTTCTATTATTTTTTTATTGGGTCTTACAACATTTTTTTTCTTTCTTTTGTCTCGCGCCATTTTTCGCGAATTTCAAATCAATGACGTCTTTTCACCCAGACAACAAACAAAACTGAACGTCAATCAATCAATCAATCAAGGAGACAAGTAAAGTTAAGTACAGTAAAATAAACGAAGGTTTGTCGGTGATCATTAAGATCAAGATTTAAAATAGGAATAGTGGTATAAAATTAAAAAGACGTTAACATCAAAATTAAGAACAAAACAAAACAAAGCAAAACAAAACAAAACAAAACAAATAACAAACCAGTGTTGTAATGGTATAAAAAAAAAAGTAGGAGTAAGAAAGTATGGGAAACAAAAGATCTCTTAATTGCGTAAAATATTAACAACAACAAACACCAACACATAACACACAAACTAAAAGGGAGAATAAGAATAATAATGATGATAAAACAAAACAAAAACAACATGGGAGAATCTCAAAACATATCTAGTAATTATGATTCAACAGCTTTTTGTTTGGCTTCAACAACTCGAAACTGCACAACAAGCCATTGTCAACACTCATGACTGCACCCCAGTTGTTGAACTCACCACAATAATTAGGTGCGGAGAAGACAGTAACGAGCTTCTTCCTTCCGAAAAACTCGTACCCATCTTCAACAACCATATGTCCTCTAATAATCAAATCAAAGTTAAACTTCTTGTTGAAATTTTCCACAACTCTCTTACCAAAACAATATGAAACTCCACGATCACTCTCTGACCAATCATTCACTGATCCATCCGGATCAGACCAAAGTAAATCCGCCAACAACCCACTCTCTGGAATGTCAGTCGGACGATGAATCTCCTCAATTTGCTTCATGCCTCTCAAGTGGGGCGACAATCCGCCATGAACGCAGAAAATCTTCTCACTAATGACCGCTGCAATTGGCAATGTGTTGAATACATCAACAAACATTTTCCAACATTTAACATTAATACGTCTCTTACATTCATCGTAAAAGCCGTAAATCTTTGAAATGTTGGAACTTTCATGGTTGCCTCTCAACATGAAAAAGTTCTCTGGATACTTGATTTTAAAACAAAACAAAAGAAGAATGGTCTCCAAAGACTGTTTTCCACGGTCAACATAATCACCAAGGAACAAATAATTGGAATGTGGTGGTAAACCTGACAACTTCAAGATTCTCAATAAATCGTTAAATTGACCGTGGATATCACCAACAACTTTAACTGGCGCCTGAAGTTTCAACAAACTTGGTTGATTTAAAAATATTTCACGAGCCTTGGAACAAATGACTGAAATCTCCTTTGGGGACACAATAAAGTCTGTAGACATGAACGAATTTATTGGTGAAGAACTCTTACCATGAAGCACTGGAGACGACGAGTTCAAAGACAGCAATCTATCGATGATCGAATCAATGTCAAAAGAACTAATATTCTTCTTCTTGACTTTCTTGGAGCTCTCCTCCATAATGGGTGGTAGGCTGTTGATAGGAGGTGAAATCGACAATGATGAATTTGAGGAAGAGTTGATGGTGAACATGTCGCTGAACGATGATGAAACTTCAGTGTCAATATTTCCATTGGCAAAAGTGTTCGCCACGGCGGTGACTGGTCTTCCTGGTAAGTTTGTACCGATGGTGTTAAAAGATGACGTTGCTGCTGCTTGTGGTGACTTATATTTTCCATCTATTGGGGACGACCCCAAGGTCTTGGACATGGCATTATCTACATCCAGATTAAACTCTTCACTGGGAAGCAGTTCCTTGTCGGTGTCATCAAAGTCGTTGAAGTAGGTAAACCTGCTGTGGGTGGTGGGTACTTCTGGCTGGATTTTGTGTTTGTACTTATGATGAGCAGAAACCTGCTGCTGCTTTCCACCTGCGGCGCGATGAGAGCTGGATGGGTTTTGATGTGCTAACTTTGTTGCACTACCTGACTGATTATTGTTAAAGGAAGAAAACTTCCTATCATCTGGTTCCGGCTCAGAGGCAGGAGGTGTTGCGGTTGAAGATGAGGCGGTTAAACCGCCCTGTGGTTGGGCAGTGGGGCTGGCATTGTTTGAGTTCTTCGAGGGGCTGTTTCCCATATCTTTATGGTCTGGTTCTTGAGGTAGAAAAAGAGACTGGCGGTGGAAAAATGAGACAGTTAAGAGTTGTGTTGGTGGCGATTTGTTAGAAATTTGTGTGTTTGGAAAATGTGGAAACCTGTGAAATTTTGAAGAAAAAAAAAGTCGAGGTGTTTTGTTGGTGATTTAAGTTCCGGTAAAGTCACGTTTTCTATCACCCGAACACCGGAGAGAAGTTTTTACATCCGAGCTCATAATCTACTTTATTCAGTGTGGGACGGGACACAAAATCAACAAAGCAGGAATATTTTGGATTGGTGCGGTGAATCAAACAACTTTTATTCACCTCTTTCAAGCGCCTGTTCAGAAATTCACATTTACAGCACGGAATGTCTTTAGCCGAGTTCGATGAGATCAATTTTAAACATACAGCGCTAAAGCTTGATTCCCCTTCGGATTACCTCCTCAAGAAGGCCCGCCGTAGGGCCAATGGTATTCAGGATTTAAGAGACTCATACAAAAGCGCAACAATCTATGTTGGAAACCTATCGTTCTACACAACAGAGGAGCAAATATACGAGTTGTTTTCGAAGGCTGGTCTCATCAAGCAGATTATTATGGGCTTAGACCGTTTCAGTTACACACCTTGTGGGTTTTGCTTTGTACTGTACTACAACCCTGCAGACTCTATAAACGCAGTCAAGTTCCTCAATGGAACAAAATTAGACGACAGATCATTACAGATTGACTTGGATCCTGGCTTCAAGGATGGCAGACAATTTGGTAGAGGTATGCATGGCGGTCAAGTTCGTGATGAAATGAGATTTGAGTTTGATGGTGCTAGAGGTGGATATGGTAAACAGCATTGGGAGCAGCAGCAACAGGGTGTGAATCGGTTCCCACAAGAGGGTCATGAGGACCACACTACTGCTCGTTTTGGTGCCAGAAGATTAGAGAAGAATACCAACATCCCAGCTGAGGAGGAAGTCATGAAGAATGGTGATGATGAAACTTTTGAGAAGCCGCCGGTTGCAGCAGCTGCTGATACTACAATGGTTGATGTTGATATCACTACAAAAGAGGAAAACAAGGAGAATATTTCTTGATCAATGTTTACAAGTAACGCTATATATCTCCCTCTACCATCCTCTGTCTCCACCATTGTTGCGAATAATTTCCTTCTCTGCTTTACAGCCGTAGTATATGGTTTAAAAAACACAACCTTGTATTTCATTGGAAGTTCTATACAACAACAACACAAAGTTTTATGAAAAGGTCCAGATTATTACACAAACGGATCCATCAGATTCTATCAATCAGTCTTTTCTTCTTGATAGGTTGACCGTTGTTTCCACTAAGTTTCGAGAATATTCTTCTTCTTCTCTTGTTGATAAACCAGTTACTCAACTGAACATTGCTCAAACCTGTTCTCTCCAGCAGTATTCTCTTTTGAGAGTGGTTGGGATAGGGGTTGTCCATGTTATTAAGGATCCAATCATTAAGGATTTCAATGGTTTCGCGAGGCAAGTTTGTCCTTTTTTTGTTGTTATTGTTGTTTCCAAAAGAGCCGTCAAGTGAGCCTGAGGTGGTGCCTGGTGTGAGTGATCCACTCCCTGCACTGATTGAACCCATTGATTCCATTGAAGGTGATCTTGTTAGTGAGTTGTTTTCGTCATTCTGGTCCGTTTGTTTGGATAGTGAGCGAGACGTGCGCTTGTTGTCACGGCCACCATCTTCAAGTTTGATGTCCAGTGAGACACCACCACTACGTTGTGGATCAGTCCATGTGGCCATCTGTGGTTGTCCCATCTGATGCTGTGGAGGTAGAGGCTGTTGGTAGCCATAACTGTATGGCTGTTGCTGTTGTTGTTGTTGTTGGTGAGTTGTTGCTGATGTTGCTGCTGCTGGAGGTGGTGGGCGACGCTGGGCGAATGCATTTGAATCATGTGTATTTACTATTGAAGTTTGTTGTTGTGTTGGTGGTGGAGACAAGGGTTGTTGAAGTCTCACATCCTGTCGTTGGGTGAGCTCTAGGAGGAGCTGGGAGTCACTCAGCTTTTGTTGATTCTGGTAGTGCTCAATCTTCTCGAGTACTGTCTCGATAGATGGGAGCGACACTTGTGGAGTTGATGGTCTGGAGTCTGCGGAGGGTGTCCTCTCCTGTTCAGAATGTCTCTGCTTAGACTCAACCTTGACGGAACCCATTGACATTGCAGATGGTTGGTTGTTGCTGGGTTCTTTTTTTATGGGTCAAAAAGAGAGGGGGTGCTTTGGTCAGGTTAGGAAAAGTGGCACCAAAAAGCAAAAGGGAAACTAGAAGAACAAAAAAAAGTTTGTGTCAGCTCTAGAAAAGGAACTGACAAGTCTGGGTTGTGCGTGATTCTTTAACAAAACGCTATAGGATATGGATGATCCCTGTGCGTCTTCGTACCAGACCCAGTGTCGCGTTAAACAGATACAAAGGATGTTTTCAGCGGATTGGAGGAAGTTGGAGGTCGAGGTTTTTTTTTCTTTCCTCCGAAATTGTGTCAGAAAAAAAAAATTGTGTCGTCAACCAGCGAAAAATTTTTGTTTGGTGCCAAATTTTCCCAAAATTGAAGGCAATAGGCACTAATTTGCGAGAAAATAATGGAACTGAGTGGAGAAAAGAAGTTTCTTAGGTGTTAGTATAACCTTTTTGTAATCTAATAGACTTTTTCCCACTCGAAAATCACTTCTGGTGATCGAGAAGAGCCAGTCTTTACACCAAACTGGTTGTGTCAAAACCCTAACTGGACCAATCACATCACGAGAAATATTTCGCCACCCCCTGGCGCAAACAAAAGTAGGAAAAAACGACAAATTTCTGAGTGCGAAAAACGGCGGCGGGAATTCGCGACTGACGAATTGGGAAATAACGCGAGAATCCCTGAGGAAAAGGAAAAAGAAAAAAATAACACCAAAAAGAGAAGCAGGGTAACATACTGGGTGGATATATACTACTACTCATACTTGTACACAATCTTTCCGTTCGGTAACTTTTTGGCCACTTTCTTGCCCTTCTTCTTCGGTGGTTGTTGATTAGAACCAGTGTTAGCATGTGGTTCTGTTTTTCTTTCTGGCTTGACCACTTTCAAAAATTCGATTCTGCCTAGTGTGGCATTCCACCATTTAACTAGTAACACATCTCTCCATTCTGGCGTCTCAATCGATTCACTTTCAAGAGGAACAAAGTTTTCCTTAAAATCGTCCCAGTTACCATGCTTCTCAACCAAGTAGATTCCATCAACTCTGATCTCGAACTCTTTATTCACACGAGGATGGATCACCCTTTTGTTCTTGAAATCGCTTGGATTCTTGTCCAAAGACTTGATCTCAGAAACCAGTCTCTGTACCCTACCGACGTTAGCCCTGTGACTGATCCATAAGGCAACGTAGTGAAATATATTGGCCACCAGGACAAGGAACACCAGAATGAAAACTGTGGATGGTTTAAATCTGTAAAAACCCCATCCTTTCGACGTGAACTTTGGGAACCCATTCTTGAGATAATAATCGTACACTTCCCTCTTAGAACCGTCCCTCAGGACTGTGGCTGCCAATTGGAGGAACTCATAGTACTCACTGTCACCGCCCCTCTTGTCCGGGTGGTACTTCAATGACAGCTTCTTGAACGTCTTTGAAATGGTCTTTGATGAAGCACTCTTTGGCAACTTGAGGAGATCATAGAAGGACTTGGAGCTTGGAGAGTTCTGGTTGAGCAGTGATTGAAGATGGAATATCTCCTTGTCTGCAGTGGAGTAAGCTGCCAGACACACCACGACACTGACAAAAGCGAGCAACAAGCTAGAAAGCTTCATTGTTTGTTTGATCTTAACAACAAAAATTTGCAAATGCACACTGCCACGGTAAACTTGATTTTTGTGGTGGTGGCAAAAAAAAAGACGATCAATGATTGTCCCTCTTCCCATTGATTCCAGATATATTTTCAATTCTTACCATGGATATCCTGTCATTACTTAATCTGCTGGTTTCAGTGATCCATTTACTCACTATTGTGAGAGTAGCAGTCTTGTTTTATCTTGTTGGGCCGTTGTACTTCTACCACGGAATCGATGAGTTCTTTACAACGTTAACAAATGTCACCTTTGCCCTATCAGCGATCAATGTCGTGCTGGTGAAAAAAAGAGCAAATAGAAACAAATGGCTAGCACGGTTCAGAGCATTAACAAAATTTCTACTTCTCAATGGTGCGAAATTGTTGTTGGTGAATGAATTGACTGGAGAGGATGTGAATGGATATGTATATGCTTTGTTGGTGGTGCTGTATTCTTTGGAGAGGGTGATTGGTGGAAGGTTGGTGTATGTGGGTATCAGTGCAGTAGAGCTATTGCTTCTGTTCAATGGACTCTCAGTAAAGGATGAATTGTGGCTCAAATTAATGGTTGTGGCTTATGTGCCCGTGAGGTGGTTTGTGTGAGTTACCTATAAACCTCTACAGAATCTTTGACCATCATAGAGTAATTGAATCAAAAAAAAAAAGAGCATAGAGTGCTTGGCTCCCTCTAGTGCTGGAACTAGTATCAATAGTCTATGTGGGAGGACTTGACCCCACATTGGATCACCAATTTAGTCAAGGATGTAATGTGGGTGCTAGTAACGAGCTACAGAGTTACATGATAAGCCATTTAACTCTATCAACTAGTTTAATATACACCGTCCAATCTCTAGCTAAAGTTGCAATTTTCCCCAAAAGAAATGGCGCTCACCACTGAATGTAGGTCAAATCTTCGTCATTAAGCAAGGAGAAGAATGGTTGGTGGTGGTGAAGACCAGAGGATCTATGGAAACAGCATTTTCTTCTTGAGAAAAACAAATCATTCGTAAATAGATGATGATACAAACACACAACAATCTGGTCGGTCTACTAAATACCGTGGAATTCTCCCAAATGTCCCTCAAACGTGCCGTTGCTGCAGTGCAGAAACTCTACCCACCAAAGTTCTCTGAGGTCGCGTGGGACAACACTGGTCTCCTGGTTCCACCGCCACCACAGCATACACCTCTGACAACTACCACCAGTACACCACTTCGCATCCTCCTTACGATTGATCTAACCCGTGCAGTCGTTGCAGAGGCCCTAGCACGTAAAGTTCAGCTCATTGTAGCATACCATCCTTTCCTTTTCCGTAAGTTCAACCAGTTGGACTCAGCCAACACCCAACATGAGAGCCTGATGGAGCTCATTAGAGCAGGCGTTGCTGTTTACTCACCGCACACTGCAGTTGATGCAGTACGTCATGGTGTCAATGATTGGCTCATTGAAGGCGTCACTGGTATCAGCAATGTCGGCAATGTTGACGTGATTACACCAAACAAAGAAGATGAGACTGTTGGATGCGGGAGAGTGGTGGAGTTGAAGTCCCCAGAGAACTTGGATGTTGTCATTGAGAGACTCAAGTTGCATTTAGGTGTTAAGAACCTGCTACTTGCTAGTACGGAGAAAGATTTCAATTCTGTCTCAGTGTCTAAGGTTGCTATTTGTGCCGGGTCTGGTGGAAGTGTGTTTGGTAGTGTCAAGGATGCTGATTTGTACCTTACTGGAGAATTGTCCCATCATGAAGGTTTGGCATTGAAAGAACAAGGTAAAATCGTCCTGTTGGCTAACCATAGTAACACTGAAAGAGGATACTTGAAACAGATGAAGGAACTTCTAATTCAAGAACTCAGTGATGACTCTGTTGAAATCATTGTCAGTGAAAAAGATGAGGATGTCTACGACTTTGTATAAACAAACAATGTGTTTATTATTTAAAACAAATGTGAAAAAAATGATAAAGTACGGTTCTCTACTATTCAAACAAGCTCATCTGACCTGACCTTGAGCTTGACATCTTCCTTGATATTATCGTCTTTGATAACACCAGAAGTGCTACTGCTGCCTTCCAGCTCATAAACTTCACCAAAATCAGAAGACTCAACAACGACACCATCGAGATGCTCGTCGACATCCTCCTCGTTCTCCTCGATAATTACCAAGTTCATGATCAGACCAACTATACCACAGATAGCAAAACCAGACTCCAAAACTAATGTTATGGCGTCAAGGAATCCTCTTAGCGAGGTGTTTGCGTTGACATTCTTGAAGACATTGGTGAACCATCCAGGAACTAAAGTGGCACCAAATCCAAATAGTAAGGAAGTCGTAAGGACAAATCTGTCACGTCTGTCGAGCCTGGCACGAGCAATAATGGCAATACCAGACACGGTTACAGAGGTGAACAAAAATGTGGTCATACCACCCAAGACCGGCTTTGGAATGGAAACAATGGCAGCTGCAAACTTGGAAAAGACTCCCATAACGACAAGGAAGAAACAACACCAGTAACCTGCAGCCCTATTTGCACACTTGGTAATCGAAATAACACCATTATTCTGAGCAAAAGTAGACACTGGGGTCACTGTCATCAAACAAGCCAACGCACCATTGAAACCATCCGCCAAGACACCTCCCTGGACACGGGAGTCGTAAACTTCACCATCAACTTCCAGACGAGAGACATCACAAGTGGCAGTGATATCACCAATAGCCTCCATCATCAAAACAACAAATGTTGCAAGCATCGGCAGGACAGCGGGGCCATATACAGAGAGTTTGAAAGTGTGGACCCACATGAAGTTGACTGTAGGAGCCTTCTTGATGCCTGCATCACTGAAATATCCACAAGCTGCGGCAATGATACAGCCAATAAGCAACCCAACAATCACAGCACAGGACTTCATTATTGGAGACCCCCATTTCTCACAAAGAATGATTGTAATGTAGACGGAAAACCCTAAACCAATAAACTCGGCAGACCCCCATGGGGCAGACTTGACGCCAGGGGACGCAAACAATGGACAAGCTGCAGCAGTCATACAGTTGGAGCCACCTAACCAGTCCTTGAAACCGGAGGCAATCAACTTGACACCAATAAGCAGCACAACTGGACCAGTAACAATTGGAGGAAACACCTTCTTTAGGAGTTTAGGAGGAATGAATGACATGAACATTTCGAAAAGAGCACAGACAGCACCAGTACCCAAAATCGCACCGTATCCATCGGGACAGGGCAATTTGGTCCCATCTGGAGCAGTTGGACATTGTCCATTTCTGTACATTATTGGAATCGCCTTCTCAACGATGGTAATAGTGGCAAATGATGTACCAACAACAGACAACAGACCTGTGCCTAAATAGTATTTAGTCTTGTAGATATGGAATCTTGTGATTTGAATGCTGGTTAACAAACCACAAACGATAAGTGAGGCAGAAACAAGATATTGCGTTCCTGTAACATCAAGATTGGTTATACCAGAAATGATGATTGGAGGTGTGATGATACCCGCCAACATCGCCAGAGAGTGCTGAAGACCAAGGAGCATACCTAGGAAAATCGGCATCTCAGAATCTAGTCCAAAGAAAGGCTGAACAAAATGATCCTTCTTTGTAAACGGGATTCGAGGAGTGAAGAGGTACTTGTAGTTATAATCGCCTAACCATCCGTGCTTCGTGGTGACCTTTGACTTGAAGGAGGATAACCTCTCCTTTACAGCGACTATCAAACTCATTTATGGAGAGTAGAGATTTTAATACTGTTGGGTGGTATTACGGCATGATTTTGTGACAACAGGGTCTCTGATCTGTTAATTTATACGCCATCATCCATTTGGGGTGTTAGATAAGAAACCCATCCATTGTTCGTTATCAATGCCCTCGGTCAAATCCTTAACACCGTTTTTTTTTTTTTTCGTGTGTACATGTGTACAGATATCGGCTTGAGGCTATCTGAGCCAATCAATGATGTTATTTTAGTTAAATTTCTTTCAATGGAATTATCCGATTTTGATATCCCCATTCATAGCAGCTAATTATTAAGCCTAAGCTACCGCGCAATCTGTAACTCTAGTTTATTTAATCTGGGTGTGGCCATGGCTGCGGCGAAAAGTTTAGCTCACAACCTCGAAATATAATCTTCGAAAATACAGTTCATCGGTAGCCCAGAAGATATAAATCATCACTATCAATTATAAGATCTAAGCTGTATACAGCATCCAGGAGAATGGACAACTTGCAAGATGTGTACAATGTATTTTACATTGTCCGAATTCCGAAGCTGTTATTATTGTTCCTCAAAAAAGATAGACTTGCCTTGACACTTGATCATCACGTCAAAATCTGATCAAAAGCGACAAACAAAAAGATGCCACAAACCCTCCTACTTCTTCACAATGGGATACCAGATACCGCCACTCAGGTTCACAAATTTCTTGATGCGCAATCAAGAAGAACAACCTCTTCAGATGACGATGACACTCTAAGACCGAGACATCTCTCTATAGTTACAAAGTACTACTCTGCGACAGCCACAGTCGTGTCCCTAGACCTGAGCAACCGCAGCGATACTGATGAAACATCAGAGGATGGACAACCGCTCCGAGGACTTGACCTTGTGAACCTCCGTGGTGTGCTTTATATCACTCACGCCCAGACTCCTGAGGAGCTGCTCCATATAGAGGAGATTGAAGAGTTAATCTCTGAGGAGGAAGGACAAGACCATCTTTTTGTCGTTGGTGTGAGTATGACACCTCTAAATACTGAAGAGGATGCGAGAGGAGGAATGGAATGGATAGAGTTTAACGATTTAGAGATGAATGAGTTTAAAGAAAGACAAGGAAAAGAGAGACTATGGGAGTGTATCGAATGCGGAGCATGGGAACATGATGTGGTTGAGACAGAGCTATCTGATGAAGAAGAGGAGTTTGGTGGTTTTGTTGAGGAGGGTGATGAGATGGCAGATTTGACACAACTAATGGCTCAGCTCACGGGAATGAAGGCCAAATTAAGCACAATGGATCCTGACAGGAGACACGAAGAGGCACTTAAGTTTATAGAACAGTTGGGCCTGTAAACAAAACTGCAGCATGTGGCTGTGGCCTCCTCACCAAGTGGAGGATTGTCTACAACAGCTAGCATAGAACACACGGAGCGATCTGAATCCACTTACGTTGGTATCTTTCCGATACGAACTGTCGTAGAATTTCGCGAAAGTGCGCCGGGTCCAATGATATATTTGGGTTTCGTCATCCATCACGACCTACACAGGACAGGTTCTATACACAATGGTTATGAAACCGAGTGTCGGAATTGCTGGGAAAAGAGTTCTGCGGAACAGAGAAGGAGTCAAGTCCAAGTATTTTATCAAGTCTGAGCCCGTGGTAGGCTCATCACAGCTGCCACCGGTCAAAAAAGAGGATGAAAAGTCACCATTATCATCTACAAAGCGGAGGAAGATCAACGAAATCAAGATTGAGATCAAGACAGAAGAACATGGTGATAGTCAAGTAAGGAATATTAAACTGGATTTTGAACAAAAGGAGGAGAATGAGAGTGAGAATGAGAATGAGATCAAAGAGGAGAAACAAACTCTTCAAAATTTGACACCGAGTGAACTCGAGGAACTCAACGCCATTAAACCTATTAATACTCGCCAACCAAAGAACTGGGAGGCTGTGTACGAACATGTCAAACTCATGAGATCCAAGATCATTGCACCAGTGGACACAATGGGCTGTGCGGTTATCCCCAATACGTTGAATGCAGAAATTGCAAATTTCCCAAGAAAGATTTACAGATTTCAATTGCTTGTGTCCTTGATTCTGTCCTCTCAGACCAAAGATGAGGTTAATTATAAAGCAATGAGTAAGATGAAGGAGTACTTCCAGTCTGTGGGACATGGGATGGGCATCACTGTGGAAGCGATGATGGAGGTTGACGAAAAGAAGCTAAATGAGTTGATTTACTCAGTTGGATTCCACTCGAGAAAGGCTAACTATTTGAAGAAAGTAGCAATGCTGTTGTCAACTAACTACAATAGTGACATTCCAAACACACTCGAGGGTCTAATTGACCTTCCTGGTGTTGGACCCAAGATGGCCTTCTTAACATTACAACAAGCGTGGAATCTGAATGTCGGGATTGGTGTTGATACACATATTGACAGATTGGCCAAAATGTGGCGATGGGTGGATCCAAAACGGGCCAAAACTCCAGAGCATACACGTAAAGAGCTTGAGAGCTGGCTGCCCATGGACTTATGGAATGAAGTCAACCCCATGCTTGTTGGGTTTGGACAGGTGATTTGTCTTCCAAGGGGTAGAAGGTGCGATTTGTGCACATTGAGCCGAACCAAGCTGTGTTCTAATGTGGACAGAGCTCTGTTAAAGAAGATGGAGGCTCTTAGTGTAGAGGAGGTGGAGGCGAAAAACAAGACGATAAGGGGAGATATTAGTTTACTGAAAGACATTGAGGATTTAGCATGAGCCACCCCACTACCACTTCTTCTTCTTCTTCTTCCTCTTCACAATGTCTATATACAGGGTAGCAACGAGTGAATTATGACTTTCTTGTTCAACCATTCGTGTATAGATCTGTCTTCCTCGATCAAAGTTACAGATTGCCGTCATCACTCAACACGGACTGGCCCTTTCTGTAACTGGAAGTCCAAAATGCGATTTAAACAGGTAAACCAAACTCACTGCAGGTATCAATAAAGGCCATTTATTCCGACACTACAACTGAATCTCACATTGTAAGTACCTGAGCTATTTATATGCATATGCCTTTCTTTATATCTGTTGTATTCATTCATTTACTGCAATTAACATCTAAGCAGATTGCAATCACTGTTTGAGTAGAGTGGGGAGGGATTTCAATATTATAAATATGTGAGAATTTGAACTTTAGTACGGGAGATGTCTATCATATCTATAGTATAAATAATTATCATGTAAGTGTGGGAGCTATTCCCTGTTTTCCTTAGCTGAAAACTCCGCACGAATAGGTATGTGATCACTCGGGTGCTCATTATTAGGCAACCCATTAATGCTTTGAATATAATTCTCTTTCAAACCTGTGAGAACTCTCGTCAATTTCAACTGTCTTTGGTTGTAAAACATGTGGTCTAAGGTCTTGGAGAATTGTGGTGTAATACAGGTGCAGAGCTCGGAAGTCTTCCTAGTCTCCTTCTTGAAGATTTGTATCTTGTGTAATCTATCATACAGACTATCGCTGCAAAATAAAGGGTTCTTGACATTGAACTTGGGATGGTTGGATGCCATAAATGATGAAAGAGTGTTGTACTTACTCAGCTTGACCTCCTTGTTTTTGAGAAACTCGTAGACAGACGATGTGGGACCAGAGTTGAAGTCACCTGTGAACAAAGTCGTGACAAAATGAGTATATTTCTCTTGAAATTGCCTCAAAACCTCGGTGATGGTGAGTGTCTGAATAAACTGTATCCCAGTGTTCTTCCAGTAAAGATGTGTATTGCAGAGAATGATGGTTCTTCCAGTAACCATGTGTTTTAAAACCAACACTAGTGCCACCTGGTTACGAGTCTCCATTGCTGTTGCCACTTTCTGATACTGCAAGTTTATCCCATGTATAGTCTGGGTCCTTGATTTGGCCAAATTCTCAAAATACTGGTCGGTGATGTTGAAGGGGTATGATTCAAGCAGTTGAAAGTGTTCCTTGTTGTAAAATATCGATATACCATCAAGGCACTCATCATCTATCGAGTTTTGATTCTTTTCCACATGTTGGTCCCAATAATGAGGCTTCGCTTTCTTCACATACTCACTTCCATATCCCATTCCTTCAAACAAGGGCTTCCATGTCTCCGCGTATGCTCGTGATTCCATCTCCTGGAAACACATGATATCAGACTTCAACTGGTAATGTGTCAAACCTTTCTTCTGAAGTTCTAGGCGATACTCGGGTTGGCGGTAGGCAGGGTCCACGTAGTTGTCGTACACTTCGGGCCACATGTACGCCTGGTTCAAAAGGTTGTAACTCAGCACGGTGAACTTATTCTCCTTTGGAATCATACGATCGTAGATTGGGTCAAGATCTCGCCAAGACCTATTGTTAATGGGGCTATAGGGTTTCTCTGTGTTGGGAGTGGTGGGATGAGGAGAAGCTGCTGCTGATGCTACTGCTGCTGCTGCTGCTGCTATGCTGGTTTCCGTCTTCATAGCAGGCTCAGTCACAACACGTGATGCGCGTTCAGTGATCTGCACAGTCTTGTAACTAACATTCCTCAGTACCCGCGTGGCAAGAACCATCGATCTGTGAACTAATCGACGCCACTGCTTGTTATGAAGTTAAATGGGGATTCTGGTGAGGATCATTCCTTTTTTCTTTTTTTTTCGCTTTGGGCGGTATACTCCAGTGTGGCTTTACCAGAAATTCAAGTCTATATAAATACTGAGGCATAAAACATACAATCGACTACTCCCCAACACGACGGGACTGGTGATGATAGAAGATAAACAAGTACTGCTTGCTAAATGACAAGTATTGGACACACTAATATTACTTCTAAATATAAACAAACTAATCAGTTGTGCACACACTGTTCAAGACAGAGTGAAGTCATCAAACTCCAGGGCACCATGCAACGACTGGTATTGTGCAGAGGGTCTAGGTGAAATGTTTGGAGTGTTCCCTATTCCATATATAACCCCTGGTGTAACCATACCACTTCCACCAGTGATGTGGCTATGTGTGTGTGCAGGAGCTAAGTTCAATGGATACAACGGTGGGTTGGCACCGTTGTCCAATTCGCCATGCGACGAATGATCAACCGACTTATCATAGGTTGGAGGTGACAGAGCTGATACATCATCGTACATTGGAGGCACTTCGTCATCCCAAGCAATTCCAAGACCCGAACGTTCAGTCAGACAAAGTTTGAACTGCATACGTAGCACTCGAGCAGAACCAGTAGGAACACCGACAACGTTAGATCCATCAGTTTTGGAGGTCCCAACACCATTCGAAGTATGTGGTGTCAAGTGACCTCCTCCGCCGCTTTCTCCAGTTGAAGAAGTTGACGGTTGGATGTGGTTTGCAAAAACCGGCGAGAGTTCAGCAAGTCTCTGTTCAGGTTTCAGTGACGGAGTCTTCTTCTCAGAATTGGTTGATGAAGGTGTTATAAAGTTACCACTCGAGTTCTGTAGCATCTCCTCTGCTATAACCACTTCTACAATCAAAAGATGGGTTGCAGATATGCCCAAAACAGGGTCATCAATATCAGCGCTCACTGATGGGTGAACCATTGCCATACCAATCGGCCTCTCGGATGAAACATGTGTATGGTGAGCACCAGTTGCTGTTGTGAGGTTGAAGCAAGACAAGTCGGCAATCAGTTCAATTTTGCCCTTCCCAGAGAAATCAGACTTCCAACCATTTCTGAAGTCACCAGAGGCAACAGTTCGAGTTTCTTCACTGTATAATGATAAGTCTTGTTTCCTTCTCTCTTCCTCCAGTTTTTGTTGAAGTTCGGCTTGTTGTCGCAGTTCTTCATTCGCATGATCGCTTGGATGAAGCTCTGCATGTGAGGTATTGATAGACCCCACATCATCATTATTGGCATCTTGCTCTACTCCCTCGGTGTTAGGCACCTGGTTATTTCTGGACTGTGTGGGTGATAGTGCAGCTGGCGGCGGGGCGCTGGATGCAAGAGAAATCGAGGTGGTTGGTCCAGATTGTCTATTTCTCTTAATTGGCGGGGTCTTGTGTAGATTCTGACTTTTCTTCACCTGTTCTTCAACTGTCTTAAGCTTCATCTTATGGTTAGAACAAACATTCACTCTGATTTTAACATGTTCTTCAATTCTCCACCCAACTCGTCTCATTCTCCACCTCTTTCCATTGGAGCAAATACCGTCAAGTTTCAGTTCCATAGCGAATGATGACTTTGGGTGGATGACATTTGGTAAAACAGCAGTCGCAGTGACATCGGTAGGCGGAAACACTCTTAGGGAGTTTCGATCAGGCCCCCTTAAAATGGATCTGGAAATATTTAGCGGTAGCACCACCTTCACTACAGTTTGATGGTTCTGATGATTGTTGTAAGATGCAATTGCGACCAATTCATACTTGATGGAAGTGAGGGAACTGGATCCCAGGGTGGTGGTAGCCGGTAGGTTCCCTGGCAGCAAATGTGAAAAGGGATAAGAGTGGCTGCCTGCAGGCAAATTGTGAGCCTGTGACATAATATCCCATCTGGCCAATTCAACATTCTTGTGTTTACAACTTACACAGTTGGATAAAGAATTAGATGGCGCCAAGAATGGCTTTGCGTAATGGATCTTCTGGTGAAGACACAACTGGACAGAGTTGATCAAGATATGGTCCTTCAGATTCAATAGGTTTAGTAGGTTCGAGGAAGAGTTCTGCTTAGATCCAATTGGGGAAGGGCTATTGGAATTCGATGGACTGAGGTTCAAGTTCGACAGTGTCTGTGTGAGTTGTTGCAAGGTATTCTGTGAATGGGACCTCTTGTTGGGTGGTCGTTGTTGACCATGGCCTGAACTCAAGTCACTCTTCATATAGTGCTTGAACACATCCGATTTAATCTCGAACTTAAGTTGACCAGACAACAACGACCCTGAACACTCATTGGGAGTACCATAGAGAATAATTGGTGGAGATTCCAAATCAATCGACAACTCAAACGGGTGATGGGAGCCGGTGTTGACGATATTGTTGTTACTCGTTGACAAAGGAGACGGAGAGTGGCTTCCATTTGATGAAAGGACGGCATTCGATGACCGTGAAGTTTGCAGCTTTGGAAAAATAGGCATTGTTCTGTTGGCTGGGACTTGGGCGTTTGTTTACACTATATTGTCCAACCACTTATAGTGCCTTTATTTGAAGACGACCGATTGGTAGATTCAGGGCTTCTGGTGGAAGATCTAGAACAACAAAACCACCAAGAATGTTTCAACTCTGGGGTACTATTGGTAAACAGACAGAAGCAAGGACCAACTACTGGTGAGCTGCGGGCGTGTGTTAAGGAGGTGGTGGTGGCTTTCTTCCTCTGCTGGTTTTATGTTTTTTTTTGTACAATCACCTCCTGGCTGCGATAACCACCACAAAAAAAAAATTTCCCACCTGCCGCCGCCTGAAAATGACAGCAGCAGCTTCCCAGCCGCCGCCGTGGCGCTGCTGTGTCTCGCAAGAAAAAAAAAGCACGAATAACCCTCACGTGACTCACCACGTCGGCACTCGCTCTCCGGAGTGTCTCGATTTCTCTCTGATTATGTCAGCACAGTTTACCGCGAATTTTGTTGTTGATAATGGCAAAGAAAAAAAACAAAACAATCACCAAACCACCGAATCGAAACTTCCAGTAGAATAGACCACAAACACTGAACCCCCAACGCCGCCAACTCCTGAATGAACATACAGGGCTTTCAACAAGGCTTGGGCCCCTCACAGCAGCTACTACAGCAGCTTCAGGGTCAAGCTCAGCAGCCAGCTCCGCAGCAAAGCCAACAGGTCCACTTTAACGAGCTCTTCCAGTCAATGAACAGCGGTGGTGGTGGTGGCGGTGCTAGCAACAACAACTCTGCCAATGGAACCAATATCGGAGTAGATGGACTTTCAAATGCCCAGTTCCTTGCACAGAATCACTACCAGGGACAGTTCAGAGCTCAGACTCCACAGCAGAGACCACCACAATTACAACAACAGCAACAGGTTCAGTTACAATTGTTACAACAACAACAGCAACAGCAACAGCAACAGCAACAGCAACAGCAACAGCAACAGCAACAGCAACAGCAACAGCAACAGCAACAGCATCAGTACCAGCAATTCCAAATTCAGCAGCAGCAACAGCACCTTCAAGACCACCGTCAGATTCAATTGGACCCTCCATATGCCACATCTCCATATTGGCAAGACCAACAACAATTAATTGAACAATCTAGAAAGGCCAGTGTATCACACTACTATGCCAGAAATGCAGCCCTGATCTCCAGAAAAGGAAAATATTCTGACGCTGGAGGCTCTAAGAGTTTGACTCTTGTGGAGTTGACCACCCAATTACTAGAGGCTGACCACAACACCCAGTCCCCTGAATTGAAGCACCAAACGACTGCTCTATTGTACAACAAGAAGACGACCCAAGAAACTGACCATGCAAGTGACGATTTTGATGACAATGTTGTTCCAAGAGTCAAAGAAGCACCGATTCCTGACCAGTTTTGGGGATCCTTGGACTTGTCGGGTCAACAGATCACCAACATATCACCTAAGCTATTCAACTACGAATTCTTGACTAAATTATATCTCAATGGGAATCATTTGACTATGGTACCTAAGGCCATCAAACGGGTGACCAACTTGATGGTATTAGACTTGTCAAATAACCACTTGACCAGCCTACCACTGGAACTTGGACTACTCCACAGTCTAAAGTATCTATATCTCTTTGACAACAACCTACAAACAGTACCATTTGAGTTTGGCAACCTTTACTCTCTGGCATTTTTGGGTATTGAAGGTAATCCAAACTTCAACAAAGAATATGCAACTATTCTTGCACAGAGTGGGGTCAAGGAATTAGTTGTGTACCTGAGAGATAATGGTCCAAAGAATGCTCCACCTCCTAAGAGACAATGGTTGGTTTTAAATGACGATGATGGTGAAGTCCAGCAGGAGGTGAGTGACGATAAGCCAGAGGAGAACAGTTTCACAGTTTTGTCTTACAATCTTTTGTGTCATCACTACGCCACCACTAGCATGTACCAGTACACTCCAACATGGGCTCTAAGCGTGGACTATAGAAAGGAAATCTTAACAAAAGAGATTTTGGGATTTAATGGTGATATTCTATGTCTTCAGGAGGTGGAAACACAGTTGTTTGAAGACTACTGGCTACCGCTGTTGATGACCAAGGGCTACAGAGGCGTTTTCCACGCTAAAACCAGAACAAGAAGAATGAATGAGAAAGAAGCCAAGAAAGTTGATGGGTGTGCGACCTTCTATAAACAAGATATGTTTTCTCTCCAAGAGAAGAAGAACTTAGATTACACCCAGATTGTTTTGAGTTCCCACCGTTATAAGAAATCTGATGATGTCTTCAATAGACTTCAGAGCAGAGACAATATTGGCTTGCTTACAGTCTTCAATCACAGACTTACGAACGAGAAGATTCTTGTTGCCAACACCCATTTGCACTGGGATCCAAAGTTCAACGATGTCAAGACTGTCCAGGTTAACGTCATGTTGGATGAAGTGGAGATTCTCACAAGAAAGGTCTTGAACCTTGAGCCAGATGCACCGTTCAAGAACATGCCAGTGTTGATTTGTGGCGATTTTAACTCTCAAATTAATTCAGCAGTCTACAGATTGATGTCTAAGGGTTATGTAAAGGAACACACTGATCTAGATGGTCGTGATTATGGTAGCTTTACGGAACATGGTTTCAAACACCCATTGAATTTGAGATCTTCATACGACAACATTGGTGAGCTACCATTCACCAACTTTACACCAACATTCACTGATGTGTTGGACTACATTTGGTACACCCCGAACAGCTTTTCCGTTAATGGGTTATTGGGGAAAGTGGACCAAGACTACCTAGACCATTATATTGGTTTCCCTAATGTGCACTTCCCATCTGACCATATTCCGCTATTGGCCAGATTTCAATTGAAACAGCATAACAAGAAGGAAGCGCAGATGAGAAAGGATGTAAAGCCCGAGTTCAGATCATCTAGAAAGACGTGATAATGATTTTGGCATGTGTTTTTTAGTTTTGTACATTAGTTTGACACTTCACAGTAATGTGTCAAAGTAAAAAAAAAACTCTACAAGTAGTACGTCGTACGTAACAGTTGTTTTTGTACCATTTGTCTGTACAAGTTATACCTCTTTTCTTTTCTACAATGCTATCTAGCCAATAGTCCAGGTTGGCAACCAGTTCAAGTAGGCATACTCGCTAGATGGACCCTCCATACCAAAGGAAATGTGTCTAAAGTGCCAGAAGACGCCGACACAACCGACATATAGCGTCAAGTAAATGATGGCAATAATGAAGAAGTTCTTGAAGGATGTAACACTTCTAAAAGGACTAGTGAAGTGGTCAACTAGGAACACAGTCACAAGCATGGCAAAGTATAGCGAAGGCAAGTAGTGGTGAACGTATAGAACTCTGCTCATGATCAAGAAGGAACAGAAATGCAAACCCCAGCCAAACATTGGATAGATACCACCAATAATGAAAATAGTGAGTTTCTTTTCACCAGGGGCAAAGTCTCTCAATTGACGTTGGAACCTAATCAAGTAGAACAAGACCAATAAAGCAAAAACAACAACACCAACTGATGAGAACCATGTGTTGAAAGGAGAGCCAATCAAAAAATACTTTGGGTTCTCGTCACCCCATCCACACAGTCTAATACCAACGTTCAAAGTTGGCCATTGCCAAGCCTGGGAAGCCAAGTGGTCGAGTTTCTCTGGGTCAGGAACCAATGCATTGTTTGTAGCCATCATTGCCAAGTTTAACTGGATAAAGTCCTTGAAGAAGTTGGTCTTTGGCAATTTGAAATCTGATGGTGGAGAAGGTAAATAGTTATTGTCATGGAATTCAATGTTCCACCAGGTTCTCTTGTCACGTTGGAAAGGAGCACGAATACATGCAACTTCACCCTGTCTGAAACCCCACTGGGGCAAGTTATTACCAGTTTGAGCCAAGTAACAACCAATCTCCTCATGCTTGAAACGAACAGAAGAAGTCAATGGATGCAATCTCAACTTGTCCTCGTTACCGTACTGGTGAGCAATCTCAACAATCCAGTTGTCCTTTGGATCGCCAAAGGTCAAGTTACCATACCCAGAAACTTCAAAGGCTTGGTGATTGACGGCGGATGGAACATCGTGCGAGTGCAAGTTTCTGCCTGTCGTTTTATGCATCAATCTGACAGTCATACCATCAACAATGTACTCTGTGACATCCAAGGTGGCATTGAAGTGGTCTCTACGTCTCTCCCTTTGGAAAAGCCACTCGTTGTTAGTATCCTTGTGGGAGTAAGTGGTAACTTGTTGTTGTTTGGAACCTTCTGGGTATGTTTGAATGTGGGAGTGCAGCAAACCACCACCTAGACCTTGGTTTTTGATGGTAACAGTAGAGGTACCAATTGCGATATCTCTTGGGCCGCCACCAATATCAGAGCCAATCAAGTTGGCCTGGAAAAGGGACGACATGTTGGCATCACCTGGACCAGAGTGAGATAAAAGCTCAAAGTGTATCTTGAAGGCAAAGAGGAATACAGAGAGTGGAACGAAGATCAATGCAAATCCGCGGGCAATCCAGTGGAAGGTGTATGTGCTCTTCTTGATAGAATAATCACCAAATTTGTTCCACAGGTCAACAACAGTGTAAATACCAACCAACGTGATCACAAACAAACCAACCATCTTAGTAGAAATGGCACAACCCATGGAGACACCTGTAAGAATCAACCACTTCCACCACTTTCTAGTGAACTCCTTGTCTTTGACGTTCACATTATGGAATCTAACCAGAGAGAAGACAGATGCAACGGTAAAAAACAAAAGGATAGAGTCCAGCAAAATGAACTTTCCCAGCGTGATATAAGAGTTCTCAAAACACACCATCAAGGTGAATAGCCACACAGATGGCAATGAGAAGCCAACTGACTTGGCAGTGAAGTATGCCAAAGGAACACATAGAGCACTGAACACAGTTTGGAAAAGTCTCATTTTGACAAAGTCAATGTAGTCTGGGTATTGATTACCAGAAGGGAAATCCCAGGAACCGTTGTAACCAGCTAGATATCCAGAAAACCCCACAAGCATCTTACCCAAAGGAGGATGAACATCGTGGTAAAACTCATGACGAAGGTAGTAAGAACCAAACTTACCGAAATGCGCCTCATCCCAAACAACGTTGGAATTGGCACCAATCTTGTAGCAACGCACAGCAAAAGCCAAAGCAGTGAACAAAATTGGCATTAGAATACCCTCGGCTTGTAAAAGAGACGACTTGAGTTCATCAATCTCTTTGGCGTGCTCCTTCTTAAGGTCACTCAAACCTTCCAGAGCTGGATCTGGTTTTTCACCTGCATCGAGATGCTGCTTTCTGCTACGCAGTCTATTGGCAATCTGAGCCTCTTCTCTGTCAAACCCAGTAGACATTGCAGACGAAACAGAATGGACTTTGAGAAGGGTTTTTTTTTGGTGCCAACGAAGCTTCTCTTCCAAGTGGTTGTTTTTTATTATTCTTTTTTTTGACACGTACGTCTTTTTTTTTTTTTAGCTACGCGTTGAAAAGGTGGGTGAAACTTTTCGACAAATAAAAAAAATGAGACCTGGTAGGGCAGTAGAAAACTCCTTGTCACGTGACTATGTAAGCGTATAACGAATATGTAGAAATGAATGTCAATGTTTCATATACTAAGGTGTTTACAGATATTTAGACTAGATCTAATCCTTTGGACCAATCATGTTCTCAGGTCTGACCCATTGGTCAAACTCCTCGGAGGACAAGACACCCAACTCCAAAGCAGACTCCTTCAAAGTCAAACCCTTCTTGTGAGCGTTCTTAGCAACCTTGGAAGCAGAATCGTAACCAATCTTTGGGTTCAAAGCAGTGACCAACATCAAAGACTCGTGTAGGGTCTTTTCAATCTTCTCTCTGTTGGCGACAATGCCATCAACACAGTTCAATCTGAAAGAGTTGGAACCGTCAGCCAATAGTCTGACTGAGGACAACAAGTTGGAGATCATGACTGGCTTGAAGACGTTCAATTCGAATTGACCAGAAGCTCCTGCAAAGGTAATCGCAGAGTGGTTACCAAAGACTTGGGTTGCGACCATAGTCAAAGCCTCATTTTGGGTTGGGTTGACCTTACCAGGCATAATGGAGGAACCTGGCTCGTTCTCTGGTAGGGACAACTCACCGTAACCACATCTTGGGCCAGAACCCAAGTATCTGATGTCGTTTGCAATCTTGTACAAAGAGACAGCCAAGGTGTTTAGAGCACCAGAAGCCTCAACAATAGCATCGTGAGCAGCTAGGGCCTCAAACTTGTTTGGAGCAGTTTTAAACTCGATACCAGTCTCCTTGGAGACTTGGGCTGCGACATCTTCAGCGAAACCCTTCTTGGTGTTTAGACCAGTACCAACGGCTGTACCACCTTGAGCCAAGAACTTCAAGTTCGTCAAAGTGGACTCGACACGCTCGATACCGTTGGAAACCTGTTGGACGTAACCGGAAAACTCTTGGCCTAGGGTCAATGGGGTGGCATCTTGCAAGTGAGTTCTACCAATCTTGATAATGTCCTCAAACTCGACAACCTTCTTTTGCAAAGACTCCTTCAACAAGACCAACTCTGGCAACAAGTGGTTGGTGATCTCGGTAACGGCAGCAATGTGCATCACGGTTGGGAAGGTGTCGTTGGAGGATTGGGATTGGTTAACGTGGTCATTTGGGTGGACTGGCTTCTTGGAACCCAACTCACCGCCTAGAAGCTCAATAGCTCTGTTAGATATGACTTCGTTGGCGTTCATGTTAGATTGGGTACCAGAACCAGTTTGAAAGACAACCAATGGGAAATGGTCCTTCAACTTACCAGCAGCAACCTCATCGGCAGCCTGCTGGATGGCCTGGGAGATCTTTGGGTCCAAAGTTCCAAGGTTCTCATTGACAATGGCAGTGGACTTCTTCAAGATACCGAAAGCCTTGACAACTGGCTCTGGCATCTTCTCTCTCTCACCGCCAATCTTGAAGTTCTGGAGAGAACGTTGGGTTTGGGCACCCCAGTACTTCTCAGAGGGAACCTGGAGTTCGCCAAAGGCATCGGACTCAACACGGAAGGAGGATTGGGCTCTGCTCATGGTGGCAATACGGGAAACTAGTGGAGTTCTAACGAGACGGGAGGTCAACATTGTTCAAAAGAAGCTGATGTGGAGGTCGTTAGTATGAAACGTGTGAATTTTATAGACCACTCCGCACAGGTCAGGAGAGACTCGGGATTCTATATGCAGTAGACATTCGTCACCATTGACGCTGAATGATAGCTCCTCTCATAGAGGTGACTATTCTTTGTCTTAGATGTCACTTACTGGCTGCTGGTTCACTGGTGATATGTGGAGAAGAAGAAACAATTTGTTGACCAATCCTGCTTTCACCAGCGGGCCTTTCGACACACCTCCTTCCTGTCCGTTCATGGCTCCGAGCCACGGATCCGGCCGGGTGGACCCTCAGAAAACAAAACATCCTAACACCATTTAAACAATAGATTATGTAATAAATCCTAATTACAAGAAAACAATTTCCCATTTGGACATACAATAATGAAAAAAGAAGACAGGCATCAAATCAAATAAATATCTACTTGGCGGTCTGTGCATAATAGTGTAAGTATGCAGTCAGAGTTTTGGTACCTTCAATGTAATTGCTCACGTCAATCTTCTCGTTGGTTGAGTGAGCACCATCATCCCCCCTACCTAGAGGAAGAAGCAAGACCGATGTCTTCAACTCCTGTTCGAACGTCAAGGTGATTGGGATAGAACCACCTTCTCTGGTCAGGTCAGGCACAACTCCCCATACTTCCTCAGTGGCTAGCCTAGCTGCAGTGAAGTTTTCGTTGAACGGATCGGACACCCAGTAGTTACCATCATGGATCAAGTCAACCCCAACTTGATTTGGAGAGTCCAATTGCTTGAAATGCTCCAAGACATGCTCCTTAACCAACTCTGTCAACTTTTCAGAGGAGATATTTGGGACTGTTCTGATAGAGAACTTACCCTTGACTTTAGCTGGGATAACAGTCTTGGCACCAGCTTCGTAAAAGGCCCCTTCAACACCATGGATTGATAGGGAAGGGTATCTCCATCTGTGTTGCAAGATTGATTTCTTGTCGTTGTACAAGGCAGTGTTGGAACCAGTGGCTTGGTTCAAGACACCAACATCGAACTCAATGTCATCATACAGTTTATCTTCCTTTTCAGTCAATGGGGCAACTTGTTCATCAATTCCCTTGATTAAGATCTTTCCCTTAGTGTCAACCAAACCAGCAAGCAATTTGACTAAATCATTCAAAGGCTCAGCAACAATACCACCAAACAACCCAGAGTGCAAGTCGGCGTTTGGACCACTAACAGCAATCTCATAGTAGTTAACTCCTCTCAATCCATATGTCAAAACTGGCTTAGTCGTACCCAACCAGTAATTGTCAGAAATGGTAACGGCATCCACGCCCTTGAAGTACCCATTGGCCTCATCTGCAATCAACTGATCCAAGCCAAGGGAACCAGATTCCTCCATTCCTTCAAAGCAAGTGATCAAGTTCACAGGTAACTCCAAACCAAGCTCATTGTGAGCCTGGATGGAGTTCAGCCAAGCGACAACTGGACCTTTGTCATCAGAGGAGCCTCTGCCGTAAAGAACGTTGTCCTTCTCGACTAATTGGAAAGGTTCTGTGTTCCAGCCATCCTCCTTTAACGCGGGTTGGACATCATAGTGACCATACACCAAGATGGTTTTCTTGTTTGGGTCACTGCCAAATCTGGATAGAATGACAGGAGGCAACTGCAATTGTGCGTTAGCAACTGGTGGTGGCTGGGTACCTAGCTCCTTCAATTGAACGTCTTGGGCACCTAGCTTGATCAGTTCGTCTCTAAGGAAGTGGGCTGTCTTAACAACCTGTGGTCTTAAGGATTCATCGCCAGAAACACCAGGAATCTCAACGGCGCAACGTAGACGCTGAATGAACTGTGGTTTCAGCTCGTTGATCTTGTCAAATAGGGGCTTGAAGTCGGTGGACATGTTTCTTCTCAATGCGAAGTTTGAAAGGGGCCTGAAGAGCATATACAAGGGAAGAGAGAAGATAAATTAATTCGATTCACACCAGATGACGAAATTGTTTGTCGCAATAATTTCGCCACTCATCCCCCACCAAGCTTCCTCTTATTTCCGCATTGGTCAATACGGAAATATTTCTAATTGCGAGAAACCTAAGCAACCTGGTGGGTTACTTGGTGGAGGAAACGCACCTAGATGAGTCGAAAAAAATGGTCCCTAGCAGGATCGAACTGCTGATCTTGGCGTTATTAGCACCACGCCTTAACCAACTGGGCCAAGGGACCAGGTTTTGTTGAAAATTTTGCGGAATAGATGTTCTCGGTCCACTCCAATTGATTGCTACGAACGAGCATAAAGAGAAAGATACAGCAGACTCCAAAAACCTATAAAGATTGTCTGGAATTATTGATAATACACCCAAATAACAAATAGAAATAATAAATAGTAAAACTACTAACAAGGACAACAAATTTATGAAGAGTGTACAAAATTTGATATAGATAGATTTTACCTAACATCGTACTATGACAGTGAAAGCTAAAATGATCTACTTGTTTGAAGCCAAAGTATATGGGTACATGGCGTGATACTCAGTATCCCGGTGTCAATTCATGGACGTAAATCCTCCTTATTCTTCAGTCAACATCGATTATATTCATGTCGGAATAACCTCAACAATCAAACCGTGATCTCATCACTGCAGTACTGGGATGACCTATATTACCTGATGTGCAGGTACCTGAATTGATTCTTTCAGTATCTAATTTGATATCTGCTAACAGAACGAATCATGCCTTCATTAGCATGACCTAAACCACTAACAGTATCATTCTTAATTCAAACACCAAAGTGACTCCCTGCGAGTGGTAATAACTTCGGTTCCTGGATTCATGTGAAAATGTTGTGGTTCTATCAACAATGGTCACAAAAGGTTTCTATTATGAAACACACACACACACACCTATATACACATGGACTCTATAATTCCTTTTCTATGGCCTATTCTCCCACTGACCCTACCTGGGAGAAGGAAAAAATACCACATTCTTCATTGGGCTCTAATCTTCTAAGCCTAACCTGTAATCAAACCTAAAATAACAGTCCAAATCAATGTCACAAAACAGTTCAATGGGAAAATCAGATATGCAGGAAGAAAAACAAATGAAATGAATGAAGATGCGGGAAATATAAGGTAAGACAACCCCAAAGTTTTGAAATAAATCTGCCTTAGCGTCGGAAATACGTCATGTTTCTCCCAGATGCAGTTGAACACAATAAAGGAGAATTGAAAAAAAGGCGTTCCAACCAATTGATCACATAAAACTCGATGTGAGGCATCTTCGACTCTTAGAACAAGGATATCAATCCAGTACGCACTGATCACACCATTAATGGCACCCCATATCCAGAATTTTAATAACCTCTTATAATTGACAGGTCTGAAGTACTGTATAGTAGTCTGTGCAAGTCCAGATGTAATTATACTAAGTAGCATCGAATTCAGTACTTGATGCAAGTTGTCCATAACTTCTCTGTTCTTAAAGATGACAGCAGCCATTATCAATTGCAACAAGGTTACTGCAACTAGTAGAGACCTTCTGTTCTCGACTGTGGGGATGTGTGTGGGTCCCAAAGCATTCTTTTCTAAATCTTGCCGTTCTTTCTTCCCGTCCTGTGTCATTGGTACCCTGAGTACCTGAAACAATCTGATGCCCTTTTTTGAAGACTAGTGCCGTCCATGTTGGTACTGCCCAAACCCCCCAAACGCGAAAAAGAAAAAAAAAAAAGAAAACAAAAAAGAAGGTAGAATTCCGAGGAGATCGGTGGTGTCAGTGTAACCCTCGGAATTATCTACCAATCAGAGTGGGCTTTTTTCTGCTTATTCACAAAACACCTTTGTTCAGATTATGTCAGCCTCCTGTGGGAAGTGAAAAGGGTTGAAGGCGCGCCTATCATCACCACAAAATTTCCTTTCCCTCAAAACACTACTTCTTTTGCTATTTCTTTCGCATTGAACCAAGAGAACGAGCGGTATCTGGTTCCATTTACGCTTGTCACTGCATTTCCTTAAAACAGCTTCTTCTTCAAAGTACTTGCTGCGTGTCAACCACAAATAGAAGAAGAATAAAATAATCAACATGGCTATTGTGACATTGAAAAACAGTATAGCAGCCCTATGGCCGTCTTCAGATGACTCTCAGAAGCTAATAGACCCAAACTCTCCGAATTACAACTCTACAGGTGACAGAGCAGGTGATCTAGGTCACAGTGAAGAAGGTATTCAAACAGTTGAAGACTCAGCCTCAAAAGTCTTCTCTGATACCGACAGCATTGGTGAACAACAACCAACTGGAATTATTGGCCTTTTAGGCAAAATCGATCCAAGAGTGATGTCTGATATGATTATTGGCTTGTCTGATGGTTTGACCGTTCCCTTTGCGCTTACAGCAGGTTTAAGTTCCTTGGGTGACACAAAGTTGGTTATCACTGGTGGGTTTGCTGAGTTGATCTCTGGTTCCATCTCGATGGGCTTGGGTGGCTACTTGGCTGCTAAATCTGAGTCTGACTTTTACCACACTGAGTATAAATCTGAGAAGCAAAAGCTTTACTCCAACATTACTGAGGTGAATCATGAAATTGAAGATATCCTCCTGGAGATCAATGACGGATTTTCAGAAGAAACAATTGTGTCTTTTGTCAAAGATATGAAAAAAAACCCAAAACTAATGTTGGACTTTGTTATCAGATATGGTAAGGGTCTAGAACAGCCAGCGGAGAACAGAGAGGTGACAAGTGCTTTGACTATTGGTTCTGCTTATTTCCTTGGAGGGTTTGTTCCATTGATTCCATACTTCTTCGTTGCACATGTTGACACTGGTTTACTTGCTTCCATCATAATAATGGCATTTACTTTGTTTTTGTTTGGTTATATCAAGGCCTCAATGACATTGGGGATTACATGTCCCACCTCTAAGAAGGTGTCAGAAGCTGTCCAAATGGTGTTGGTTGGTGGTGCTGCAGCTGGTTCAGCCTGGTTCTTGGTTAAGATCATTGGGTAGAATCACCACCCAAAGAACAAAACTCACCGCCACCTACTTTTCACCTATCATTCCCTACCAGCACTGTACCCAGTTCATTTTTGCATATTTTTGACTTTGAGTTTATTCAGACTTTCTGTTTCTTTTTGGGCTTACTCTAAGACAAGATGACTAACAAAGTGGCACTTGCCCAACTTTCCAAGAAGGCACATCCTGTGTTGTCGTGTACATTAGTTATTATACATTTTGGAATTTTAACAATAACGCGGAGATGTATATATATATATATAATTTCATTTACTCACCACGGCTTTGAAGGTTTCTTCATCAAAGATGTTACCACCATTCTTCAAGGTGTTCGCAAGTATGCTCAAACTCCTTTCATTAAAGTCTGGGGCACTCCGTAATCCATCAAGATCATCAGCGTAGTTCTCAAGCATCAAATTCAAATAATCATTATCCAAAACTTTTCTGTCCTTCTTGAGGTGTTCCGTGATTCTCTCAGTGTTGAAATTCTTGGAACTGATACTCAGCTGAGTTTTCGTGAGATTCACAGTAAGCACTTTTGGTTTAATCTTTCCAAAGTCCTCTGATAGAGTGAGAGAATTCTCCATTTCGACATCACTCAGGACTGCATCTTCCACTGCCTCCTTTTCGTATATCGGCTCAACTTCCACACTTTGTTCTTCATTTTCACTTTCGGAGCTTGATGAGTCTGAAAAGTCTTCTGTTCTTCTCTTCTTCTTCTGTCTACGTCTGTTGGTTTTGGGTCTCTTACTTTGATCGTTTTTAGGTACTAAACTCATTATCGCCAGTGGGGTGTTGCACTTGATGTAAAGACCACCCTCTTCTATCATATCGTTTATGGATTAAATTTTAATTTTTCCCTGGTTAGAGTGTCCGAACCAATAATGGGATTTTGTTTCTAAGGTATCTTTCTTTTTATATAGAAAGAAACGTCCTGCTGATGCTGTTACCGGGTTAAGTGGTTACCTATCCATAATGGTGTGTGTTTTCTTGGCATAGGTAATAATATGTAATGTCAACCGATAATATTTCATACAACGACTGTACTATAGTAGAACCATAGACTTGCATCCTTTCAAACAAAAAACTTACCGTCGGATCTTGAAAGTTGATTCCTAGTCTACTACGATGTTCCAAATTTTAAAATTTAGTTATACCAGGACCAACGAAAGAAGAAGTTGTGGTATGTATATTATAAGTATTGTTATCAATATTATCAAAATATATCAGCTGGGTCCTTGCCGAGATAATAAATATACTGTTGTTCCCAGCAGCGCGACTGATAACCATTACAATGGCTCATAACCACATTTATTATGTTTATATACTATTGCCCCTTCTCTAAACAGGAAGGCATAGACCGTATTTATCACTACTACAATAAAACCCGCCAGATTATTAGATATCCTTGTGTTTTTTTTTTGTTTGCGTTGTTGCAGAAGTATTTATTGCCTTAACATCTTAGTTTACGTGGGAGGCCCATTCTTGGTTCCAAGTCATCACTTTCTCCGGATCTTGGTTGGAATAGATTTGAAATGTACCAGGGATCGAGTTCAATATTAGATTGACACACAATCCAGTAATCAACAAAACAAGTATCAACAATGGCAATTGATCAAAATTCGAGCGTTCTCCACCCAAATCCATTTTGAGAATGTAGGCAACCCTGCCTAACGATAACAAAACCAACGTTTGAGCACCAACGAAGACCTGAGTCACCATTCTTTTAAACTCCATAGTGGTAGCAATTCGATTGTCTGTATGTGTGGAAGAGGGCCCACCCAAGTACCCAACGAAAGAATTGGTCTCATACCTATTAATGAAATTCCAAACACAAACGCTAGCGACAGGAAAGCATGATAGGAACACTCTCTTGTTGTGTTTCAAAATCTCTGAACTAAACACCAAAGACGAACAAAGGAATAAAATTGAGATCAAGTCAAATGCAGCTCTAAGTTGATCCCTGCTGAAAGACGCAAAGTAGCGGTACAGCTCAACGAGTCTCTTTCTGATAAATTTTTGTGCTTCAATCAAGAATTTAAAGGAGATTCTCAAGTGGATAGAGCCACTCCGCTTGAGGTTGCGCGACTGCCTGACAGCTTTGTTGTTGGTGTAGTTGTATTTTGAGGTCAATGGACTTGTGCCACCAGAGCTTGCAATTAAGGTGGAGTCACCAGAGTTGATGGTCTGCTCATGCTCGGAGTTTGCAGAACCATAGCTGAAGTAACCCATGGGTGGCTGTTTTTTCTTCTCCAAGGGAAAACCTTTCAAGCCGAGAGATGAACTGTTTATCATTGACAACTGTTTCTCAAACACAGACATCTTTGGCTGGCCGCATAGCCTTAAGGGTTTTGAATTCATTCTTGACAATTTGGTTCAAGAAGGTAGGGGGTAGGATGCAAGATTGTAGATATATATAATATATATATAGCGAAATCAAAAAAGGCTGCTTATCACACTGTTTTAGTCTAACCCTGAGAAATGGAAATCACATCACTGGTGGTTTTTTCCGTTTCTGAGCAGTTATGGGGTGGTGGGTGGTGTAAAACGTTTGACACAAAAAGGTGGTAAGGACGGATTCGTCCCACACCACACATACACACACACACACGCCCACAAATAGGTTTCTTAAAAGGGCACATGCACACATACGCAATCGAGTAACACCGATATTTTGTGTGTATAATCCAGTAAGTTTGGTATTCTTATTTTGAAGTTCTAACATTGGCGTTTTCTATCTCATTCTCAATATTAAACTCGTACTCATCCCTGTCAGGTTCAATGTTTGAGTCCAACTCAATCCTTTCATAACCATTCTCATCATCAAATGGATCTTCTTTGCTTGAAGTTCTCTGGTAACTGGGCTCTCCTGCTTGGAAGTTGTTCAAGAATGTCCCAAAAGCTCCTCCATGTTGCTCAACGCCTTGTTCAAAAACATCATTCTCGTCTGCCCAGGATACGGTTTTCTTGCTCTTTGATCTGGCGTTAGAAACCGTTTTCAGAATCGACTGGCTCTTTGGTTCTTTCCCTCTGTTTAGTACGAAGATGAATATACCAACAGAGATCACTGTCCCAATATAAAATACAAAGGGCAGTGAGCTTTTAGTGGATGCTGCAGGATCATCTTTGCTATCTGATAGAGTGGAGTTGGTGTAAACAGGTGTTTCCAAGTATGTTGAATTGATTGTTTCAACAATCTTGAAGTTTCCCACAAAGATATCAAATAACCCCCTTGATTCACGTGGTTTATCAAAGGGCACCATGTGAGACGAATCAGTGATGCTAACAAATGTTAGATTTCTGTCGCTTTGAATATCACCTGTGAACGAACCATCGTATTTCCAGTCATAAACAAGAGCATCTTCGCTGAATCCTTTCCCACCGTTCCATTCTAATTTGCTAATGAAGTCCAGAACACCACGATTGTTACAAATAATGTCCTTGTCACCATTGAAAAGCATGATTGGAATTTGTTGAAGGAGATTAGGGAACAGATATTGTGAAGGTTTGGAGTTCTTATTCGTCAAGTGCTTAGAAACATCACCATCACACTCTCTCCACGTCTTGATCTTCTTAATGTCTAGATTCAAGCTTTCAACAACTTCCTTTTTTTGTAGGTACGGCTGCACATTTGCGAGGAGAGGAGGCCAGTTCATACCACAGGATGGATACGAATCTCTCAATCTTGTGTCATACATATTGATACATTGTTGGTCTTTAGGCGCGTCCTTGTCTCTGGTATACTGTAAGATTCTGTTCAGGATTATCTCACATTGAGATATGGAGAATCTGTCCTTTTTTTCACCTGAATTGATTAACTGTTGGCATTTTTCGTGGTCCTTTAGAAGTTTTGGCATGAACTCGTCATTGTTCTTGATCAACCCTGCTTCCAACATATAGGGGATATAACTCATACTTTGAATATTTGGTGCCATCCAACCATTGCCAATTAACAAACCTTTCAAGTTAATCTGTGTTTTGTTATCAGCGTTCGACTTTAGGATACTATCGGCGATGAACGGAATGTACTGGCCAGCATAACTTTCACCGGCAAGGTAAACCTCATTGGTTGCATCATCAGGAAAACTCTCAAAGTAGTTCTGTAGAAACGTGACAAAATCAGAGCCAATTTCAGTAAGATCAGTATCATAGTCCTTAGTGGTGCTGAAGCCAGTTCCTCCCGGTTGGTCAACAAATATCATATCTGCTGCTTGGTACCATGAACCATCATTGAGGAGCAGGTTTTGATCATCACCTACTCTCAGGGGACCCGTTTCCATCAGAGCTCCATCCATAGACGAGCACCCTGGTCCGCCATTCAGCCAAAAGATGGTTCTGCGAAACTGCGAGCGTTGCTTCACGAACTTCCAAAAGAAGTACTTGGTTTCAGTCTTCTCATCAAGAGTGATATGTCCCGCATACATCAGTGGTCTCTCTTCTTCAGGGATACTTTCAATTCCAGGAAGATTTTTCACTAGGAATGCATCACTCGCAGGCATATCCACTGGTGCTGCGCCCACAAGTGTGAGGATATACACACAAAGAGATATGAGTTGTACTTGACAAATCATCCTACTTGGTATATTGTGGTGGTGGTAAGCAAAAAGCTGACTAGCCTAAAGTTTCGTTTCGCAGAGGGGATTCAATGTGTAGTCGGGCTGATTGTGATGGTGAATCGAGAACAGTGCTGGTATTACAGTTATGCTTTGGTGTTGGTGTTGGTAGTTGTTAGTGGTGGTGTATAAGTATTTGTTAAATAGCCATCACAGTTTTTCTATTTTGTTTATTTTTGGTTTTGCCGGTCTTGTTTACTAATTCGCGTTCAACAACAACCACCAGCGCCACCAACAGAAATAAAATACCCTGATCTATCTGATCAATTGATTAATTACCAGGATCACACAGTTTATTAGACAGTCAATCAAAAAACAAAAAAACACAGACAAATATATATCGTGTATAAAGACGGGGACCACTCTAAAATATAGAAAAGACAAAACAGCAAAAAATAAGGGAATATAAACAAACAGATTCATTCATCGGTAATTGGTTCAATGTTCCAGATACCTTCGGCGTATTCTTGAATAGATCTGTCAGAACTGAAGAATCCCACATTGGCGACACTAGTGATGGACTTCTTAACCCAAGACTCCTGGTCTCTGTATGCCTCATCTGCAAGGGCGTGGGCCTGTAGGTAAGAGTCAAAGTCATCACCAACCAAGTAATGGTCACCATGGTACTTAACGTGGTCAATCAAGGATCTAAACTCTTCACCATCACCAAAAGCACCAGCTTGGATGGCCTCAAACACCTCCTCCAAGGAATCTGGAATGGTGTAAGAGCCGAAACGATGCTTGTGTCTGATATCCTCGACGTTCTCAGCCAAGTGACCAAACAAAAACATATTGTCCTCTGTTGGCTGTTCATTGTACAGCTCAACATTGGCACCGTCAACAGTACCAATGATCAAACCACCGTTCAAGACGAACTTCATGTTGGAAGTACCAGAGGCCTCAGTACCAGCAGTAGAGATGTGCTCAGACAAATCGGAGGCAGGAGTGATTATTTCTGCCTTGGAGACGTTGTAGTCTGGAATGAAGACAACCTTCAACAAGTTACCAATCTCAGGGTCATTGTTCACCACGTCGGACACAGCGTTGATTAGCTTAATAATGAGCTTTGCGGTGTAGTAACCTGGAGCAGACTTACCACCGAAAATAGACACCTTTGGCAAGAACTTCTCTTGACGTTCCCAGATTGGAGTCTTCTTGATTTGCAAGTATCTGTGAATAACACTGAAAATGTTCATCTGTTGACGCTTGTACTCGTGGATTCTCTTAACCTGGATGTCAAACAACACGTTTGGATCAGAAATTTCAATATTGGTCAAGTCCTTGATCAACTTGATCAAACGTTTCTTGTTTGTCAACTTGGCATCTGCCCATCTCTTTCTAAAGTCTGCATCTTCAACAAACTGCTCTAGACCCTTCAGTTTGTTCAAGTCAAGGAGATAGTCATCAGAACCGAGCTTTTCGGTGATTAATGAAGACAAGGCTGGGTTGGCCTGTTTCAACCAACGTCTTGGTGTGATACCGTTTGTGACATTAGTGAACTTGGCCTTTCCGTAAATCTTGACAAAGTCCTTAAAGATGGTTGTTCTGATCAGTTCAGAGTGCAAGGCAGCGACACCATTCACCTTGTAGGAACCAATGATGGCCAAGAATGCCATTCTGATTTGCTTTGGTTGTGATTCCTCAATGATGGAGACACGGCCAAGCAATTCACGGTCGTCAGGAAACTTCTCCTCAACATCTTGCAAGAAGAACAAGTTGATGTCGTAGATAATCTCCAAGTGACGTGGCAACAAACGCTGGAACAATTCAACTGGCCACTTCTCAAGAGCCTCTTGCATGACAGTGTGGTTAGTGTACCCAAAAGTGTGGGTGACAATCTCCCAGGCCTCGTTCCATGGTAGCCCCTCCAAATCAACAAGGACTCTTTGCAACTCAACAATGGCAATGGTTGGGTGAGTGTCATTCAGCTGGATGGCGATTTGGTCAGAGAACTCACACCAGGCACGCTTACTCTTCTTGAAACGACGAATAATGTCGTGAAGAGAGGCAGCGACCCAAAAGTACTGTTGCTTCAATCTTAACTCTTTACCAGCATCAAAGTTGTCATTTGGGTACAAGACAGCAGAGATAGATTCTGCACGTTGTTGGGCCTGGACAGAGGATTGGTAGTCACCGGCATTGAACTTTTCAAAGTCAAATTCAGTGGTTGGCTGTGCGGACCAAAGTCTCAAGTTGTTGACGTTGTCAGTCTTGTAACCTGGAATTGGGAAATCGTAGGCAATTGCCAAAACACGCTCACCTGGAATCCATTTAGACTTTCTGAGTCCTTGGTCATCCGTGTAGTGCTCAGTATGACCGTAAAAGTCGACTGGGATTTGGATTTCCTTACGTTCGATCTCCCATGGGTTACCAAACTTTAGCCAGTAGTCTGGAGATTCAACTTGGTAACCATCCTCAATCAGTTGCTTAAAGATACCATAGTCGTAACGGATACCATAACCCCATGCTGGGTACTTACCAGTGGAAAGGGAGTCAATGAAACAGGCAGCAAGACGACCCAAACCACCGTTACCCAAACCAGCATCGTGCTCAGTCTCTAGCAAGTCCTCCAACTTGAAACCAAGTTCCTCGACAGAAGAAGAAACCACCTCCTTGGTGTCTGTGTTGATCAAGGCATTGTCTAGAGCTCTACCTAACAAGAACTCAAAGGACAAGTAGTAGACTCTCTTTTGATCCTTGATCGTTTGCTTTTGCTGGGTCTTGTTCCAGTCAGTGATCAAATTGTCTCTAATTGCATTGGAGGTTGCTTGGTAGGCAGCCAAGTCATCACAGTTATACATGGAACGGGCCAAAGTGGTCTCAACATGACGAACGAAGGACTTCTCAAAGTCAGACTTGCTCTCAAAGTTTTCAACATTGAACTTCTTCCAGGTTTCTCTTGCGTGCAAGGGAATTATGGAGTCAATGGTCTTAATCTCAGCTGGTGTGATACCAGTGAGACGTCTAATGTGCTTTGGGCGAGGAAGGGATTCACTACCTGGGCCTGGAGAGGCTGCCCCTGAGTAAGAATCTCTTCTAGTCAAGGTCATTATTACTAATTGAAATGTGCGATAGTGCTCAATTGCTTTTCACACCGCATGTTTGTGAGACAAAAGGGAAATTTTGGCCGGTATTTATATTTTAAATTATTTCCTGGAGGTGTCTGTGAGTGAGGTGAGGCCAGGTGGTGTCAGCTCTGCCGCCAAATAAAGGGAGGGTAAGAGGGAGAAAAGAAAATCAAAAAACACAGAGAGAGGCTTCTTTCGGTAGGGCCAGCATCGACCACCCCGAGGTACACCGTACTGCATATGATAAAGGTTGCTTTCCAGCTTGTTTGTCTGTTTGTTTATTTAGTTTAATTATCGATATGAACTCTTCGCATTGAGGAGTGCAATTAAGTATATATGGAGTGTCTTTTTTTGTTTTGTTTCCACTGGCAGCTACACTAGCTGCACCAGCTTGTTGGTAGCTTTTACCTGTTGTGCGTGCTTTTTTTTGACGTGTAGAGGTCTGCAATTCATGCAGCCATGTGATGTGGTTTCCACGCCCAAAACAGCACAGTGTCTCTGCAACCAGTTCGAGTTTGAATCTCGGGTAGTTTGGTAAGGCGAGGCGAGGTGACAAGACAACGTTGTATGTAGATGTTTACAGGATCGTACACTTGCGATATATAAGAGCGATTTCGTACACACTTGCAAGGGGGCAGAAATCCTCACACCGCCGCATCTGTCAATGGCAATGGCAATGGCAATGGCAACGGGAATGGCAATGGCAATGGTCAACTATGGATTTGTTTTGTTGGCGGCCCATTTTTACATTTTCATTTTCGCGGCCGATGAGTATCACAGAAAATCACACAGTGAGATTCAAGAACTTGCCTAAAAGCGATGCCAGGCTGGAAGATTGTAGTGTTGTCGTTGTTTTGAACAGGAGAGAAGTGTGCTATCTCCTTTTTTCAAAAATATCTCTGCCAATTGAAAGAGCGGAAACTCCAAACAGTGGACCTAAGTAAACTTACATGGCACCCAGGCTCGTAACCAACCACTACTGGTATAATAATGATCTTCTGGTGGTACTCTATTAGTCTTGAGATTGCATTGGATGCCATATACATAGATGGTCTATAACCAATTATTAAATAAACCGTTTTCTGCTATGGATATTTCATACTAGGGGAAATTGAATAACCTCTTCGCCTCCGTCAGTCAACACAATATCTCTTGGTGTTTGTCCGTGATATGGAATATCAAAACGCTCACGTTTCAGGAGCCATGCGATATCAGAATGGTTTTGGAACCTCTCAACCTCTACCACTCCAATACAACACATGATGATTTCTTCCGAGATTGAGTCAGGAATGTACCTTCCTAACGTATTGAGAGATTGAACCAACATGTCAACTAAGGCCTGATAGCATTTGGAATGGATCCCTGGAAGAACAACAACCCGCTGCTGCTGCATTTGGGCGTTCACTCTTACCAAAAGATCATTCCTAGAGAGTTTTCTCCAGAACTCAACAAATCTTTGTGAAAGAAAACTGCCAGAAAACTTGATCAACTGAGACATGACCCCAGCAGCAAGAATTGTGATCTTAGGATCACTGCTGTCCACATAGTGAGATACAAGTGGCCAAATAGAAGCACCAATTGGGAGAAGGTGTTTCTGAGAGGTCGCAAAAATTGGTAAGGCTTTAAGGTAAGTCCTCAAGATCTGTGAATGCAACTTACCTGATGGATGTGTCAAGAGCCTCTCCCCATAGTATGTTATTTGTTGCAATAATTGATACGCATCTTTAGGAACAGGTGACGTCCACTTTGCTTCCTCCTTGGCCAACTGTTCCATTTCCTCGTTCTCTCCATCTTCTTCATCATCACTGTCAGCAGGGGCACTGATTTCATCTTCCACGTCATCAACCTCTGGACCGTGAACATAAATGTCCCTCTTTTTTGCATCAAGAAGACTAGCCACTTGATCAATATTAGTCATACCCCATGGCTCATAACTTGATTCTGAACCATAAAATTCCAGTTTCGCCAGTTCAGAGTCGTCGTTCAAGTATGTCTTCTTGATTTCATCAGCAATAATCTCAAAGAGTAAGAAGAATCCAATACAAATATCTTCATAGCCATGATAATGGTCCAACAGACTGAAAACAATCTCCATGACATCTTTAAAACTTTCAATAATTTGATACCCTGCAATTCGTACACATACTGCCAGGATTGCTGTTGTTCTTTGCGTGATTACATTGCTCAATTTGAAGGAGATCGCATCCACAAGGTAGTCCGAGTTCTTGTTAATCAGTTGGTATAGGGACCCTGAGTATAAGTTATCAGAAATGATCATACTTGTGTTCATAGCATGATTCCTAACAGAATCAGAAGAAGAGCCGAGCGCATCAACGACTGGATACAGATAATCAACCAGCTCGTACTCAAAATCTTGACGTAATAAGAGTGCAACTGTGCCAATGGCATCAAGTGACACACAACTAACTTGCTCAATAATTTGGGTTGTTGATTGAATATCAGATGTTTCCTCCAGTAATTGTTTAGAGTACTCCAAGATGATGTAGACAAAATCAGCCTTTTTAAGTTTAACTAAAACTCCATCATCATCCTCAGCGCTAAAAGATAGGAATTCATCAGTAACAATAACTGGTTTGACCCTTTCAATATACCCCTGTGTCAAACAGTTACAGATCCACAGTGATACTCCTCGTTCAACGAGATCCCTAGATCCATCAGACAGCACATACTCTATTATTTCATTTGGGTCTGTCTGACTGCCTAACATTTGGAACAGGCCGGAAAGCTGTTGTTGAACATCTGCGCTCAAAATCTCATCATAGATATTCAGGGAGTTCTCATCAATAGAGATATTTGACATCCCCTTTGTGATCGACAGAAAGTCCTCAGTGATCTCAGAGGAAACTTTTGAAACCTTTACTTTTCTGGAATTGGCCCTTTTAAGCATGTCAGAGATTTCCATAATACTTGAGTTAACTATTCTGTGCTGCAGTCGTTGGTTGTTTATCCCTTGTTGAATCAAGAACTTGATAGATGCAATATTGGACAAGATCTTCTCCTCATTCGATGATTGGATTGTAGAGATGAAGGTGTCGACATGGGCATTGAGTTCTCTTGAAAGTATATTTGATATAACCTCTCGATGTTTTGAATTATCACTGTACAAGATAGTTTGAGGATCAATGTTCTGTCTAGGATCTTTAGACAAGGCTGCAATCATTTCCAAGATTATGGGGATGGTGGAGTTCAATGAATAAATACAATGCGATATGATTTCCCTAGAGAATTTGAGCAGTTCGTGCCTCACTTCGTACTTGTCATGCGATGCCATCTTCTTGATATTATTCAAAGCAAGTTTGACTTGGCTCGAGGTGGCCTTCAACCAGGACCTTGTTCTGTGAACCTTTTTGAAAGTCACCTCTTGCAACTGGATATGATCAAATTCAGAGTAATCATAATCTACTCTTATTTCATCAAGACTCTCGATTTCTTTAAAGTCAGTCTTCAACTCAGTGTCATCGTAGACTTGAACCAAGATGCGACTAAGAAGATTTAATGCCTGGACAAGCACCGTGAAGTGAGTCTTTGAACCAGGCAATGCGAGCAACTTGGTGAGTGATGAAACATTACCTGGTAAAATGTATGAAAGAATCTCACCATCATCAATCAGTTGGAAATAAAGAGTCTCCAGTGCCGCTAATGCCTCTAACTGAAGTTCGATTGGTTGACCACTTGATGCCAGTTCTAAGAGAACTGTTACACAATGGCCAAGGGCAGGAAGATTTTCCACATCACTGAAGAAGTCATAGATTTTGGCAGTCTTCTGCACTGCCAGAGACTTAAACAGCTGATTTAATGTTTGAACACCTGATGTTTTCAATTCATCAGATTTAGCTTTGATTTCTGTAGTATGGTTAGCATTCGGGCTTCCACCAGTTAAGAAAGTGACCAAAGGGAACAATTGTTTGGCAAGAACGAAAGGAAATGTGTGTGGTTCCGACCAACAATGCTTTATCAGTAAAGTCATGATTTTAAGAACGTAGTTAACCTGGCTATCTGGCAGATCTGTCTGCTTCAACAGGTATGAGACTGGGACAAAGATGTAATCAGCTAGATTCGTCGACAACACCATGCTTGGAGTTGTAGACTCCTCAAAACTGTCATAAACATCTTTCAGCGCATTGAGAGTTTCCAGAGAGTTGCTTTGGATCAGTTGCACGGGAGCGAGTGCTAGTTTTGATAGATTGACACAATACGGCCTGAGCTGTAAATGCAATCATGTTAGTTTCAGGCAAAAAAACGAATAACAGTTTCCACTAGGGACTACTTACAATATTGAATACTCTTTTGTCATCCTCTTGTGTCATTTCGAATTTTGGGCGAACCACAAAATGGAGACACCCAATCCCAATCTCTAATCCCCTGGTGAAAGAAGCCTTTTAGTTCTGATTTTCCCTTTGGAAACATATAGGTTTCCTACTGTACCAAAATTTACGCTTGCGGAACGATCCTATTGCGTAAAATGCTGAACTCTCTCCTGACGGCCGCGCGCATAGAAAGTGGAAAATTTTTTTTGTTGTTCGCCTTCTCCTTTCTTTCGTTCTTTTGAACAACTATTACGAAACAAAACAGTAAGTACATGATATATACTTATTGAGCTCCATATGTGTGCCTTCTGTGATATGAAGTGCTTCTTTCATCAAAAGAGAAAAGTCTGAAGCGGGAATCAACTGTATCTTCTGTTGGCCAGTAATTGTCTACCTAGTCTCTGGAGAGCTAGGGCTTTTACGCCAGCATGAGACTTGATACCCCTCTTTAGCAGCATGTTTTCTGGCAGGGTTTTACCCTGCCGTGTTCTCATGCTTGCTCATGAATCCCTGTTGGGACACTCATGTTGCTCATGCCGCCTTCTCTCCACCATAAGAGTGGGAGGCAACCAAACCAAACTTGTTCTCTTTTCGAGTCGGGGTTACTAACTATTTTTTCCAACAGCAAGATGACCAGAACCTCCGTCCTAGCTGATGCCCTAAACGCTATTAACAACGCCGAGAAGACCGGTAAGCGTCAAGTCATCATTAGACCATCTTCAAAAGTGATCATCAAGTTCTTGCAAGTTATCCAAAGACATGGTAGGTATATGCCTTATCTTATCCATTCAACTGAGAATTCACGAGTTATTATTATATAGATACACATGGTGAACCACACCGGGCTTATAACTGGATGGATTGTTGTTTCAATCACTCTCTGTCCTTTAAGTGTCCGGGAGAACAGGGGACTCCTTTGGAGCTCAATGGAGACGCTTCTTACACGATGATAAAGCAGGCTTGTTTAAGCCTATCGTGGTCTTTATGATCGTTTACTTTTCCTTTACAGTTTGTGGTTTTTCTCAGTTGAATATTTTGGGTTCCATTTTGTTTCATAGTGATTTGATGAGTACTAACATTTATTCTCCTTTAAGGCTACATTGATGAGTTTGAATACATTGATGACCACAGATCAGGTAAGATTGTCGTCCAATTGAACGGTAGACTGAACAAGGTTGGTGTCATCTCCCCAAGATTCAATGTCAGAATTGGTGACATTGAGAAGTGGACTGACAACTTGTTGCCTGCCAGACAGTTTGGTTTCATCATTTTGACCACCTCTGCCGGTATCATGGACCATGAGGAAGCCAGAAGAAAACACGTCTCTGGTAAGATCTTGGGCTTTGTTTACTAAGAGGCCACTTACTTGGCTTGTAAACTTAGTCTCTCATATTGAGCAAAGTTTTTCTCTAATGTATTAATGAAATGAAAAAGAACTTGATAAATCCGTTGTTTATGAACGTAGGGAGGTAGGTTACTTGCTTTTTTTTTTTTTTTCCTTTTCTCTGTTTTTTCCCCTCCCTCCCAGAAGAAAAAACCACCACCACCAGCACAGCACATAGTGCCATGCCTTGATCCTTCCTAGCCTCTATTTACAAGATCCTCCTTTCCAGTAAATCAAACGCATCATATAGCGGAGTTCTTAAAAAACTGTCACATAGTATCGTACCTACAACTGGCTGCACAACAAAGATCTTCTACCACAACCCAATCAGATCATCGAAATCTAATTGCCACACAATTTTAATTAACTTCGTCGTCCAGGGTAGAATGATTCAGAGGTTCAAAGCAATAAACGTCAAGAAGCTGTGGAAGGGAGAGGAGCATCACCATCATTCCTCTACCGTCTGTGATATCAGCAAAATGTATGGTGACAATTCCCTACTGGGGCTACCAGTAGAGTTGCTCAGAAAGGTCACACAAAATCTGGAAGTAGAGGACTGGCTCACACTGTGCCTGACTTGCAAGTATTTTAACCAGATTGCGAATAAGTTTTTCTTATACCAGGATGTGAGAATCAAGACCAAAGAGAAGTTGATAAAATTCAGGAAGTCCATATCCAGAAACAAGAAGACCAATATTCTGTCCTTATACGTTACCAGAATAGAGTTCATTCGACCAGTCAAGGAAGCACAACAAGATAAGACATCCATCGCAGGGTTTTCGTTCGCCGAAGATACTTACATTGACAAGTCAGAAAGCTACGTTGGTCTCATGTTAGAAGTCATATCCTTACTGCCCAACTTGCTAGAAATTAGTCTTAGACAGATATCACCAGGCTTCCAATTCCCTGAATGGGCATCAACGCTGAAGACTTACGCACACGAGCACAACTACTACCCGTCAATAAGGACCTTGAGACTCTCTTCAGAAACAGGATGGAGTATTGCTATGAGACCCAACCTTCTTTGGTCTTTTGGTTTGATTAAAGAGCTGGTCCTATATGACATGGTGATAGACTCCAATTCATTGACAAAACCACCGCTTTTGACAGTTGAAAATGAAGATGGTCCCATTTTTAACAAGTACGCACTGACATCAGATCCTTCACAGACATGGTCTCCTATCAAAAAACTGTCCCTAAATGGATGCTCAATTGCTGGAAACGGATCAAGATACCTGGAACAGTACTTTAAGAAGGTTGAAGTATTGAAATTAATTTCAATGAAATCCCATTATGACATCCTCTTAAGCCATTGCTTCCCAAGTTTGAAGTACTTTTACATTGATCTAAATTCAAAGTGTTTCAGTCTGTACGATAACCAAGAAGCTAATGCAATCAACGTGAATAACAACAACTCTAACTATGCCTACTTTGATTCTAAGTTTGTTCCAAAATTCTACCTGAACTACCTAAAGTTCACTGAGGTTTTGGAGAGGATTCCAACCTCGATCACTAAGATTTACCTCATTAACGGTAGTTTCACTAATGTGATTCCAGTCGACCCAGAGGATCCAAAGGATGAAGAAAATAATAATGATGTGAACAACAACCTCTTCAACTTCCTCAAGATGCTGTCAAAGTTTCAAGGAATTGAGTTTGTTCTACTCAAGAACTACAAACTACACCAAAAGAGAACTCACAAGGACTGGGAAAATTTGTTGTGCCCATGCTTTACTTCTTCTAACTCGATTAGAGTCAAGGATAAAGATGGCTCGGTATTATTCTCCAGAAACGAAAAGTACTAATGAACCTGAATACATGTGGTATTGTCACTTTGGATCATAGTTTAATTAGATAATGTACGATATGTAGTGAAGCACTGAAAGAGACACCCCCAAAATGATGATTGGCTTGATATCAACTCTCTGGATATTGTGAGATCCTGGGGTGAATGGGTTAATATTACTGATCACACACATTCCGCTATGGAATTGGTTAATATCAATAGCGTAAATGACTCATGAACAATTATACTCACCTTCGTTGTGTAGTTGTTGCAACCTCAAGGCTTCATATTCTGTGATGCCATGGACCAAGTTCACCACCTTCACAAACTCTTCACCTTCATAAGGAGTTCCATCAGAGTTGAAAATACTGTGGGTGGTGACAAGATCATCTTGAGTAAGTTTCACGAATTTTCCCCTTTTAATGTCAACACCATTCTTCAAAAGATATTCACTGATAGACTCCTCAACCACACCAGTAATATCAATATTATCGTACTCTAAATCGCACTCTGGTAATGCCTGTGCCCCCAATTGCAGTTTCTTTCCATTTTTAGAGTATAATTCAGCAATCCCTCTACCTGTTGGGTACTCAACGGCAGAATACTGAGCCTTCAAGGCATCAAAATCCTGTAATAGTTGGACATCTCCATTGGAGTTGATCTTTACTAATCCATAATTGTTTGGTTCTTGTGAGTACTCATAAACCAAACCACCAGAGAAGACGCCAATCATGTCATCTGAGTACATCGTACCTATCTCTTCAAATGGTCTAGGAGTCACCAAGTTGCAACCAAACTCAGAATAGAAAACTGGACGGACATAATCTTCGTAGTCTCTTACCAAAACGTCATAACCACTTGTGTAGAAAGTCTGTTCACCACACCATTGGTAAGAGTTCACACCATAGAAATCCACAGCATCGGTCACTGTGGCATCATCAGAGCACTCCAAATACCTAGACAAGGAAATCCTATATTGTAAGTCATCAGCAGCAGAGTACCCAACAGGGACAAATCTCCCAGCATGATTAGCGATGTACTTCTTCATATCAGATATCACTTTCTTGATAAAGACAGGAGAGTTCTTTGCAGACTTCTTATCGTTAACAATCTCGTTGCCGGCAAAGAATCCTAATGTATTGTTGTAGGCCGAAAATTGCTCAACCACCTGGAATACATGTTCCAAGTACTCTTCGTTGTATGTTGTCCAAGGCTCATATCTGTTCAAGTGTTGGTTCGGCAAGGGGGAGTTGACATCCAAGACCAAGTAGATACCAGCAGAAGCCAACATTGTCATACAGTAATCATGATTCAACTTAGGATTTACAGAATAGACTCTGATAGTCTCCAGAGGTTGTTAGTATCAAGAATGAATGTCAAAAGCGAGAAAGCGGTGGAAATGAATGGGAGGTATTGTGTGTGTACGTTGATGCCCAACTCTTGAAATAGAATGATATCTCTGGCACATGAATTTGGGTCTGACAAAGGATCCTGCATAGCACTCACAGCAGAGGATCCACCAGGTTGGTAGTCCACACCCTTCACAAAGAAAGGCTCTCTAGTAACAGAGTCAATAAAGTACCTTCCATGGATCGCAATTGGGTGAACAAAACCAAACACCACCCTTGTTAAACAAGTGACCGCTAGCCAGACAAATAATCTCATAGTGGGACTGTATTCACTCTTTTCAGGTGGTAAAACTTTGTAGAACTGGTGGTCTAGTGTATATTTTTTCCTTTACACAAATGACACAAACCCTCAGGCCAAAAAGAAAACACTTTGATCCACAAAAGCGGTGATCCAGGAATCTTGAAATCTGATCTGGAATGCCGAATTGGTCTCCGCCCTACCTACCGGCCGGGGACGGCTGCTAAGTTAGTTACCCAGCCTCCGGTTCTCAAAGCCAAAGGGAGAGAGAGGCTCTACATGAAATAGAAACCAAGTTGAAATGAGTAATAATATTATACAAGTAACAGCAACATGATATTAAAGTAAGGAGGATTTAGGCAATAATGTACCAGAACTTCTCCCAAAGGTTGCTTGGTTCCTCTTCTTCCCAGACAATGGCATCAATTTCTCTTCTATCAGTGTCAATATCAATCTCATGCGCAGCCCATAGGAATTTTGTTCTCAAGGAGAGTTGGAAGATAAGCCATAAGCCAAAGAATATGATGACAGAAATGTAAGAAACAAAGAAATTCTTAGCCTGGAAGTCAAAAACAAAAGCCTCAAACCCTTGAATGAAGATAATGAGAATCAAAAAGAATGAAGCATAGTATGCCAACCATGGCATAAAAAACGCCTTGTATGGCAAATCGTCCCGGGAAATACCTCTGCTCTTTAACGCAGCCATGAATCTGATATGAGATAAGGAGATCAACAACCAGGCGAACAAACCTGCAACAGCAGTAATGTTCAAAAGCCAGTCAAACACCTCACCGGCGCTAGTGGATAGTGTCAAGTATGCTAGGAAACCAAATATAGATGAGAACATCACAGTGTACAATGGGACACCATGATTGGTCACACGGGTGAAGAATTTTGGAGCCAACTTGTTACAAGCCATGGCATAAAGAATACGTGATGAGATGTAGACGTTTGAGTTACCAGCAGAAATGATGGTCAAGAGGATAACAGCATTAAAAATGTCTGGCAAGGCACTAGTACCAGAGTTTTGGATAGCAATGACAAATGGTGATCTGGCAATGTATGAAGTCTTGGAACCTAAAGCTGGGTCATTGAATGGAACCAACAAGCCAATGAAGAACAAAGAGAGAATGTAAAAGATCAAAATTCTGAAGAAGACAGTGTTAATAGCCTTTGGAACAGCCTTTCTGGGGTTCTTGGATTCACCAGCAGTGATACCAGCTAATTCGGTACCTTGGTAGGTGAAAGCAGCATTTACCAATGAAGAGACCCAACCTAAGAATCTCCCCTTCGCTGAGTCTGGGAACAGGTAGCCCGGACCCCAAGCACCTGGGTTTCTCCAGTATCTGAATCCAATTGGGCCAGAAACACCAGCCCCACAAACCATACAGAGAGCGTAGATGATGAAACCCATGATTGCTATCACCTTGATGGATGCGACCCAGAATTCAACTTCACCATAGAACTTAACAGGGAAAAAGTTGGCTCCGGTAAGAATGACCCAAAAGATGGCAATCCAAGCACCGAGCGGCACTGCATCTGTCCAGAACTCAATGATCTGACCGACAATAGATAACTCTAGGGCAAATGTGATGACCCAGGAGAACCAGTACATGTAACCATTGGTGATACCAAGAGCAGGACTGAGGAATCTCTGCGAGAAAACTGTGAAAGAGGAAGTCACTGGGATGAATGTCGCCATCTCACCAAGAGACTGTGTGACAGAAAAGGCCAGAGTACCCATGAAAAGATATGCAATCAAAAGGTTGACTGGTCCAGCATTCTCAAGAGGAGTGGCGGTACCAATAAACAAACCTGTACCGATAGTACCACCAAGTGCAATCATCACCACATGACGACGTTTCAGGGATCTCTTGACCTCTGTATCCTGTATGTCACCGAGGATCAGGTCGTGTTCATCTAGCGGTCTACTTTCAAGGTCTTCATGTGGGTGCTGTCCTTTGTAGGAAGGTGTTCTCTTGGTAGCAGAGTCATTAAGCTCGTGAAGCTGGTACTCCTCTGAGTCTTTGCTCATGCTGGTATGATGTGAATTTGGAAGTTAGCCCCGATCAGAAGGTGGAAAGTTTGGGGGTTGGGGTTGGGGTTTGCACCGACTTTTTTATATAAGATGATTTCCCGTCGCCGCCTATGCGTGACAGATAAGGGCCGCACAAAGTTTTCGCAGCCATTGGCCACTTATTGTTATCGGAAGAAATAAAAAAAACGTGATCATTTTTCCAGCTATCAGGATGGATGGATGCCATGTCATATGTCATATAACCAATCTTGCAGCCGGCTGGCTATCTCTGAACGTAGCATTGTAGTATTTCAACCCCTGTCAAGGCAATATACAAACTTCTAGAAGGTATACATAGCTGCCATTTCAACTGTCCCTCATCATTTCCTACCAGGCCTTTCTTCTTTCTTTCTTTGCTTTTATGGGTTTTTTTCTCTCTCTCAGTCCCTTTCTTTTGTTTCTTTTTGGTTGCCTAGGTGACGTGGGAACTCAGACAGCCAAGCTCCCCCTCTTTGTCCACTACCACAAATTGCTACACAACCTGACGCCCACCCCAACTGGACTTTTGGGTCGGGGAGACCGTCGATCACATTTCTAAGAGGGTCCATAGAAAACGAACAGACGGCGACACTGGAGGTCTGGTTTCCAAAAGTGGTTGTCGCAAGAGTACTACTATGTAGGTGTCGTTGTAGATCTTAATTTAAGTGTCTTGTGATGTTATTGTAAAGACCCGTAGACTTTTCTTTTGTTTTCAGATTGCAACACCGCTCGAGAGGTAGTATTTCTTGGCTGCAATAACTGAGAAATCTGTGTGTGTGACTTGTAATGTTGTATCTAGTGCATATTGCGTCTCTTGAATGTATCCCAGAATGTATCCTGGTCCCAAAGAAAAAGGTGGATATAACCAATGATTATGTTCATTATGAGGAGATGGAATCAATCTGTTAATCCAACAAATGGTTTCGTGGTCTAGTTGGTCATGGCATCTGCTTAACACGCAGAACGTCCCCAGTTCGATCCTGGGCGAAATCAATTGTTTTTTGGTTTTTGGTCCGAAACCCAATAATCTTATACTAAGCTCGAAATTACAAGATAATGAACGGAACTTTTGTAATATAGGAGGTATTGTAAAGGTAAGATGGTTTTATTGTATAATCCGATAAAATACTATAAAATGTTTTATACACCAGTTCCATCTAGGTGGTCGAATTGCTTGGTTTAAGAACTATGGTATACTATTCAACTTTAGTGCTGTATCCAACAGATTATAGTGAGAGTAACTATAAGTAAACAACGTACATATATGACCGAGATTCAAGTTCATAGATCTTATACTATTAGATAGCTAGGTACCCGTTCTCATCATAACCGGCATAAATTCTACCATCTTCTGTAAGTTTACCACAGTGTAGGACCACATCATCCACCAACAATCCAAGATTTTGAGCAATTAGTTGTGCTGGAACACCCTCTGGCATCGATGGCGTATTTTCTTGGATGAATTCCAACACTCTGTCGGAAGCAGTGTTGTTACCTTCACCTTCCGCACGATCACTTACAAATAGTCCCTCCTTGTTCTGTGATGTCTTTGTGTCAGCAGTACCTGCTGCGCCACTGCTCAGAAGTCCTTTCGCTTCAAAGTACGCATTTATAGCACTGAGTTGATGGTAGACCACTTCGTTGTAGTCACTAATTTCACGAAAAGTTGCATGCTGGAGACTCTTATGGCCACCGAATTCTTTCACAGACCCGGTCACATAAACATACTTCTGTGGAACGAAAATGTCATTAGCAGTTTCAGGAGCATTTTCATCATTCCACTTACGTACCTCAATGGATCCTGTACCGTCTTCCAATGAGATCTGTAAACTTGACGTGTTGTCAATGACGTTTCTGATAACTGCAACAAAGCAGACCTGGTTCAACTCAATGTTGTGGACCACAAAATCACCATCTTGGACTTCAGTCTTAGAGTCCATAATCTCCTTGATCGTCACTGGGGTCAAACTTGACTTCTGCTGAGTTTTGGTTTGGGAGCTGCCCACCTGATTGGTATCAAAACCACCAGAGTTGTAGTCGCCACTGTTGTAATCACCATTGTAGCCTCCGTTGTATGGTTGATAAGCTGATGATTTGTTAAAATATGGGACTTAAGATGGAATCAACTGCCTTATCATATACGTACATGACATTTCGCTGTGATGTTTCGAATGGCGTGTTTTGGTTCTGTCTTCTTTTTTGGTGTGTTTTATAGATTTTTTCGTGTAAGTAGTGTGGATGGACGCGTATCTAATTGCGTGTCCCTACCGTAAAAGGAATATCTAGCTTTAGCTTTGTGTATGTACGAACTTAGAGGCTAAGGGTCCCTTTTTATTTCTGCATTGGGCCCATTGAGGGGTCATACATTAAAAAGGTCTGCATATGGTTCACTTCCGATCATGAATTTTAGCCACTCGATACGTCGAATCTTTTAGTAAACAAAATACAAATATACACCTGGGGCTTCAGTGTGCAAGCGAGATATGATATATCGATCAATATTGTTGATTTGCACTACCAACTAAACTCTTCCACCACTTCAAAAGAATTTGAGAAAATGCACAAGGTATCACAACCATTAATTGGGATCTTCTCTTATCACTAGAAGAGATGACCGAAAGGTCTATATGCATATGGTGTTGCCTATTTAGTTGTCTTATTATTCTTTCTCGGGCAAGAATTTACCCTCTTCCATGATTGGAGAGTCTCTTTGCTTTTTAGGAGCATCTTTGGCGTGGTGTCCAATTAATTTTTTTAATCTCTCTGGAATTTCATCAAAGACTAAATCATCAGTGGTTTGGGAAACAGATTCCCCCTTCGAATTTAAGATATCCTGGATAGTGATTCTGTCATCAGAAAAGATCTGGTTCTTTGTTAATATCGATAACTGGTATGCTTTCGATAAGTCATTAACATACCTTTAAATGATCTGCGATCAAGTGTCTGTTCTGGCAGCCTGGACAAGTCACAAGGACTGTACCTCCAGTATAAGCCTGCTTCGATATGATATGACTGGATCTAGTGTCACACTTCTTACATTTGAATGCAAGCATGAGCTCTGGTTTATCTACTTTGATCTGAGCTGTGCTACCAGTTGAACTGGTACTTGTGGAGTTGAATCTCTGTGCTGATGGTGACAACGACCTAGGCAACATCTTTGCCGTGGTGATAGATCTTGGTAGGACAGTTCTGAACACACCTCCTCTGAGAACCAATCTAGATAAATTCTTTGAAATCATATTGCTTGAGCGAATGAATATATGACGAGATAGTGACAGTTCTCTCATCAGTTTTTTCTGAAGTTGATTTGATGACCAACGGAGGTTATGTGCCATGGCCTAAAAATTTTATCATCAAGGGAGTAAAAAATGATTTCGCCCAGGATCGAACTGGGGACGTTCTGCGTGTTAAGCAGATGCCATGACCAACTAGACCACGAAACCATTTGTTTTGTTTGTATCATAGAAACCATTTCCTCAATCTGAAGATACATCTAACCGCTATACCATGCTAGAGGATAGTAGGAAGTAAAGTACAGATCAAGCAGTCGTAGACATAGAAAATCAGTGACTTTTCAGTCACATGCTTATTAAATAAAATACAGGTGATCGTCTGAACCCAAGAAATGACGATATAAATGCTACAAAGGGAAAAGGAGAACACTTTATGTGGTTATATGATGATACTGAAACGCAGGTAGGACCAAATTGAAGGAAATACAAACCCTGCTCTGAACAAAGCCTTTCAGGAGACACATTGAATAAACTAAATTTAAGAGAGGCTCCAAGAGGATATTACTTAACACTAATTGACGTATAAAACCAAACATTGGGAACATGCTGAAGTAGACCGATAGGGTGAAACTGAGATTCTCTACAACGATGGATTCATGAGGTCTACTAAAAGTAACTCGAATGTCTATCATTTCATTATCCAGTCCTTAGTAATAAAACTCATGAATGGATCACCAGAAAAATCATACTGTGATATTAACCTTTCCATTCTATATTTCATGTCAAATTGGCTCCAGAAACCGAGTAAGGAACTCGGTGCATCAAATAAGAATCTCTTCACAGCATAATACCTTGAATACTTCTTCGTCACAAAAAACAGAACAAAGTTGTACAAAAGATGGAACCTCTGCACTTTCAAGTTCTGAAAATCAAAGTAGACTGGCATCTGCGTTGGTGGTGAACAATCTCTCTCTTTGTTGTTTTCTGTTTCCTGAAATTCTGACATTATCGATCTTGAGAGAACTCCTCCTGTTCGATGATGACCTGAAGGAGCAGAACTGTGTGATATGAAGGTGAGTTTCGGGAAGTACATGCTGACAATGGGATTGTGCTCCAAGTTTTTTAAATCATCCAAAATCATCATTAGTGGTTCCATATCCCGGTCAGATTGTGTGTTGTTTTTATGCAGATGGTGGAAGTTGTTGAGTTTGACTAGAATAATGACGATCCTTATCATGAAGTATTTGATGTCGTCAAACAGGTTAAGGTTCAATATCTTTGAGAATAGGTAATCAAAACTCCCCATATGCTCGTGTTGAATTGATGCGAAGAGAGATGGAGCATTCAGGGACTCCAATGATGAGTTCAAATCCAAGACTATTAATTCAAAATAGTTCATCAAGTTCTCATAGGTTTGATAGCGTTCTTTGTGGATTCGATTATTGACAAATGCAATTATTTGTATCGTAGCAAATGTTTGCTGGAACAAATCAACTCTGTTTGTCTTCAAGCTGAACACTAGAGAGTTCAGGAATAGTGTGAAATTGGAAATGGGATCCTTGACTTTGGGCTTGAAGCCACCTGTGCTCTGGAAAGAGTATTCGCTCTCGTCCAAAACCTCCATAAATCTCTGGAATTCCCACAGTGTCAATTCGTTGTCAACAATGGTATTAGACAAACTGAAGCCTTGAGCGTGGTGAATGATTGAGTTCCGATGAGAGTTGACAAAAAGAGTCTGTTCAAGAACGGGAGTCACGAAATATGACAATACCTTGCTAAGGAAGTGGTTCAAGTTGAATGGGTGTTGTTTCTCACTTGTGGATACAGAAACGCTTTGTTGATAAGTTGGAGGAGAATCTGTATCAGACTTGTCACTCAAGTCGACAACAGATATCATCTTCAAAGAGTTCTTGGACTGTAAATCGGAAAATGAAATATTCTGTTTGGAAAGCTCCATCGATTTATTAAAATCCTGATCACTTTCAGCTAGCTCTTGCTTGGAGTGGTGCACCTTCCAGTTTCGGTAGTTGTGAAAGTCGTTCTTCATATAAACTTTATGAAGAGTGTAGGATTGATCAATGAAACGGATCAAAGGTTTGTGCAACTTGAGGAAGAATGCATTTCCACTTGTGATTGTTTTGAAAAAATTTAGCCTTCGGCCTCTTTGGCAGATCTTATTTGACTTTGCACAATTGTTGCATTCAGGGAAATTCTCATCGCACTTGATGTGCCTGGCACGACAGGTAAGGCATCCATTCCTTGAACGAGACCCTTGATTGACTCTTTTGTTTAGCTTCTTTCGATGATGTCTGGACATGGTGGATCTGACGTGTGAATAGTACCTCGGGCATGTAAGGCTTGGTAGACTGTTAGATGTCTAAACTTGTCACAGTTTTGTTGTTGTACGGTACGGTCAATAGAAAAGGGAAAAGGATCTTTATAGATGATAACAGAATGTACCCCTGAATGCCCGCCCAAGGGGAGCGGAGATGAGTTTGTATTTATACTAGAATCTCAATCACCGAAAAAGTTTTTCCGCTTCCTTTATGATATCTTTTCCTTTTGGTGCAAAAGAACCAGGTGATCACATTCTATGCAGGTGCATGCATGTGAATGGGTGATATATTAAAAAACGTAAAAATGGACAAGGAAATCGGCGGATGTGGATCCGGAGAAGTCCCGGAGCACAAACAATTGCGGTTTTCCTCCTTGCTTACTATCAACCAATAAACACCGGATAATTGACTTCAGGTAGGTGTGTCTCAACGTGTTTTGGGCAGTTAAATTCAGCGGGCAGTATGTATGCATTATGTACCTCTTTATTGATTTAAACGTAGGCAGGTCTATTATGTTTTTTACATAATCAATTTGATACACTTGTAAATCTGAGACCTCCGTGACAGTAGTTGGTGTTCACTTCTTGAACAACCGATTGTTAGTTTCCCATTTGCACTTCATACCTAACAGTCTGAGAAGGCATTGGGTCTCAGCATTCAATCTGAAAGAAAAGAAAGGTGTTCAGTTCAATTTTTGCCTATTTTCTTTTTTCTTTTTATGACAGTATGTCCGTCCTGTACGAAAATAACCCCGAATTCCGTCTTTTTTGAGGCGAGGCTTTGTACAAAATTAGTTCACCAATTAAAATCTATTTGATCAACTTTTACAGTAACAACACAGCCAGGTGATGTGTAAAAAACTTCACGAATCATACAGCACAACTACACAACTATAGTGTGTACTTTCTTTTCTTTTCAACGCACACAGTACCCAGAAAAGAAAGTTGGAGGTACAGCTAAAATAGCTCCAGGTGTCAAAGACAGTCAAATGCCCCCCTGCTTCGCTGCTCTTTCTCTCCCGTAAAGATACAAGACGTTAATTTTATAAGATTCAGGTACATAGTCTTACAGCATAGAAAGGTTCTTGAAGTTTAATTTATAAAAATGAAAAGTGAAAGAACGGGCCTGTTGCTGGTCATAATTGGGTATTTCTCCTGTCAAAAAATACCCCACCAACACGGATTTCGGAAATATGAGAATTCTTTTTTTGTTTTTCTTGATTTTTTTGTCTTCTTGATGGGAAGCGGGTCGGAACTCGGGTCACGTTAACCGGAGGGGAATGTTTTTTTTTAATTAATTCTAGTTGGTTTGAATTACGTCGGTGGGGAAACAATCTTTAGCCTCAGTTACACCAATTAAAGCGTATGTCATACAACGGTATTGGCCTACAGACCGCGAAAGGCTCATCCACAAATGGGTTCATTCAAAAGAGTTTCACAAAGAACAAGGAATCTTCCTATTCTCGGAGGCTCAAGATCAAAAAAGATGAAGAGAAGAGAAAGAACAGGGTTATCGAAGATTTAAACAACGTCAAGGACAGCGAGATACAAAAGCATGAAGATAAGCGCAAAATTGAATTGAAAATCAGTGAGTACAGAGACAGTTTGGAGGATTTGGGTGAGTTGGACGATGACGGAATCGAGCAGAAGTGCAAGGAGTTTCGAAAGGCGTTGTTGATGCCACAGAAGATTTTATCATCATACACAAAGAGAGAAGACCGGATGAAGGAAGAAGACACTAAAGCAGAGAAATAAGTCTTATTCTACAAGGTCCAGATAGTCATTATTCATTAGCAATTGTCTGGTTATTGGATTTTGAGCCAAAACAGCCTCAGGTGTATTAGCAAATGTCTAGTGGTTTCAACATCAATAGCAGTGGGGAGGTTGCATGTCCAGCACACATCCTCTATGGAAAGATACGAATTCTCAGTTGAACAAGATGTTGTTGACGAGAATTCTCTTGTCGCTGATCTCCAGGCATTTGATATCCCATAGTAACATTCTAAGATCGTTATAGAACCACACATCCCTTTCAAACTTGCCATTGATCATGTAAATTTTCATGTTGGCCTTATATCTGGGATAAGTGATGTGCTTCTTGATAGAGCCAATGTCAAGACTCTTGTTGTCCAAGGTGGACATGATTTCGAACTTGATGAGTTTTCCCTTGGTATTCCTGATAATCTTGACAAAGCTGAAGTCTTTGATACCAAAGAGGGAGCAGAGTTCAGCATGGATGTTGTTCTTGTTGAAGTTTTCAAATTCAATGGTTTGTTGTTGGAAGGTGAGGTTCTCAAGGCTCATAATGTTCATATTCCGTGAGTTGTTGAGAATGGCATCAACGATTGTATTGTTGGTGCCCTTGATGTCATACTCCTTAAATGAACCAATATTTTCTTTATCCAAAGCAATGAATGTCTCGGGAAAACTGTCTAGTAGTCTTACCGTATCACGGTCTCTTTGGTTCAAAACAGTGGCAAGCAAGTTATCAACTGTGGTAAAGAAGAGGAATCTCGCACATAGGGAATCATTAAATGGTCTCCCTTGCGGTTTGGCACTTGGACTCTTCTTGTGGATACGATGGGTTGTCTGAACAGGGACATAGTGTTTCTTCTTTGCCAGCTCCAGGGGCTCAAGGTTCTCAATCTTGATTATGTGGGGCTCAGGGTTGATCACGGGTGAGTGTTGGATATCTCCTAGCTGCGAAGTCTGGGAATTCGTGATGTCCTCATCGTCAATACAAAAGTCGTCAGAGGATAGCGATGAGACAGAAGAGGATGGAGAAAGTGGAGGTGCTTCAATATGATCGCTGTCGTTGTTGACAAGGTCGTCGATTCTGAGTACTGAGGAGTGGGTGGCGATCATGTCAGGGATAGGGCCAATGATTTAAGGTGTGTGTGTGTGTGGTTTGACTTTGGACTGGACACAGCGCAACAGGGTGGCGAACATTTCAAGGGGGATAGGGGGGAAAGTTGTCTCTTTATATTGAGAAAGTTGGGGTCATGGTCTTGTCCATTGAGACTTGACAGAGTCTAGGTCCATTTGTCCAGGAGTTTGTGGCCTGTTGACGCAGTGTTGATGTTTTTACATCAACATTTTATCCTAATATGGCAGGTCTGATGAGCGCAACAAAGCGGACACAGGTAAATAAAGTTAGGGGGATTGGGGAGAACGGAGACTTTCACGTGACAACTGGACATTAGAGGGTCGAGAATTATTTGCGTTTAGTCGAGTGTAGGTAAACGGTGGTGAGCAGTAATTCTGTGGTTGGCTGTATTGGGAACTGTACGAATATAGAAGTATACCCAGGGCTTAACGACACTGGACTATACTTTTGGTTCCAGAGCTGGCCAGATTTAAAAGGATAACAGGGAAACTACCTATCCAAAATTAGAAATCCATCAACTATCTGTCTTTTTTTTTTTTTTGCCTGCTTGATCTGCACTACCAAAAAACTATGTGATCCATGAAAACTGAATACACATTCAAACCAACATCAGCGAACAAACCAAGATGGCCAGAATCAGCGAGAGAATTATCAGACTTGCCCTTGTGTCAGTTGTCGTGGTTGGATTGATCATCTTACTGTCCGGTTCACAGCCGCAGGTAAACAAGAACGTTGTTACCAAATCACCACCACCACCGCCGTCGTCGTATAGTAAACCGAAGACACATGATGTGACCAATCTGAAACCAGAGCAGCAAGAGAATATCAATCTGGAGGGATCAAGCGGACCGGCTTCTCAGTATATGAGTGAGGGCGAAGGTTCCTCATATGGCGATGATTACAACAGAGGCTTTGATGGTGATGTGAGCTACATCCGTGAGAATGCCACATTTGTCTCCTTGGTGAGAAACGGTGAACTATGGGATATTGCAGAAGCGATTAGATCCGTTGAGGATAGATTTAACCGCAATTATCACTACGATTGGGTGTTTTTGAACGAGGAGGAGTTCACAGAGGAGTTTAAAATGGTGGTTACCACGCTGATTTCTGGTGAGGTGAAGTTTGGACTCGTTCCAAAGGAACATTGGGGGTATCCAGAATTCATTGATCAGAAAAAGGCTGCGCAGACCAGAGTGGACATGAGCAATATCATATATGGCGATTCTGAGTCGTACAGACACATGTGTCGTTTCCAATCAGGATTTTTCTTCCAAGAAGAGGTGATGAAACAGTACAAGTACTACTGGAGAGTTGAACCAGGTACCAAGCTGCACTGTGATGTCAACTTTGACGTGTTCAAATTCATGAGGGATAACAATAAATCATATGCATTCACTATTACCATCAAGGAATTTGAAGCAACTATTCCAACCTTGTGGAAGACTACCAAGAAATTCGTCCACGAGAATCCAGAAGTTCTTGCCCAGAACAATTTGATGAACTTTGTGTCTTCTGACAATGGTGCAACATATAACTTGTGTCATTACTGGACCAACTTTGAAGTTGCCGATATGGACTTTTGGAGAGGCGAGAGTTATCAGAAGTACTTTGAATATTTGGATAGATCCGGGGGATTTTTCTACGAGAGATGGGGTGACGCACCAGTGCACTCCATAGCTGCCTCGTTGTTCTTACCAGCTAATAAGGTGCACTTCTTTGAGGAGATTGGATACTATCACGGTCCATACAATAACTGTCCAATCAACCCAGAACTTTACACTAGTAACAAATGTCTGTGCGATCAGAAAGAAGATTTTACTTGGAAGGACTACTCATGCACAAGACGTTTCTTTGACGTGACAGGATTGGTGAAGCCAAAGGGCTGGGAGAAACATACAGGTTAAATGTTTCTTCCTGTATATATCATTGTTGTGAAACTTGAAAGAGGGGCCGGAGCGTGAGGCTCACTATTATAACCTATCTGTATGCATCATCCAATAGAAAAAGATGATTTGGGAAGCACATCCTGTTTGATCATTGATAGCTGAATGTTAAGCTCGTATCCAATTACTCTCAATTCCACAGTGGTATTTGTGAATACCTCGCCATTATAGGGCTTACCAGAGGTTGTGGACTAAATAGTTCAGGTACCAAAAAGTAGTTTAAAAGTAATTTCTCATATAAATATACGCGACCGCCGTCTGATTTCCATCGGATAGGATATATAACCAACCATGAATTAATAGTAAGAAAGCTTACAATTGAATTAATATGCCATCTTTAAAAGTATCTTCTACACAAACCCTGTGCGTCGTGCGCACACGCACCCATTGAGGACAGACGGAGTCCATGGGATTTCTCAAAGTATTAATTAAGTGCCACTGGCTCTCGAAGCCATCCGCGAAAAGTAGTTTTTTACAACAAGCCAACAGAAAAAAAACACACACGAAGTCTTATCAGGTACAGTACAGTACCAGCACAAATAGTGGGCCAATATAGCACACACCCTCTCCAGTTACCTCAATCAGTTTATATGGGTAAGACTTATGGATTTTTTCATCCATACTGCAATGCGGGTGGTGGAGGAGAGCGAGTTCTGTGGCAAGCTGTGAAGGACACATTGATTCAAGACAAGGATAGTGAGATTGTTATCTTCACTGGTGACGTTGGTGTATCGAAAGAAGACATCATTAATAATGTTATTCACAAATTTGACATAGAATTTGATGTAACTCGGGTTGAGATGATCTATTTGAGTACTAGATGGCTTGTTGACCCACAGACATGGCCTGTACTCACACTGTTGGGCCAAGCTGTTGGATCGATGGTTCTGGCGTTTGAGGCGATCAATAGATTTCAACCGGACGTGTGGATTGATACGATGGGATATCCATTCACTTATCCGGTGATATGGTTTTGGTTGAACGTACCTGTTGTCACTTACACCCATTTCCCAATTATTTCTAGAGACATGCTGAATAAACTCAGAGTGTCAATGCAACTCAACCCAAGTTGGAAACAATCCTTGAAGTACACCTATTGGACAATATTTATGTTTCTTTATACCCTTGTTGGTAACTTTGTGGACATTGGGACCACAAACTCTTCCTGGACGAATAACCATATCATTTCTATATGGAAGCACAACAACAAGAATGTCCGGATCATATACCCTCCTTGTTCTACTGAAAAGTTGGTTAAGGAAAGCCAAAAGAAACCTAGTGAAAGAAGAGAAGAAAGTATTGTCTTTCTAGCTCAGTTCAGACCTGAGAAAAGACACGATTTGGTTATTCAGGAATTTTCCAAGTATCTTTCAAACAGACCCGCAACAGACCACCAGTTGAAGTTGATTCTAATAGGTTCCACAAGAGGCGACAATGACAAAAGATACGTTGAATCCCTTCAAAGACTTGCTCAAATGCAATCTATTCCAGACTCAGCCATTACTTTTAAACTCAATGTCAAATTCACCGAGGTCTTGGAAACACTAAGAACTTCAACTTTCGGTCTCAACGCCATGTGGAACGAACATTTTGGTATTGCAGTAGTGGAATACATGGCCAATGGGTTGATTCCTGTGGTTCATGCTAGTGCTGGCCCACTCTACGATATTGTGGTCCCTTGGGACACTGTGACTTCTATGGAGACAAACACCACCATGAGTGAGGATACCAAAACAGGGTTCTTCTTCAAGAGTGAGAAAGATCCTGATTATGACCCAACCGAGAAGTTTGAGACACTCTCGGAGGTGTTATTAAAGGTATCAAAGTTGAATCAAGAACAAAGGGCTAGAGTTACAAAGAATGGAAGAGAGCTGGTACTGGAAAAATTCTCTGATGCAAAGTTTGATCGTGAATGGAACTCAGTTGTAACTGAGGTTAACTATCTCTTGAAAAAGAGAGAAACCCAGGTCTTTACCAAACGAAACATTTTGTTGATTTCTGCTTTCACCTTGATTGCTGCTGTTGTTATCAAGTTGTTTGTCAGGGGGTGGGGATTTCAGATAGACTAAGACCCAAGCCTAACTATTTCTCACTAGTTAATATGGAAAATATAGGTATACCGGAATCAAACAAATGCATTACTTTTATTAGTTATTATCTATCATAAACCCATTGGTTTGAAGCTCTCTCTAAAGGTGGTTATTATTCTTCAAAGGTTCTTTCATCCATGTTCGTATACTTACTCCTTTTTGTCACTCTAGCTGTAGGAGTTAAATCCTTGTTTCTCTTCATCTTCTCCTCAAAATAGTGGATAGTATCCCCCACCTCTTGTGTTGATTCGATTAAGTGTCTCCACTCATACCTGCCAAACATCCATCCAATAATTCCATTAACGACACCAGTAACGCCAATAATCGTGGAACCAATAACCCAAATGATACAGGACCAAGGGGCAATCATAGATGTGAATGTGGATGCAACAAAGATACAAAGAAGAGCCACCATTGAACCGAAAAAATGTAGTAGCCTCCATTTCATCTGCCATATTGACGTTGGTTTGTAGTTCTCAATAATCTCCAAAAGGATTTTATGAGTGGCTAATCGTTTTTCAATTGAGATCTTCGCTCCACCACAACTGTCGTCTTTCAATGTCAAATCCACTTCATACCCAAAATGATCTGAGTAGCTTCCAACACCTTCAATGTAGTCATCAAAGACGACCTTAGCTCTCTTGGTAAGTAGCTTGGAACCATCGATGAGGGCATAATCCAATCTGCAAGCCTCCCAGGGCCGCCTGTCTGCTCTCCATGTGTTCAGAATAGAATCACAGGTGACACCACCAACTTCGATCTGTTCCCTTGGGTTCATGCTTTTTAGAGCCTCTAGACTCACTGAACCATGCACACTTTCCCAGCTATCAGTTAAGCCAGTATCTGTTATTAATGAGTAACTGTTTTCCCCTGGTCTGGAGTTCAAATCTCCAACCACAATAACAGCATGTCCAGCTTTGCATAAAAGCGATACCAATTTAGACATATCATAAGCTTGCAAGGTCCTGTGGCATTCATAATTTGCATCTCCTGATAGCGTGTACGGTGCATGTAAATGACTGTTAACAACAGCAACTGTCTTGACATCTTCCTTATTGTTACCGGTTTCAACTTCCAGGATGGTCACACTTGCACTCTTACCAACGTACCAGTCTCCTCTCCAGAATGCGCTTGGCCTTCCATTAATCGGGAATCGGTATAGAAAAGTTTCCCGTACAGCATGTTTGGATAAGATAGCCAACCCTGGGCCAGCGATAATACCTGAGTGGAACCATCTCTTGAATGTGAATTGTGGATTCTTCTTTACAATGTAGTCCCAGTCAGACTGGCACCATACTTCCTGGAGTGCCACAACAGAGTATTCAGAAGTGGATAATTTCTCTGCAATTGCTTGGAGTCGCAGCTGGCGATGTCTAGATACAAATTTTAACCCCCATGTGTTGAGAGTAAGAAGCTTGATGGTGGAGTCTGGGGAGTGGGAGGCCATGATGATGGTCACACCAGCTTAACGGTGGAAGCAAGGATGGGAGCCGGAAAGGGGGTTTGTGTGAGACAAGTGACACTTTCACTTTCACAATAACAACAACAGATGTGAAGGGTATGAGTGTCCTCTTCTTCGTCTTCTTTGTGTTGATGAATCTTTAAAGGAGAAAAACCACCAAAGGGAGAAATTTTACTTTGGAAAAGTAAACAAACAACAAACAAACGAAAACGAGACAAAAATATAGAAAAAAAACAAACGCACATAGCCCATGCAGTTAATGAATGCAAAATACAGTATAGCATAATATATATAAATATATATCTATATATACATATACACGCAAATGTACATGTTTATTAGACGGAACCAAACCATTCAAAGATTGGATGAACACAACCTATAAGTAAAACAATAAAAACGAAATAATGAACGACGACACCAATCATCCAGTGTAGGTCTCCTTCATTGCACCCTTGATAGTATCATCAGAGATCAATGTCCCATCTCCAACATCACTGGTGATTCCAGTACCAACGACATTGCCATTAATACCACGCTGTGAGTCCAATGAGTGCCTCAATATGGATCCCTGGTCCACGTATCCATTCACTTTAGGAGTTCCTTGTAAAGGTGTGGTTGGGTAAGGTAATGAAAACCGTTGGCCTTGTTGTTGTTGTTGTTGTTGTTGAGACAACTGTGGAGAAACTTCCACCTGTTTGACAAAAACTCCACTACTGTTGACCATCTGTTGAGGAAGAGGGGAAGAGGATTGCTGTGGGAGAACTTGATTGCTCAATGGCACGCTGAGCATGGTGTCAGTTTCATGACTGGAGTCATAGACAGACTGTGCTCTTTGCACTTTGGAATTGGCAGTGGTAACCCTAGAAAGCTCCTCAGTCGCAGCCTTCTTGGATTGGCTCTTGGAAACATAGTTAGCTCTTTGGAGTGGATCAGAAATACTCTTAAGACTCTTGATGTCTTGATACCAAGACAGCATCAAGTCGTAGTTATCTGCTCTAAAGATAAATTTGTGCGAAGATAGTTTACCCACCTTCTTCAGAACAAACTTGTTCTGGTTGGAATCCTTCTTGGAGTAGTCTTCCAATTCGATATCGTCTAATGGCAAGGACATGACTGGGACCAAATCTCTCTTACGGTCAGATGACTTGAACTCGTGGAAAAAAGTTGGAGTCAACACATAATAGCCTCTGGAGTAGGACTTGAGGAACTTGGAGCGTCTTTCTAAAAATGAGGATCTTAGCTCATTGGTGAAAGAATCATGGCTCCTATCATAAACAATTGCCTTATAGTCTCTCTTTGGAATGTTTTCATCAATGAAGTTTTTGTCCTTGGTGATGAATTGGTCCCATTCAAAAGTAGCCTGTTTGGTCAAGAAGCCATAGTCCAAAGTGGAGATCAGCTTGTCAAACACGTTCTGAGCTTGTTCACCCAACAACTTGCAGTAAACTGTCAATGCATTCTGGATCTCAATTACAACAACCTTCTCCAGCTCCTTTCCAGAGCTTTGCAAGTTAATGTATGCTTCATGCAAATAGTTCTCCTCGAGTAATTGTTTCTTGATCTGTCGATCCAAAATGATCTTGGTGAGATAAGGGTCATTCTTTGGTTGGATTGAACTGTGGTGATACTTGGCATCTTCAATGGATTTGTAATAGTTTTGCAAGTCTTGCTTAGTCTGAGTCACCTCCCTGCTGACGTTGTTCTTAAAGTCGGAACTTAGAGACTTAATCTCTTTAATCTTCACCAATAACTCCCTTCTCAACTCCTCCAATCTGGGAATAACCGTCCCGTTCAACTCCTTAGATGTTTTAGATGCCAAATTGGCTGACGTGGAATGGAAACCAATTAGGGCATTAGGCAAGTCCTGAATTGAACCGCTTCCTTGAGGGAGGAAAAAATTTGACTGAAACACCTCTCCGTTATTATTACTATTACTATTATTGTTGGAATGGCTTCCGGACTTTTGAGATGTGAACTGGAAATTAACAGCGTTAGACAGTCTCACTTGTTGACGGACAACTTCATCCTGAATACTTGCAGTTTCGTTCAAGTATTGCAAAAGAGCACCAATGATATTTCTCCATGCGGAAAAACGACCAGCAAGCACATCGGTAGGGTTGGAATTGACTGGAATGCTGAGGTTGAAGGGGTTCCGTGGATCAGCCACTTTGCTATTAGTTTGCGGCTGCGAAATGCTCAAGTTTCTGATGGCGCCTGTATGTTGTTGTTGTTGTTGTTGTTGTTGTTGGAACACCCCCCTACCAGATGACTCTAAAGAATTTAGATGACCGTGGGGCTGTGCTTGTTGCTGAAGCTGATCATTGATGGAAATATCAGGAACAAAACCTCTGTCATTAGAGGTCAAAGAACGAGCAGCCTGGTAGTTATTTACGCTCTGTTCGAGCTGTTGAAGTTGTTGCAGGTTGTTTTGTTGCTGCTGTTGGAAGTGCTGGTTGGACACAGCAGATCCCATTGTTCCGTTACGTGACATTGCCTTTCGATGCGAGGGGACAGCTTTCAGTGAAATAAAGTGAAGTAAAGTAAAGAACAGGAGCTGGTACTGATGCTGCTGCTACTGTTGTCGTTGTTGTATTTGTGTGTTACTCTCTGGCCTTGTTAGGAAAGGAGAAATGAGTTCAGGGTTTTTTTTTGTTTTTTTAGGGCGACTTTCTTGAAAGTCTCTCATGTCTCACATTCCAGTAGATGACTAAGAAATTACATAAGTTTTTTTTTGAGAAGATGCAAAATTACGTCATATGTGTTTAAGGACCAGCAGAGCCAGCAAAAGAAGGCCACCACCATGAACCCCCATGATTCTTCAACGCGTTGTGCTTCCCAAATCTTGTCCTTATTGTGCTATTGTACTACTTTTGACTAATGAGATAAAATAGCGTAAATTACACCAACGGACAGAGATTCTTAGAGATCATTTCAGACATGTATGTACCATCAAGTGGTTGTCCATTCAATAGCCATTGCTTCTGGTCTTTTGAAGCCAACAAAAGACAATACATATTTGGTGGTGGTGGTGTAGGTTAAGAGAATCCAACCACAGGCTTTGACTTGTAAGGTTCTTCCAAATATCTAATCTCCTCCTCGGTCAGTTGAAAGTTGGTTGCCTCGATAGCTTCAAGGATTCTAGGCTCACTTGTTAAGCCAACTATAGGACAACACCCTTTGCTCAACACCCAAGAAGTTGAAACAATCGCCATTGAGGTACCTCTGGCTTTTGCGACAGCGTCAAGTCTGTTGATGATTTCTTTGTCCTCTGCTGTCAAGTTATCCAACCCTAAGGATCTGAATGTCGGATCAGTCTTAATTCTATCAGTGCTTTGGTCCAAAGGCCTAGTGAGAATTCCTCTTGCATTGGGAGACCAAGGAAGAAGTCCTATTTGGTGTCGGTTTGTGAACGGAATCATCTCCCTTTCCTCCTCTCGATATAGCAAGTTGTAGTAGTTCTGCATGGAGATGAACTTGTGCCAGCCGTTCTTCTCAGCAACAAACTGCAGTTCCGCAAATTCAGTCGCTTTCATTGAAGACGCACCAATGTATCTTGCAGAGCCATTTTCCACCACCGTATTCAAAGTTTTCATGATCTCCTCAAATCCCGTATCCTTGTCCAATCTATGGACTTGGAAAACGTCAATGTAGGTCCCCAATCTTTTTACTGATCCATCAACAGCTTGCAGAATGTGCTTTCTAGACAAGCCCCTAGAATTTACCACTTCAATTTCGGAAACATTAGGTCCCAGCCCAGTGTGTCTGATATCAAGATCTTCATCGATAGGGAAAAACGCCTTCGTTAAAATAACAACCTTATCTCTCTTGATACTGTACTTCTTCAGAAATTTTCCCAGAATGACCTCACTATATCCATTTGAGTAGAAATCTGCAGTGTCATAGGTTCTCAGCCCCAAATCATATGCTTTCTTTAACAGTCCAAAGATCCTCTCTTCATCATCTTCAACCCATTCTGCCCATGATTTCTTCCCATAGGACATAAATCCAATAACAACCTTCGAGATCTTAAGACCTGATTGACCCAGATTTACCCAGCCAATTGTCTTCTTACTTACCGTGTTCATTCTGTTAATTGTTCGTTCTATGGATGGTGGCGCGCTTCTGTGTCGCAATGCAAGCAAAGCAAGCCAAGGAATGGCAGGATTCTTTATTTTTTTTATGAAACAACAACCCAACCCATTCGAGAATTTGGATTATATTATTGTTAGTAGTGCCAAATCTGTATAGCTCCCTACTTCTCCTCTTTTTGACTCCAACCTATAGCCCTGATTAAAGTGTTATATTTCAAAGAGCGTTGTATATTTGCCTTCTATTTAGATTGCATGGAGCCTTAACTATTTGCTGACTAGTGAAACAGTTGTACAGCAATTTATTAAATGGCGGTTTTAGCTCAGATGGGAGAGCGCCAGACTGAAGATCTGGAGGTCCTGTGTTCGATCCACAGAAATCGCATTTTTTATCACTTTTTATCTTTTTTTTTTTTTTACATTTTCGTTTTCCTAACTTCTTAACGGATCTCCCTCCAACTTCACCGTCTTTTGAAAGAGTGAGCCATTGTGTGATGTCCAATACAGGAGAACATACAGACAGTTCACACCAATATGGTGCTTTTCCACCAGGTACAATAGTTCTTGCAAAATTGAAATCATTCCCACCTTGGCCAGGTATTGTCATCCCTAATGAGCTGATCCCAGAAGGTGTATTGAAGTCCAAACCGAAACCCAAAGCAAAGACTGCAGCCAAGGCAGGTTTCACAGGAAGAGCCCGTGGTAAACGAAGAGGTGGAAGAAAGCCTGTGAAATCTCCTGAAACTTCGCCCTTTGATGACGAAGCTTCAAGCATGTTGCAAGAAGATGATCATGAGAGAGTTTGGTGTGTGAGATTCCTGAGAGATGATACGTTTATGTGGGCGACCAGTGCGAGTATCACGTTATTAGAGAAAGAAACAATCAGAAAGTTTCTGGATAGCAATAAAAGGGCCAAGAAGACCATTCGAGGTGCGTATGAAATGGCATTGAATCCACCAGATCTTGAAGAGTTCATTATCTATGGCAGTGATGGTAAACCAATTGAAGTGGACAATGCTGCTGGTGATGAAGATTTCAATGATGAAGATGTTGATGAAGATATGGAAGATACTGATGACAGAGATGATGATGATGAGGAGGAGGAGGAAGAAGAGGAAGAAGAGGAAGAAGAAGAAGAGATGACTGAAGAGCACCCAAAGAAAAGAAGGTCAACCAGGGAGGGCGCTAACCCTGCACCTGTTAAAAAGCAGAAGAGAGAAAAGCAAACCCCAAAACCCAAGACGGGAAGAAAAAAAGTTGAGCAGGAGCCAGAGACTTCGGGGGATGAAGACTGGGAAGATGATATTTATGAGGAAACAGATCCAATTGTTATGGATATCTCCCCATCATCTAAAGATCTACAAGCTGAGCTGAAATCTTACACCCCAATAGTCAAGAAGTTTAAAGATCAGTTATTGACATCATTCAATCCAGTTAACAAACAGACACTTGAAGAGTTCAAAATAGAAAGTAAAGAACTCAAGAGTTTGAACTCTTTGCTTGATAACGTTTATGATGGACATGAGGCACCACCAGTGGCATTAATAAGGCAACTCGGATTAAACAAGTTGATCATAAGTATCTTAAAACAACCGATTCTTTTTGGTCGCAAGGATCTCACCAAGTTTAGGCAGAAATTAAGCTCCTTTCTTAAGGATCTTTTTGGTCTAACAATTGAAGTGGATGAGAACTGGACATATCAGGAGTTTCCAGTCGTGGAAGGTGAATATAAAGAAACTGTCACTGGTAGCGGGTCCAGAGGGGAGGGAAACTCCACGGAGGATGTTTCTAAACCTCTTTAGCATCATATCATGTATTTCATAAAAAAAAAGGTATCCTGTGAATAGTATGTAACCTCTACCCAAGGATATCTAGAAAGTAATGTACAATGTATCAAATATTACAAAAGAGCACAACGTCCCAAATTCACGACCTTCTTTAAAATCAAACAAAGTGAAAATATATAACCAACCATGCCTTTCGAAAAGGACATGACCGAAACCAACAACAATATATATATATACATATATAAATAGAAGCTAAAAACCAACCAATTTCATAAAAAATAGAGCACAAACGAACGGGTCGAAGTTAAAAGAAGCCAACCCATTTCAAAAAAGTCATAATTGAAAGACATTAAATGATCAAACCATGGTCATCTAATATTGGCCTTGTTGGTTGTTGATACCACCAAAGTAGGTTTGGTAAACGGCTGCTTGCTCTGCCAGATAGCCAGTGTTAGTTGGCAATTGACCCAAGTTTGGCTGTTGTTGGTAACCAGAACCAGCTGGTGTTTGTTGTTGCTGCTGCTGCTGCTGTTGTTGTTGTTGTTGTTGAGTTGTTTGAGCTGATTGTTGAGGAACTGCCTGTTGGTTTGTTTGCTGCGGGGCCTGTTGCGCGTTGGTTGGGGTAGAGGCTTCTTCATCCTCACCAGACTCTTCTGGTGCATTTAAACATGCCTGAATTAGGTTCTTACCCTCTGGTTTGGTAACCAATGGTTGCAATTTAGGAGTTGTGAATGTGTAGACCAACCCAGTCTCCGAAACAACTAGAAGCAGGACTTGTGTACCAGTCAAAACTGACAATTCGTACGCCTTTTTCATAATACCAGCCTTTCTCTTAGAGAAGGTGATATGTCTTCTAGACTTGTCTTGAATGAATCTAATTTCAATTTTTCTTCTCTCTCTGACATTAGAGCCTCTTTCTTCATCGTCCTCAATATCCTCATTGCCTTGGTTGGTGTTTTGAAGGTTGGAAGAGTTATCCACCAACTCATCTTGATGTTCTTGGTCGAGCTTAGAGTCTGCAAGGTTGGACATATCTGCTTGATAAAGGTTAGTTATTAGTTCCATCAGAAAGACAGACAAAGACGAAGGGGTCGATATAGAGCAGCGCCACCAAAATAAAAGCAAAAAAACAAATAAACAAACAAACACACAAACAAACTTGGAATGACACAGAGGGTATGTGGAGGTTTCATCACATCCTTCCAGGTAATGTTGAGTAGTATGAGTTCGATGCATGCATTATATGATTTGTAAAAAGACCCAGCCTGTCTAAACACTCTATACTAAAAGAGGCTCCCCACCCTCCCACTTTTTTCGTGTGTGGTGGTGGTGTTGGTTGGAAGTAAAAAGAAAAAACATGGAATGTGTGAGGCCAAAAAGGCCAGTTAGAAATAAATCATGGGGTCAAGACACTCCTTCTGTTCGATATCGACTCCCCTTCACATAAGATAGAGAGTACTCACTCAGCTTTGTTTTGTTTTTGCCTTTTGGTTTGTTTTGGTTTGGTTTTTTTGGGAATGTCGAAAAGGGAAAAATGGTGGTTTGGGAAATTTTTCTCTCTTTTTTTTTTTTGTTGCGCGAAATTTTCAGCTTCAAGCAAAAAAAATGTCGCTTGCGGTTTCAATTTGGAAGTTCTTGCCGCAAGAAATTGCGAAAATTCCTTTTCGGGAGCACGTAATCCTCAAATTATTTTATGTCAAAACGAAACACATGCTCTATTACGAACAACCAAAAACGGGTAGGAACTAGCATATGGTCAATCACCCATGTATGTGGGTTGTCTATGGGAGATAGTGGTCATATCTTGATAGCTTGCTTACAATTAATTTCTAAAAGTAACCCATGTTATTCGACGGACATGACAATTAAAAAAACATACAAAAATAAGAAGAGAGAAGAACGTAGACCAATTATAAACCAACAGCAGCGATTAAACCAATCAATGGATGAATAATGAGCACAATGACCGCTCTGGTATTAGGAAGTGTAAAAAAAAGACGGTAGGAAGAACAATTAAAGAAGACGCCCATAAATAGACATGATTAGTTTTATTTGGCGAGAGCTTGTTGACTCAACAAGAGAAGATTGGGTAGGGGGGTTGCCAAAAAATTGAGAACGTACTTAAAATTGTTCCAAAGCAGTTTTTCTCTTTTGGTTCCACTTGTAGAAAATGATGGCAACAATACCACAACCTGAACGATGGTTAGTACACGCTCTCTATGAGGACAACGCAAGGGGTTATTGTTCCCTATAAACAAAAAAATAGATAACTTTGACATACCAATCAAGAACAACAAGCAGAAAACAAGGATAACACCAGCTGGCAACATTTCGAAAGTATCTATCAATCGAGGTTAGCAAATTGGTTATCGACCACAGTAGGAGGGAGTAAGACAGACGGATACTTACGACAATGAGGATAGTTCCAAACTTAAATACGAAAACAGAAGAAGAAAGAAATCGGAAAATATCTCAAAAATATTTCCTTCCAGTTCCTATTCGTCGACATTTATGTACTGCACGCTTTTCCTTTTTGGCCGGGCGACAATGACGAAAATATTTTTCGTCAATTTGCGCAGAACTGGCAGAATACCTCTCGAAAAGGTAAATATCTCTACCCGATGAGGAATGTTTCCTCCAAGATTGCACAAAATTTGAGATGCGGTTGGCCGGTTTGGAGGACGGCAGGCGGCAGCCGTTTTTGATTGCCGACCGACCCTCATCCATCAAGTGCCGCCCACCAAATCCCGCCAGTTTGTCGAATCCGATCCGATACAGCCAGTTGTGTATAAAAATTCTACAATTTGTAAGTGGGGGGCGGCATTTCATGATGGCATTCTCTAAATCAGTGCAGGACTATATAGTTTTTTTACAGCATAAGGCAGTGAGTGGACATTGGGGATTACACAGTCTCCTCGACAGTGAAGGTCCAATCACCAGTCTTTGAATCATATGACACAAACTTTGTCCCCTCAATGTTCTGCAGCCTTTTCAAATGTCTCTTGTACAGTCCGTGCGATGCATCCTTGATCGGTAAGTTGGTATCCTTTGCAATAGGGTAACATCCCTCCACAGTAATACGAGCAGGGAGATTCAAGCCTTCTCCGACCTTGGTTGGCTTCATAATAGAGTCATCTGGGTATACGACACAGGACTGGTCCATAAAAACAATCAAACCACCTGGAATCAAATTGATGGAGCCAATAGATGTGAGATCAACATCTTGCAAGAATTCAATCTTACCGTAGCCCTTGCGTCCCACAACCAAGGCAGAGACCTTCCTTAGCTCTAATAGCGACATTTTCTCCAATTCCTCAAGGCTTGGTGAAATCCAGTAGCCATCTTCATCAACATAGACATCATCCTCCAGTCTAGTAGTTAGTTTGGCCTTGTTGGCAGCTAGTTCCTTAGTTGCAGACTCAATATCAGCAGTTGAAGTGAAGAGCTTGTTCTTCAAAGCATCGGAGTTGTCCTTCTCTTCACAGAAGTTCAAGATCTTGGATGGAGTTTCACGATTTGGAGAGCTGGCCTCGTTCGTCAGTAACAGTCCCCCATTGTTAGGCTGGTGATTTTTTCTCTCGATTGTTAATGATGTGTAGTTTACTCTTGGTGTAAATATCTCACTGGCCAGAATGGCATCATCCGTCAAACTGTTAAGAAGCTTCAACTTGGAATCAGCATTTGTCAACTTCAAAGAAACGTGACCACCGTTGGTGATGCCTGTAGAATTCGATGGACTTGATTGTCTGGATAGGTCTTTGGCGACGAATAATGGCTTCGGAGCCAATCTATATGCACTTGTGATATTCTGGGGCTTTGTTTCGTTCTTCAATGGTCTGGCAATTGGCTCCACTCTGGTCTGAGTACTAACCACATTGTTATTATTTCCTGTATTGAACAGAGGGTTGCTACCGTAAGGGTTGGAATCAATAGTGGCAATGAATTGATATGATTGTCCTTGTCCATTCATCTGTTGTGGCTGTTGTGGCTGAAGCATGTTGTTGTTGATACCACCACCGAACAAACCTCCAGTGGATGATGAAGCACCAGCGTTGTTACCAAACATACCACCAGCTGATTGAGTTTGAGCATTGTTGTTATTACCAAACAAACCACCTGAACCCAATGTGTTTGTTTGTTGATTGTTAGAATTTCCAAACAAGCCACCAGTGATACCAGTGGATGCACTATTATTTGAACCAAAAATTCCACCACCAGCAGTAGAAGTGGTAGCGTTATTGTTACCGAACAAGCCACCGACGGAGGCAGGAGCAGCAGGCTTAGTACCAAACAAACCGCCACCAGCAGCTGTTGTGGCAGTGTTACTGTTTGAGTTTCCAAACAGGCCACCACTAGTTGAAGTGTTGTTCCCAAACATGCCACCTCCAGTCGATGGCTGCTGCTGCTGCTGGTTATTGGCACCACCAAATAGACCTCCACCTAGATTACCAGAGGTCGCCGGTTTTGCACCAAAAAGGCCACCACTTGTATTGTTTGTTGAAGCACCAACCCCCCCACTCGACTGTTGTTGATTGTTGCCAAACAGACCACCTGATGTATTATTGTTCGTCTGGCCAAAGCCCGTGGTAGTTGGCTTAGCACCAAACAGGCCACCGGCGGCGGTGTTAGTATTGGCATTACCAAATAAACCACCAGACGTGTTGTTGTTCTGTTGGGTGTTTCCAAATAAACTACCACTGGAAGCTGCTGCTGGTTTAGCACCAAATAGTCCACCTGAAGTAGAGTTAGAAGCTGGAGTTGAAGGGTTACCAAACATACCACCACTCGTGGCATTGTTCATGTTGTTTGTGCCAAACATACCACCACCGGTACTAGTGTTGGTGTTACCGAACCCAGTTGATGTGTTAGAGCCAAAGCCTCCAAATGAAGGCTTTTGTTGATTGTTGGATCCGAAAGGAGAAGACTGCTGGGCACCAAAACCAGCAGCTGATTGGGCATTATTAGAGCCAAACAGCCCTCCTCCAGTGTTGTTATTATTGTTGTTGCTAGTGGAACCAAACGCACCACCAGCGTTGGTGCTAGCGCCAAACATACCAGTACCAGTGTTAGTGTTGTTGGACCCGAAGGAAGAAGTATTCTGTTGTTGGTTGTTCGAACCAAACAAACCACCTGAGCCGGTGTTGCCAAACCCAGCAGAAGTAGGCTTGGCTCCAAATGTGGACCCAAAGCCACCACTGGTGTTTGTGGAACCAAATGCAGATGTATTATTGTTGTTGTTGCCAGAGCCAAAGAGACCACCACCAGTGTTGTTTGAACCAAATGCACTACCAGTATTGGTAGAGCCAAAACCAGTAGCTCCTGCTGTAGCGTTAGTGTTACTTGACCCAAACAGGCCACCAGAAGCACCAGTGTTAGAGGCTCCAAAAGCTCCGCCAGTAGAACCAAAAGCATTGTTGTTGGATCCACCAAATGGTGAACTTTGAGCACCAAAACCGCCGCCGGCTGCTGAAGTGGTTGCAGGTCCAGTACCAAACTTTCTTCCTTGTTCGTAATCCTGAACTCTCAATTCTTCAAAAGAGAAGTTCTTGTACTCTGGCATGGCGGTGATACTCTCATAGATGTTGGTTCCTGATGTCGCATCCTTTTCTGTGAATGCTTCGAATGGTTTGATGGTAGTACCTTGGTTCTGCTGTGGGTTCATTCCACCAAAACCAGTGTTGGTATTGGAACCGAACGGAGAGGTGTTATTCACTGAACCAAAAGCTGTATTTGCTGAAGGACCAAAACCCGTTGTAGCTGGCTTTGCTCCAAACAGGCCACCTCCAGCAGCAGATGGAGCGTTGTTTGTCCCACCAAACGATGATCCAAACGGAGATGTAGTTGTGGTTGGTTGGGCACCAAACATCCCACCAGAAGGCTTAGAGCCAAACACATTATTTGAAGAAGAGGAGGAAGGGGCACCGAACGCACTGGTATTAGTACCGGTGTTACTGCCAAACAGTCCACCCGCTGTGTTGGTATTGGTAGAACCAAAAGTACCACTGGCATTGGTGTTTGAGGAGCCAAATGCAGATCCAGTGTTACTGGAGGCACCAAAGCCTCCAAAACCACTAGATGTGTTTGAACTGGAGAACATTGGCAATTGGTTTGATAAAGGGGATATCAATTGACTTTGACTGTGAGCTCCATCTTTTGTGTATAGATATCGACTTCAAATTTTTTTCTTTTTTTTGATTTAGTCTGTTGGAGTCTATCACGTGATTGGCTTTTTCCAAAAACAAACACGCTAACAACAGAGCTTCATAACCAAAGTTTCTAACAAACGCGTCGCGTATGGATATTTTTGTACTATTTGCTCCTCTATTTATCCCCGCTGGTGTATGTAAATTGTTAACATTTGCTAAGCTCCACTTCTTTTGAGGGAATGGGTATTAAAGGTACGTGTGTATAAACCAGTTGGTGTCGTTTTGCTTTTGTTTTGTGTTTTTGCATCTATTAACAACCAACAGGATTAAATAAGCTGCTCGCAGAGCATGCTCCCCTAGCTTCTAGATCTAGTGATATTAAATCCTTCTTTGGTAGAAAAGTTGCCATTGATGCATCTATGTGTCTGTACCAGTTCTTGATTGCCGTTAGACAGCAAGATGGCCAACAGCTGATGGGTGAAGATGGTGAGACCACCTCCCATCTAATGGGTATGTTTTACCGAACATTGAGACTAGTTGACTATTCGATCAAGCCCGTGTACGTATTTGATGGTAAACCACCAGTGTTGAAAGGTGGAGAATTGGCTAAGAGAACAGCTAGAAAGGCTGATGCTGAGAAGTCTGCTGCTGAGGCTAAGGAGTCTGGGACTGCTGAAGACATAGCTAAATTTGAGAGAAGAACGGTGAGGGTTACTAGAGAGCAGAACGAAGAGGCAAAAAAGTTATTGAAACTAATGGGGATTCCTATTGTCGAGGCCCCGTGTGAAGCAGAGGCTCAGTGTGCTGAACTTGCGAAGTCTGGTAAGGTGTACGCAGCTGCATCTGAAGATATGGATACCCTATGCTATAAAACCCCGTTCTTGTTGAGACACCTGACATTTTCAGAGGCTAGAAAAGAGCCAATTCAGGAGTTGGATATTGAGAAGGCACTGGAGGGTCTTGAGATGGATCAGAAGAAATTTGTTGATCTTTGTATCCTCTTAGGTTGTGATTATTGTGAGTCCATTCGAGGTGTCGGTCCTGTTACTGCTCTTAAACTCATTAAAGATCATGGAACAATTGAAAACATCATTGAGCATATCAAGTCAACTGATAGTAAGTATCAGGTACCTGAAGACTGGCCATATGAAGGTGCTAGAGAGCTCTTTCTAAACCCAGAAGTGCTTCAGGGTTCGGAAGTTGATTTAAAATGGAAGCAACCACAGGAACAAGAGCTACTCGATTTCATGGTTAAAGAAAAGGGATTCTCCGAAGAAAGAGTTAAGGCAGGTATCAAGAGGCTTCAGAAAGGTTTGAAGACAAGTACTCAGGGAAGACTCGACGGATTCTTCAAAGTGGCACCAAAGACCCCTGAGCAACTAGCAGCAACTAAGAAGAAGAGACAGGCTGAAGTATCTGCGAAGAAGAAGAAAAGTAATAAGAAGACGAAACAGGAGTGAATTCTGTATATCTGAGTAAACAAATGTTTCCTTAAACAGCATTTGTAGTATCATGGAATTTTTTATAGAAAAAAAAACACAAAACACACTACAAGAAGAAAGGCGTGTGTCATAGGCAAGAGTAAATCCCAGCCAGTTATGCCACCGTAAGTCGACCGCAAAGGCTCAATTCATCAGAAAACACACACAAAAACCATGCATATGAGCTAACAGACATCTGTTCTAGGAAGAAAGCTGCTGCGAAGGAGTTGTTTGAAAAAGTCTCTGGCCTTAAGTACAAGTTTGGTGCCCATGTTGCTGCTGCTGGTGGAGTCTCCAACTCAGTCCTCAATGCAAGTAGAATCGGTGCCAACTCTTTTGCTTTGTTCCTAAAGAGTCCACGAAAGTGGGAATCCCCAAAGATTACAGAGAAGGAGGCTTCTGAGTTCAAGAGACTCTGTGACTTGAATGGCTACGATCCCAAAACAGACATACTTCCTCACGGTTCCTATTTCATCAACCTCGCGAATCCTGATGTGGAGAAGGAGGAGAAGGCATATGGAGGATTCTTGGATGACTTGGAGAGATGTGAACAGCTGGGGATTGGTCTGTATAATTTTCATCCTGGTTCTAGTCTTGATGGAGATCATGGTGATGCCATAAAGAAACTCGCAAAGAACATTAACAGGGCTATTGCTGCCACATCAACTGTGAAGATTGTTATCGAAAACATGGCTGGCCATGGGAACTTGATAGGTTCCCATTTAGAGGACTTGAAGGGCGTTATTGATTTGATTGAGGATAAATCAAGAGTTGGAGTATGTATTGATACTTGCCATACTTTTGCTGCGGGTTATGATATATCCACCGAAGAAAAGTTCAACAAGTTCTTTGACAAGTTTGATGAGCTAGTGGGGAAGGAGTATCTCTCGGCCATACATTTGAACGATTCAAAGGCACCTTTGGGTGCCAACAGGGATCTTCATCAGAGGTTGGGTTTGGGATTCCTTGGTCTGGAGGTCTTTAGAGTGATCGCTAACTCCCCACGATTTGAGAATATTCCAATTGTTTTAGAGACACCAGTTGGCAAAGACGAAGACATATGGGGCCAAGAGATCAAATTGCTTGAATCACTGGCACACATCAAAGGTGATGATGAATGGTTTATGGCGAAGCGCGAAGAATTAGCAAAACTAGGGGCCAAAGAAAGAAAAGAACAACTGGAAAAGTATGACAAGAAGCAGGAGACAAAGAAACGTAAGGCTTCTGCAAAAACTGCCAATGGAAAGAAACAAGCAAAACTACAATTTGGTAACAAACCAACGAAAGAAGACGAAAAAGAAGAAGATTAACATTATTCCGTATATCCTCATTATTTCTTTGTCACCTTGGTTTTTCTAATCTTTAATTGACTTATCTACATGCTGGTATTTTGAAGCCCTCCCTGATGGTCCTTCAGGGAGGTATATGGACTTTAAAGCTATGTACACTTGCTAAAATTTCTCCGCCTATTTGTTGAATTCTTCGGGCAACTCAAAACCAACTTTATTGGCAGTCTTTCTAATTTTATCCTCCTGAGTCATTCGTAAGCCTGGATTGTATCTCTCAATAAGTTCCTGGTAAGTTCTCTGGAAAGACAGAAAGTTTGCGACATCGTTGATATGATCAGCGCTGTGTTTGGAGTCAGCAGTCTTGGTGATCTGAAGACCCTCCACAAGAACGGCATCCAGAGTGACTTCAGGATTTTGGGAACTCTGTTCTGCTTGTTTTAACTCTTGATCAATCTTATGAATCATATCGGTCTGTTGGCTTCTCAAGGCATTCACTCGTTGGTACTTCAAAAGTGCAATCCTTTTCTTAAGGTCTTGTGCATTTTGCTTGGTAGCTGAAGACTTCGCATTCACAAGAAGCTCTCTATGCAGGTTCTTCACAGCTTGAGAAAGAAGAGTCATTTATGTTATCCTGCTTGGTGTTGCAACTTGTCACTGTGTCGTGGTGGTTTAAAGAAACCTTCTAATGGCCACGATGAGGATCAAAAAACGTTGCACCCATACACCAGTTTATTCTAGTGGATGCATTACATAATCATATCATCAAAAAACCATCTATAAATTAAACACTGTAGTATATTTCGGAACACATTTCACATCTAAGCAGAAGCTTGCAACTCTTGGATAACAGCTTGGGTGAACTCTTGAGTAGAGGAAGAACCACCAATATCTTTGGTGGTCTTCTTACCATCCTTAATAACCTTGTAGACGGCATCAGAGATTCTGTCAGCAGCAGAGTCCAGGTCCAAGTGTCTCAACAACAAGACAGAGGACAAGATCATGGCAGTTGGGTTAGCAACTCCCTTACCTTGAATGTCCAAACCAACGTGTCTGGAACCTGGCTCGAAAACGGCATACTCTCTACCGTAATTGGCACCTGGAACCAAACCTGGACCACCAACTAGGGCAGTACCAATGTTAGACAAAATAGCACCGTACAAGTTTGGAGTAACCAAAACGTCAAACTGTTGTGGGTTAGAGACAGCTTGCATAGAAGCATTGTCAACAATAATGTCCTTAACAGTAATGTCTGGGTATTGCTCAGCACCAACGGCCTTGACAGTTTGTCTAAACAAACCATCAGCAAGTTTCATAATGTTGGCCTTGTGGACAGCGGTAACCTCCTTTCTTCCATTCTTCTTAGCAAAGTCAAAGGCGAACTTGGCAATTCTCTCAGACTTCTTAGCGGTGATGACTTTCAAGGACTCAACAACACCTGGGACAGACTCGTGCTCCAAACCAGAGTACTCACCCTCAGTGTTCTCTCTAATCAAAACCAAATCAATGTTATCCATTTTGGTCTTGACACCTGGAATGTTCTTGATCAATGTAAGGGAAGCATAGATGTCCAACTCCTTTCTCAAGGCAACGTTCAAGGAACCGTGGCCGGATTGGGAGACCTCAGTGTGCCAGATACCCTTCAAACCAATCTTGTTTCTTTTCAAAGAGTCAACAACATCTCTAACACCTGCTGTAGAGTCACCATGAACATCGATAGTCTCCCATTCAATTGGTACTCTTTCAGACTTGAAGATCTCAACAACAGAATCAGTAATCTCTTTCCCAATACCATCACCTGGTAGCAAAGTGACAGTGAACTTTCCACCGTATTTCTTTGGAAGCAAGGCTTCGTTCACGGTGGTGGCGAACGTTCTTCTGGAAGAGGCAATTGAAGATCTCAACATGATCAATATTCGGAATAATTAACAGATAAGTTGGGATAGAATTAACAGCAACAAACAACACCTGGTAGCTTTTTTCTTTTTTGTGTGTTTTTTTCCTCCCCCTTTTTCCCCCAATTGCAAACTCGGAACCGATAGATCTCGTACGGAAAAACTTAGCCGGGCTTCGGAAAAAGTCAGGTGAGAGTACACGTGATAATCAAAATACCAATTTATGTTTCTGTTTTTTATTTGAAGTCAAGCCAAATGACACATCTTTGCTAATCCCTCCCACCCATATCTATTCAAAAGATTATCAAGTTATCGCAATGTCCCTCGATGAACCCTCTGTTGATTTCCACTTAAAGACTCAGGAGGCTAGTTTCAGGGTACCTTATGAACTCCTTCGAAAGAATATCAAGGACATACAGAAGTTGGATGAAAAGCAGTTCCGCAAAATGGATGAACTCCTTACTGACTTTAGGAATGGGGAGGGTGATACTAAATTGAAGTTAAAGCAGATGATTACTGCCATGAAACAGTACGAAAAGAGGCTGGGTTCCAAGTATGAGTTGGAGCAAGAGCTGACAACAAGAATCAAGGCGAGATTATCAAAACTAAATGACTTAAAACAGACGAAGGAATTCATCAAGAACGACAAAGAACATAGGGATGAAGTCCTGAACAGAGAGAAATTGCTGGATTGGTATAGAGACCAAACTAACTTGCTTATTGTGGACTATTTATTGAGAAATCACACATTATCCCCGGAGGATAACCCAGGCCTTTCGCTGATAAAAGACCTGAATTTTGAGAAACTGATCGATAGCGACGTGCTCTTCAAATCAAATCGTATTTCCTCGAGTATTCTTCAGAATCATGACTTGTCGTTACTTGTTGCCTGGATGCAGGAGAACAAGACATATTTGAAAAAGAATAAGTCGAGTCTAGAATTTGAAACCAGATTACAAGAATACATTGAGTTTATCAAGAAAGATGAGATTACCAAAGCATTAGACGTTTTCAAAACGTATCTGTTTGCATTCACCAAGACAAACTTCAAAGAGATTCGTTTGGCATCTGGGTTGTTAATTCTCCATAGTAACCGATTAAGCACGGATCCTAATATGAAGAAGTACTATACCCTTTTGTCAGATGATCGGTACAGATTTTTGAGCGACTTGTATCTCGAGATATACTACAAGATGCATGGGATACCACACAAGGACCCATTGCTCATCTACCTTTCTCTTGGTGTTTCTGTTCTTAAGACTAAATCATGCCATCACCGTACCGAGGCCTCGGGGACTCCACACTTTGAAGAGCTTTTAAAGAAGAAAATTACATACAACACCGACTCAAACCACACGATTACCAGCAACTGTCCAGTTTGTTCACCTGAGCTAAACCAGTTGAGTCAGGATCTGCCGAATTCCCATAACATTGAGTCATTCCTATTCGACAATCCTGTGATGCTACCAAACGGTAACATTTTTGACAAGACCAAGCTGTTGGCTTTCAGTAATGGCTTGGAAGGGTTGCACGAAAACGATGTTAAAGACCCAATCACATCTGAGATGTTTGAAATTGCTGATTTGGTGAACATGTATCCAACCTGATCATACTGCAGCATAAAACCACAAGTACCAGGTGTCAAAGCGGCTGGTTGGCTCCAGGCATGTGGTGAAATTCAATGTGTCTAACTGAAATGAAATAGGAGCATCTTGGGTTTAAAATAGCGAGTGAAATGAAAAACTATTAAACATCGATATATATCACAATCTTCGAAACAATGAACCCTCCTAAAAATCAGTCATCACTATCACTGTCATTATTACGTTCTGCCTTGGCGTTGTCTTTCTTGAATTTCTCAAACACGTAGATTCGTGCCTTTCTTTCACTTGCCTCCTTGGTTGTGCCTTGTTCACTGTTTGTTCTTCTGTGTTGGTATCCAGGAAATAGATCCCATTGGAGCGCACCAGATCTCTCAACCTTCAAGCCCAGAGATTTTGAAAGTATCTTAACGTTCCAGGAATTATATGGCTCACCTTCAAAGACAGTTAAAATGATCTTTGGTTCACCTACTTGGTTACTCACAATGTTGACATCAGCAAGCGACCTATTCAAAGGCTGTTCAGCAACTTTGAAAAGCTCTTGACATGACTTAAAGTAGCCTAGCACAAGCTTTTGGTGATCCCTGATGTTTCTGTCCTGATCCTTGATCCCTTTGCCAGTGTGTGGGAAGTTGAAAATGACATAATCAATATAGTTCCATCCTAGAGTCTTCAAGAACTTTTGTTTGTTGTTCACTTTGAGGCTCCTAATCAATTGAGTGCCGTCAACTTTGAAGAAAACCTTCACTTTGTACGTGTTTGTGATTTCCTCATAGTTTTTGTCAAAAGTGGATGGATACTTGAGCTCTAGTTCCGTCTGTGAACTGTCATAACTGGTGATGATCAGGTTCTCAGGTTTGATATAACCGCTTCGCAGAATACTGGCTGCAAAAGAGAAATCACCTTCACCAACAAGTAGGACTTTGTGATCTGGACCGAAAGGAATAAATGCCTTCAACTGTTGTTGTTGTTGTTGTTGTAACACCAGGCCTTCCTTGTCTGATTCTGGTTTTAGTGCGGGTTTCTTACCCTTTCCATTACGCTTCTGATACGGCTGCTTCTTTTTCTTCGATTCCAAATACTTCTGGTCCTTCAAGGCGGAGAAAAGGCCTTTGCCATTGGATCTGCCTTGAAGCTTTCTAGCTGCCATCTGATGAGTGTTAAAAAAGATTTTGATTGAAGGGCATATATGGAAAATTCTCTCTCATCAAAGTTCTCTTTTATGTATGGAACCAGTTCCGGTCCGGCCCGATACTGTATTGGTTCGGAACTCTTAAGGTGCTACAGATTATAACGACCAACCAAAGCATTTCATAGCGCAGTACTCAGTCCTCACTACTCTCAAACTCCTCCACTGAGTCTAGGATAAAATCAGTTGTTTCCTCAAATCTCTCCTCAACCAGATTATCGAGTCCATCAGAATCAGTTTTGAGTACTCTGCCATACTTGCGTCTAGGCTTTTTCACTTCACTACCATCTAATCCCCAACAAGAGTGGTTCTTGGAGGAGAATACGAGTGAGTTCTTAAAGTACCACTCAGGTATAGCCTCATCCAACAAAGGAACGATTGCCTTCAGTGGAACCCTATCAATGAAAGAGATTGCAGCTTTCACTTTAGAACGTACTTCTCGATGCCCAAGTAGGTGGACAATCCCACTGTGGGCATCACCAAACCCAACAAAGACTATTTTCTGGGCCTTGAAGAAGTACTGAATGTAGTTATCCCACAAGTACCCGAGTATCTCTGATGAGGAGGAGCTGTCATCGTAGTTAGACCCGCTTTCACTCAGGTAATCTGGCACGTTGATGTCAATAAAGCCAAAATCCTGCTCCATGGACCAGTTCAAGAGTTTCAGGGTGGAGTCAATAACCATTGATTCCCCTGGGTTGATCAAGCCAGACATGGGGTCAGTCTTGGCCCAAACCTCGGCAGGGTCGTGCACAGCAATGATAATAGTGTTCTTCTCATAAATGTCTTGGTTCGCCAGAATCTGGTTCTCAGAGTTGAAGTTTTCTAGCATGATAGGAAGACTGATGAATTTGTACTTGCTAAATAGCAACAATGACTGCTGTGTTCGTATGGCATCTTGGAGACTGAACAATTTATTTCCTGGTTCAAGTGGCTGTGCATGATGGTCAATGGCGCTGTGTCCCAACACCTTGAGCGACTTGAAGTATTTGGACTGGATTTGAGTCACCTCATCAATGGTCTTTACTGCCTCCTCTCGAGGAATCTTTGTTTTCAACTCTTCCGGGGGCTCACCAATCAACACTTTGGTAACAGCGAGGGCACTCACAGCAATCGAATCCAAGTTATACCCCCCTTCAAGCACAACACAAATGTTTCCCTTCGCAAGAGACTTCAGCATATGTGTCATATGACCATAGGCCCCTGGTGTAACATGACAGCCACCAATCATATCGCCATCTGCAGCGTCAAATCCAGATGAAACAATCACAAAGTCTGGATCAAATTCGTGACAAACAGGCATAATTACACTGTTGAATGCATAAATGTAGTCTGCATCAGTCATGCCCCCAACTGGCCATGGGATATTGATATTAGTCCCCTCACCAGCACCTTCACCAACTTGGTTTGCAGCACCTGCAATGGTGCCTGGGTAGTACTTACCAGCTTCGTATCTGTGAATGGAAATATATAGTACTCGTGGATCATTGTAAAATGCCTTTTGGGTGCCGTTTCCGTGATGGACATCCCAATCAATAATCACAATTCTTTTAACAGACTCTGGGTAATTCTTCAAAATGTTTTGAGCAGCAACTGCAACATTTGAAAAGAGACAGAACCCACCCGGTGAGTCAGGTTCAGCATGATGTCCTGGGGGTCTGACCACGGCAACTGCATTTTTCACCTTTCCCTCAACAACGGCTTTGCACGCCTCAATTGTCCCACCGCAACTCAACCTTGCACCCAAAAAGGAGTCATTGTTGAAGTAAACCGAGTCTCCCTTTTCTGTCTCCTCGAGAAGACGCTCTTTTGACATGTGTGTAGTTGTTTCTAAAAATTCTAAATGTTCCTTGGTATGCACCAGTAGAATCTCCTCATCCAAGGCCTCACGGACTGGGATTTTCAACATCAGATCTCCAATTTCATCAACGCCTGACAGAGATGGATCTGATACAAGTCCATTCTCCACGAGGATCTTGTAGATACGGTATATACGACGTGGGTCTTCTGGATGTGGATCAATGTACTCAAAGTATGAGACAAATATTTTAGCGTGATATCTCATTCTAACATCATAACAAAGACCAGTTTTGAGAGGAATGTAACCGATCTTTGGGGAGACGGCAGGGACGACTTCGGTATTGTCAATTAAAATATGGTCTGCACTTGTGGTAATATGTTGGGGATTAGGGTGGTTGTGGCCATTCTGATCCTCTCTCTTTAGATCATCAAGCGTGCGCTTTTCACCCTGCTGCTCTTGTTTTGGTTTCAACTCTTCTTCACTCATTATATATTGGATGGAAGAAATAAGGAGCTTTCAAGGTAGACAGCAAAGATTTCTCCACAATTTCTTTTTAATTGCTAAAACTAGGATAGTAAGTATCCAATATGAAAGGGAATTCCTGTAATATCTTTCCAAGATTAAAATGCTTGAAACTGCAAACAACAAACAGATTTGTTTTTGTTTGTGTTTTTGTTGTTTTAGAACATCCGGACACACACATTTTCAAGATAATTTTTTTTCAGGCCCTAAGAGAGCGATGAGGTCGCCTGAATAGATAATTAGACAGAGTATTTCCCAAAACATGAGTGTGTATTGGGACGCTGTAAAGTTCTACGATCTCAAAGATAAGAATGAACTGAAGAGGCAGGTGTTTCGTGCTGCGGAACAAAAGAAGATCAAGACGAACCCTAAGCAGATCTTTGCCCTGCTTCTATCTGTCTGGAAGTACAAGAAATACCTTTTAGAAGTGGTGAAGAACTCCAAGATCTTGTCACTAGAGAAATCCTTGAATGAAAATGTTGTTGTCATCATTGTACATGATCTGCTTCTTTCTAAGAACAATAGAATACAGATGGGAAAGACCAAACTGAAAGAGACGATCCTGAAACACAAGATTAGGCTCATGGGTGAGTACACCAAACTAAAACTGAAGTATGGTGTTCAGGATCTTAATGAGTTGATCACTGAAAAACAAGATGAAGATGAGGATTCAACAACTCCTGTTAGATGGGTGAGGGTGAATACTATCAGAACCAAGTTGAATGCGATTTTGAAAGACCTTCGCACAAAGGGCTTTGAGGAGGTGGAGAGCATAGAGGACCTTCAACCAAATGAGTACTATATTGATCAATATGTACCCAATCTACTTGGATTCTCTCCAAAGGCAAAGGTTACCAGTATGAAAAGCTACCAAGCTGGAGAGATTATCATTCAAGATCGCGCATCCTGTTTCCCGGCATATATTTTGAACCCGCGACCAGGCCATGATGTGGCCATTGATGCCTGTGCAGCACCAGGTAACAAGACCACACATCTCGCGATGATCCTTAACAACCACAAGCAATCAGTTTATGCGTTTGAACGTGATCAGAAACGTGGGGTAGTGCTGAAGAAGATGCTGAAGACTGCAGGTGCTCTATATTGTGTGACTCCAACAGTGGCCGATTTCACATCTACAGATCCAAGAGAATACGAACATGTGACCTGTCTGCTTGTTGATCCATCATGTTCCGGCAGTGGTATCTTTGACAGATCGTCGAAGCAAGATTATGATGAGAACAGGCTTTTGAAGCTTTCCTCATTCCAGTTCTCCATCATGAGACACGCATTGAGCTTCCCTAATGCCAAGAGGGTCATCTACTCAACATGTTCTACTCATGCTCAGGAAAATGAACATGTAGTCTGTGATCTGTTGACCAATCCTGATATCCGGGATGCTGGCTGGAGATTAGCTACTAGGGATGAAATCTTACCCACATGGCCAAGAAGGGGATTACCTGAAGAGTTTGAAAACCAACTTGGTGATGCAGAAAAGTTGGCAGGTGGTTGTATTAGAGTCAAGCCTAAAGAAGATGGGGGTATTGGATTCTTTGCTGCCTTGTTTATTAGAGATCTAAAAGAAGAAGATCAGGTTCAACCAGGTGATGATGATGATCAAAAGAAAGACGAAAAGCAGGAGAAGGACAGCAATGATGAGATTAGCGAGGATGAGTATCAAGACGAGGGAGAATGGACAGGGTTTGACTAAGTCTCAAACTTGTGTGTATATATTATTTTGTATCTTAATCAATAAGTATATTTACAAACGTCTAACAATGTCGTCAATAACTTGTTGGGTTGAAGAGTTACCACCCAAATCTGGAGTCTTGATCACGTTCTCCTTCAAGTTGGCATCGACAGCATTGTAAATGTCAGCTGCTGGTTCTGGGTAACCCAAGAATTCCAAAAGCAAACCAGTTGATCTAATGGTAGCGATTGGGTTAGAGATGTTCTTACCTTCAATGTCTGGAGCAGAACCATGACATGGTTCACCAATGACATAGTTCTCACCAACATTGGCAGATGGGACAACACCTAGAGAACCGACAAGAGCTGCTGCACCATCAGACAAAATGTCACCGTACAAGTTTGGTGCAACAACAACGTCAAAAATCTCAGGTTCACGGAACATACGGTACACCATGGAGTCAACAATTTGCTCCTGCAAAGCAACAGAGCCGAACTTCTCCTTGTTGGCACCGTAGAACTTTCTAATAGTCTCTCTGAACAAACCATCGGAAACACTCAACACGTTAGATTTGTGGGTGATGGTGACGATAGAAGACTTGTGTAAAGAGGCAGCACCTAGATCTCTCTGGGCTTGACGTTGTAGGGCAATCTCCAAAGCAATCTTACCGATTCTGGTGGTAGCAGTCTCAGTGATTCTCTTGATGGCCTCGGCAGTCTTGGTACCATCAGCATTCTCAAAGATTCTCTCCTCCTTGACGTACAAGTCCTCGGTGTTTTCACGGACAATGACCATGTCAACTGGTCTGGAAATACCATCATCAACAGACTTAACTGGACGAACATTGGCGTATAGACCAAGCTTCTTTCTCAAGGCAACAATTGGGGAAGAGTAGCCTTCGACCTTGGTGGTTGGAGACGACACCGCACCAAACAAAGCACCATCAGTCTCATTCTTCAAGATCTCAACAGTCTCATCTGGCAATGCGGTACCAGTCTCCTTGAAGTGCTCAAAACCAGCCTTCAACTCAATAAACTCAAATTCCAACCCGTGGTCCTTGTTAAGGGACTCAAGAACTTGCTTACCAGCTGGGATAACCTCATGGCCGATACCATCACCAGGAATCAAACCAATTCTAAGGGTCTTTGCAAGGGACTGAGATGTAGAGAAACAGCGTCTGGAAAACATTGTTTTGTTTTGTGTTTTTTTGGTTTTGGTTGCCTTGAGTATACTGAGAAGGAAATGTGTGTTCGATTTTGGGTTTTTTTTTCCACAACTTTTTGAGTCACCACCACCCAGATCACTTTTCTGGTAGGGACAACAGTTATATAACCAACAAGCAAGTTGATTCATTGATTCATCGATTCGTTCGCTCAGTTTACTTGGGAGACCACTACATGCTGTTATCAATAGGGTAAAGCTCACTTTTATTTTCCTCTACTGTGAAGTTTAGAATGCATTGGGATAACGTTCTTGGAATTTCCTCTCCCATTGATCAATGTCAGAAATCTCGCTCTCGATGCTTTCCACTTTAACCAGTCCATTATTGTTCGTCACATTGAGAAACTGCCCTGTAGTTTCATTCTTTACAACTTGCGCATAACCTTGGGACTTCAAATGCATTGGTTTCTTTGGTTTTGGAGGCGGAGCTTTCTTCACAGTAGACTGCTGTGATGCCGCGGAGCCAGTTGTGATGATAGTGTTCTCCTCGATATTGTTCTTTGTTAGGGTTGGTGGTGTTAATGGCCTTGTTCCTTGAGTTGATGGTGGGGGAGTTTTCGGTTGGGTACGCTTGTACAGAACCGGTTTAGTGAATCCATCACTGTCGATGCTCTTTTTCCTCAACCTTGCTTCACCCACAATGGCGTCATTGCCGTATCCTTTTGAAGTCTTCACTATCGGTGGATCATTTGCTCTATTCATTAACTGTTTGACCCTTGTCTGAATAGAACTGGACCGGAACAGTTTAGGAGCAGCCGTAGACACAGGGATTTTAAACGCACCATCATCATGAATATCTGCACTTGTTCTTTTCAAAGAATTGTATAAATCATCAATTTCAGCACTCTCGTGAATGGATGAAGCGTTGGATGTGCTTCTCGAGGAAGACCGACTGAATTTCCCAGTGAAAGAATTGACCAACACATTAAGCTTTCTATTACCTGTGCTGATACGTCTCAACGACTTCAAGCTGCCACCAGTCGTCTGTTGAACCCAAGACATACCTGAATCCTGCTGCTCTAAATTCTTCAAGAAATCGACATTGTTATCAATATGGTTCTGAAATCCTCTAGAAAGGTCATTACTATAGTTTTGATTCTGGGATAGACCTGAAATTATTCTCTTGAGCTCACCAGTGTCATTTGTTTTGATACTCTCGGAATTGGCGTACATGCTCTGTGGTCGTGATACATATGATCTGACTGCAACACGGGGCATCGTCTTCGCCATCACGATCGTATCTTCCTCAGTTTGAGCAGCACTATCAACATACTTTGGCTTAGGAGGAACAACTGTTGTCTTTGGTTTGTTTAGACTCAGGCTACCCATGGATTTATTCAAGTTTTGCATATTGGAGGAAAAATGAAGTTGTTGCTTCTTCCCAGATGGAGTGGGTGATGATGATGACAGGTGTAGTTTTAAATGCGAGGGGTTTAGCTTCTCGAAAGGATCCCTTTGCTGGATTGTGGAGGTAGCGGCAGTTAGATTTGTGCTATTGTTATTGATAGCATTCAAATCGGCAGTCGAATTCGCAGGGATGTCACTGTAGCCATACTTTGCTCTGGATATTGGAATGTTTTGAATAGGAACCTGGGTTTTCTGTAATGGTTGAGGTTTTGAAGAAGACTGGGTGATGATATCCTTCTTTTTGGTATAATCTTGAATTGGAACAGGGATTCCTCTCATGTTGCAAACTTCCTCAATTGTCTGGTATGCGTTTGGTCGACGACGAGGATCCTCTCTTAAAAGAACACTGATTAAGTTCTTCAAACGATCAGAATAGACTGGTCTTGGGGGGAAGTCAAACTTTGCCTGCAAAATAGCCAATTCACCCTTGGATTCAAATGGAGTAGTATAATAACAAAGCTTGTATAAAAACACACCAAGGGCCCAAATATCTGACTTCTCGTCAATAGGTAAGCCTTTGTACAAGTCAAGCATCTCTGGAGATCTGTACTGAGGAGTGGTGTTTGTCAACACATCATTTTGCAGAATGGCAAATTCATCTGCATTTCTAGGTGGTCTCAGCACCATTGATGCACTTCCAAAATCACACAGCTTGTAATCTCCATTCCCTGAGATCAAGACATTCTCAATCTTGATGTCTCTATGGATTAGTGGTGGAGACAGAGCGTGCATGTTACATACACCTTCAGTTACTTCACCCATAATCCGAAGAACTTCAGGTTCAGTCAGTCTATTTTGCAACCTCGTGTTCATAAAGTCAATAAGACCCTTGTTTGCACAGAGCTCCATCAGAACGAAAACCTCATATCCATTGCTAGACCCATCCGTCACACGAGCAGCATGCGAATCAATGTACGACACAATGTGCTTGTGCCCTCTAAGACGTTTCATGGAGTCAACCTCTGCCCTGAGGTTGTTCAGACTCTGTTTATCTGGAACAACCACTCGTTTGAGACAACCCACAGAGGCATTGTTGTTCTCACTGGGACTGATCTCGACTTCGTAAACATGGGCAAACCCACCTTCAGAAAAGTATTTCTTAACAACAGCAGTGTGAGAGCCCACAGTGAGAACTGTCCCCGGCTGGTACATGTTTGCAGGCGGGGCCATGGCTGCAGTGGCGCGTGTGGGGAAGAATAGTCGTTTGCTTGGTGGGTTGCCTTTGTTGGTTAACTGGTTACATCAGTTTTTTTTGGCCACATACCCACAGCGCCAAAAAAAAAAGACATTAAAGGGGCCTGAAATTCCTACCACATTTATATCAAGAACAGTGAAACAGATAGTCAGAAACATTCAATTGTGTAATGTCACTTTTGTATATTGTGAGATCATGCTTCTTCTCCCAGCGATCTGGAGGAGAAACTATATAAAAGTCATACGGCTGGTGGACTGGGGGGTAATTTGAATTTTAGGGAGGCTGTGGACCCCTTTGATGGGGCAGTGAACGGGTCCGGGTAATGCTCTTTACCAAGCCTGCCTCTACTACCAGGAAGGGTTGATAACAGCACATGTTTATTAAAACTTCTAGTATGGCTTGAATCTATGGCTCTTTTTCTTTTCTTTCTTCTTGTCCTTCTTTTCCTTCTTTTCCTTCTTCTCTTTCTTCTTCTCCTTCTTCTCCTTCTTTTTTCTCTTCTTTTCTTCTTCTTCTTCGTCTTCTTCCTCATCATCATCATCATCATCACCACTGATCATCTTTACATCTTCACCAAAGAACTCTGCTGGTGCATTAAGATCCACCTCAGATTTCCATACTTTCATGCATCCATCTTCACCACCAGTATAGATCAAATTAGAGCCTGGTGGTATGTACAAACATCTCATCACGTCTTCACCATGTGCACTGTTCAGACTAATGCTTTTTACCAGATCAATCGTCTCATTATCAAAGGGATGCAAGTGAGCCACCGATCTAGAATTACAACCAGTGGCAATGAATCCAGGGTACAAATCCACCACATACTCGCAACCCCACAATTCTCTAACATCCCCGAAATCATGTGGTTGGGGTTCATTCAGTTCATCAGAGGAGTCATTCAATTCATGAATGGCAAAAGTTTCCATGTGTGACAAAGTGTAGATTCTCTTCTCAGTTAACCAACCAGCAGAATGAATCGATGCAAAGTTGATGACTTGATGCTGTGCATCATCCTCCTCTTCAAACTCTAGGTTGTAAATATTAACATAGCCATCAGTGGATCCACTCAACATAAACTTGTCAATAGTTGGATGAAACTTAATTTCCGTTACATCATCATGGTGCGAGTCAGAAAATGTTCGAACAATTTCCTTCGTGTTCCAATCCCAAACCAACAGTTCAGCATCAGCACCCTTCAACTCAGTTCCTGCAGCAATCAGATTTTTCCTCACGTCCAAAGACAGGAATGGAACACCTCTATCATTCTTGAAAATGTGCACTGGGGTGTTGTCGTTCCCAACCTTCTGCGACAAGTCAAACACTTTCACAGTACCATCAGTACCAGCACTCACCACCAAATCGTCACTAAGGCGCTTCAGACTATTGATTGAACCATCGTGGGCTTTGATGGACCACAAAGGTTCAAAATCTCTACCTGGGTTGGATGTGAGTGGATACAGGTTCAATTGTCCGTTGGAAAGAGATGCAACAAGTCCGTGCTTTGGGAGGGCCACTACATGAAGGACCCAATTATCACCATTAGAATGACTGGCTTTTAGTATAGGGATTGACATACGGTTTTTCTTTGGACCAGTTGGGGGATTTACGCAAAAAAAAATCCAAAAAAATTTCTTGGTATTGAGGGAGCTTTTTTCTTTATTATTTTTTATCTTTTTTTAGTCCCTCGGTTTCCATTTTTTTTATTTTTTTGTCCATATTCCTGTAGCTAATCATTAAGGAGTCTAGAACCTGACTACTATTACTTTATTGTAAGGTTTCACCATGCTGTATAAGATCGCCGTTTACGGCTCTAGGGCCCACTACTAATATTTAGTCAATTGCACCTGTGCTGCTTGTCCTAACACGGGCGACGTAGAGGAGGAGAAATGTCTGCGTGGGCATGTAGAGGAGACAATACTGCAAAAGTCACGATTGGGGAAATTGAAAATGCCACGTTCTTAGTTGGGTCGGAATTCTATACCAAGTGCTCTATTATGTCAATCATTCACGAATTTGGCAGCAGCAGTCTTTCTCTCTGTAAATTAGGATCCAAATGATGTTCTACTGCTGTTTCACTTCTCTGCTTGTTGAGATGTGGTTCCAACTGATTGATCAATCGGTCGAGATAAGGTTCTTGTCTAAAACTATGGACGCCGTTTTTCAATGCACAGCAGGTTCGGTAGTTGAAGTGACCATGGGAAACAATGACATATGGTGGGTAATAATGGGGTTTGCATTCAATCCTACAATAAGACAGGCTGCATGTAATTCAAAGAACTGTATCATCGAAGCCTGAAGAATCTTGGGAAGAAAAGAAACAGTGAGCTAGCCGTTAGCTTGTATGTCGCCACCCCCTAGCACCGAATATATCTGATCTTCCATATTGTGCGAAACTTAGATAAATTTTGCTTTTTAAGGTTTCTTCATGCAGAGTCAACTCTATTGTTTCGTAAATTCCAATAAACGCGAGAGAAGGTACTAGGAGTGGTCCTGGTGGAACATTGCATCCATCCTACATGAGTATACACTAGTGCAACGACCGCATGCTTTCAACATTGAAAAACTTCACGAATCAATGCATGTTAATTTGAGCGATAACTACTCAGAACACAACCAATGTTGCTCTTAGAAATGTATTTTTGAAAGTTCTAGAACCTCCTTCCAGTGTACGTGGAGTTTGGGTGGAGTTGTTGCCACTTCACCCGCAGTTTTTTTTCTCCCAAACTCTCAGACATATCGGGTTTCACAATGTCGTGATGATTGGCCAGAATCCCGGAAGGTTTTATGGTTTGACAGCGGGTATATCCTTTCTTCTATAAACCCGTTCCGCTTGTTCTTGATGCACAGCTGATCGACCGCTTCTTTTTTCAAACCACGGCCCCAACCTGCCATCACCCTCCCTCCCCCTCCCTCCCCTATACAAAAAAAATACAGGGTTCAGTTGAAGTCAGCCCTTTCTAATGAAACCTGTAAGAGTTTACAATTTATTTAAACCTATTTCAATTAACCTAATGGTTAGCCTATTTTGTTGCAAGTCGAGGTGGAGTGTACTTCAATAATAACCATTAAGACGATCAATGACATCGCACGGCAAAGACCAGTGCAGATATTCTCCGGAGCTTTGCCGAATGCCCGAGATCGATGAACCAGTACCCAAAAAGGGGAGCTCTTTCCCTCTATTTGAACAGAATAATTGCGCACTCATAATTAATCCCGATAGACTGTCAATATTAATGTTCTTTATTATTTCGTATGTATGTTCTGTTGTGTTGTGTTGTGGGTGTGTGTCTCCTTTGTTCGTGGTGTGTTTCCATATACCAAAATACATGTTTTTGATTGGGGAAAGATATGGGTACGCCAAACGTTTCCCAGAAAAGGTGATTAATATCTCCTGTATTGTTTCTTGATCAGTAGAGTGATGACTATATAAACGGAGGATCCTCAAGCTACTGAGAATACCACAAAAAAAGTCTTCATTTTCTCGTGCTTTGTTTTATATTGGCGGCTTCTTTTTTTTGTTTTTTGTTCTCTGCATTGCGGGAATATAGGAACAAATTGTGATCATTCCCAGTCGATCATCCTTGAACCCCATAGAGGGTCTCTGTGGTAATCAAATTCTTTTAAGCCACGACCAGTTATTGCCTCGTAGGGGTGGCCAGATCAGATCCCTTCTCAGCCGGCACCACTTAGCTGCACCCTCACTAATCGGGACACTATTTCTAGTGTTTTTTTAGAATTACCCCACAGCGACCACAGACCGCTTTCCTCTTCTACTTATAGTATTTGGCGACAAAAGTGGACAGCCCACCTGGGTAAAAAGAATTAGACAACCTGTCAGACTAAAATGGTAACACCATATAGCGTAATGTTGATTGCGCTTGGAACCTCGTAATATCGTGGTAAGCAGGACGCTGCAAAATTTGACGGCGGACTCATGCACGCAAAATGCAGTCATTTTTTTAACAACCTTTGTTCCTTGGATACACATGTCAAAAGAAACTGCACATCAATACACATCACAAGTCATTCATTCAGTAAAGCACTTCAGTTGAAGCTTAACAAATGAATTTTGTTCTGTGTTTTATAAACACATAGTACTGAAGTTTTATAGCTTTCGTCTATGGTTCTGTTTCCCCCGGCACTTCTAGTATGTTCGTCTCTTGCTGAAACTAGACTACTGTCCATTTCTCGGGAAAGTTTCGGAGGATTATCACGTAGTTGCTGCATTAGCGTGTGTCTACCGTCGCTGGTCTGCATGAAGTAGCACACGGAATTTTTAAAAGTTTAAAAGACAGCCAGTTGGCGCTTAAACTCACGAAAGACCAAAAAAAAAAAAAAAGGGAAAAAACACACACACAACAACCTCCTCACAAGTGTTTGTATCTCTAACATTAGCGCTGAAGCGAGTTACACACACTGAACCAAATCACAGCAGTCTAAAGGACGAATCACACCAAGTGCCTTCTCATTAGAGGGAATTCCCCACTTCGGTGACTCGGTGCTCTTTTTTCAAAAGCTACAAAATTGTATTTTTTTTCTTTGTTTTCCCCTTTGCCATCCACAAACTACTAGGGCCCTGGCAAGTGGCCCACTGTCTGTGTCCTCAAGTGCCGTGTTTGCGCATCATCACCATCACCATCAGCCTTTATCATTAACCCATTAGTGGCTAGAACACATTCTGCCTTCTAACCTGGGAACTGCGTGACGCCTATCTATCTATCTATACATTTTAGATCAGCGGCTAAACTTACTCCAAAACACCATCAAACGAACTAAAACCCATCATCCACCCAACACACACCACAGATGACTGCTGGACTGGTAGCACAGACGCTTTTAGTACCCTCATACGTGGGATATATTGGCTCCACTAAAGATGCTCTTCTTGTGATTCAAGCGGTTTTGAATAATCGATTACCTGCTGTTCCTAGAAGGCCCCACGAAAAGGAAAGATCAGACTTGATCCACAGTGGAAGTGTATTTGTGTTCATTGAGGAGAAGTCTGGAATTAAAAGGTGGACTGATGGCATTTCATGGTCGCCCTCTCGGATACTTGGCCGGTTCCTTGTGTATAGAGAGCTGGATCGCCAGGGGCTATCATCAATCAGATCAACTCAAGCTGCGAGAGTTCCTGGAACATCAATGGACAAGAAGTTGGCCAAGAAGATGAAAAGAAAGAGTGTGACGGATATTTCAGCACCGCCTAAAGATTCCTTGGGGAATCTGACTCCAAGTAGAGGCCAATCGCTAGATTCAGGGATCTTTCATGATGCCAAGAATCTGAACCACTCGCAAGAGGGCAGTCAAGAGCAACACCAACAGCAGCCAGGAACTTCCAATACTATGGCTGATCGCTCCCTTGTTGGCTCGTTAATTGCTTCATATGCATTTAAGGAGTATGGATTAATTAAGAAGACAATGTCAATTACCATCCCAAAGACTGATAATTCTGGTAAGTCTTCGAATCCGTTAGAAACAATACACCTGGTATCGTACTATAAGGCTGAACATGTTCTAAGTGGAGGCCTGGCCAGACCTGTAACATCACCCGAATTAAAGGATATTGAGTTGAGCAAACAACTGTGGGATGCTGTTAAGGAATGCTCACTAGGTGGGAAGATTCCACTAGAAGATGAGGCAATCTACATGATGCATTCGTCAAATCCAAACGCTGTTGCTTTAGGGTTCAATCCTGCAATCCATATGCAGCCGCAATACCAAAACAATAACGACATGATGATGCTGCAAGAAACATCTTCAAGCAGTTTCAACCAATTGCCTCTAAACTCACTTCGCCCAGAGACATTCCCGCGAGCAACCGAATTACCACAGGGTAACAGCCCGCAGGTAATATCACAACAACAACAACATACGCATCAGCAACCCCAACCAAACAACATTAAATATCTTCAACCTAACTTGCAACAACCGCAGCCTGGTGAGGCGACCCAGTTCAGTCAAAGCTTCTTTGCTCCCCAATTTTCTCAACAACAGTTTTCTCAGGCACCACAATCCACACACTTTCCTCAGACACAATTTCCTCCACGTCACAACAGCCAGTATGCTATTCAAAACCAATCTGTCCAATCCGGTAATTCCGAATCATTGGTCTCCAGCGACCAATTCATTGAAAATTCTGGAGTCCAGTTCCCTTTTTCCAGCAGTGGAGCTCCTTCAAAATTTAACAGTGGTCTGAACAACTTTGTCGCATATGGGACCATGCAACCCCCTCAACAGCAACAGCACTCATTTTCTTCAACGTCATCAAACCATCAGGGAAATCTCGAATCTCCTACGTCCCCGAATATGAAGAAGGATTCTAACAGTCCCATTATGTCAGAGGTGAGTCCATCCAGCTACAACACAAATCAGTTCAACGTTCACGCAGCCACACCACGAGACAATGCAACTGTTCCTGTTTCGGTTCCTGCCTCTCTCAATCCCAATGTGACTCCCATACCTCCACAAGGCGCTGGATCGTTCCCACTTCCCAATGGGCCTGGTGCTTTTCCTGGTAACATGCCACCGCAACACAATCCAGGACATGCATCATTCAACACGCCTTTCAACAGTGCAAATGTGCAAACCAACATGATAAACTCTGATACTACAGCTACAGCGCATCAAATGTACACACAATCACCTATGCAACATCAGAATGGTGCTATAATGGTTGGGCAAGGGGGGTACCCCGTCATGTTTGGCGGTATTCCCGTTGGATCTGGTGGTACCAACGGAAGACTCTTTTATGATGAGAATGGACAAATGGGTAACTTTGTCGGTGCCCCTGGACAGTTCCCTCATTATGCTACAGGTCCACCAAACTGAGGAGCTGCTAATAATGTTGAAAAGGTTGTATGCCTTTTTTTTTAATGCTTTTTCAACGAAGGTGCTGATAAGCTGCTCCCCTTCCCGGTTTGGTTCTCTTGCTTTGTTGACCTTTCCTAGTTCCACTCTGCCTACCCTATATTTAGTTCGTTTAATGATAGAAGGGCGAAGCTCCATTATCATTATCATTATTATATTATTATTTACATTCTGTTATGACGTTGTAGATTTGATTGGATACACCCACTTTAAGAAGAGAGAAGCTGGCTACATTGCTACTATTCCCTTCCCTAAACAGGATTTTATGAATCTAAGTTTCCAACCTCTTTGTGGCTACACGCCCGCCGTTGATGTACGCTGCTGCTGGCATGGAGATGTCATCGAGATGGAAGTGTGGGATCGTCGACACCCTGACCACCCATGGAGTTACATCACACCACACAGATAAATAGATAGGTCTAACATTCAATGACGGTTGTCACCTCAAATGCTGAATTAAACTCTATTTAACCGCAACCTGAATCCTACAGAATGTAGTTTTTTTTTATTTATTTTTATTTTGGCTTTTAGGTTTTCTGCATTTCTATGCTTAACTTCTGGACCCTGATTTTTAATTTAACACGGGGTTTCAACTTGCTTGTTAGTACAAACAAACACGTGAGGGTTCACGTGTTGTTTGTTTTTTTGGTGGTAGATAGGCAATCCTTCTTCTAACATGATATTGTTGACGAATTTGTTACAAGTGGCAACGTTCAGCGGTGGATGGCGGCGGTTTTTTAGAAAATATTGAAACAAAAAACTCCATTTACTGACAAAACCCTGTAGAAAAAACACAACAGGAGAGGTTGCTGTGGTTTCAAAAACGCGAACAAAAAAAAGAACTTACAAAAACAAAACTGAATGACGCACGCACCTGAAATTTATTATTCTAATGGATGAAACGAAAAGCAAAAAAAAAAAAAAAAAGAGAGGAAGAGAGAGAAAAAAGGAAGAGAACACGTCAGAGATTCCAGGTAGCTTTATACTAGAAATAAAAACAATAGAAAAAAAAAAGACCGAAAAAAAAAGAGAGACCAGAGAAGGTTGATCAACTTAACTTAAACTCAACACCAACAACTCAATATCACTCTAAACAAGTATGGCACGTAACGATGCTCGTTTGATCAGATTTGGTGTCCTGGCAGTGGCATTGATCCTCACTATCTTTGTTCTGTCCAAGGGAACCACTACCACCACGTATGCGGGGAAGAGCGTCTCTTCTGGTTCCTCCTCATCTGGTTCTTCTTCGCCAGCTAAGAACGTCATCCAGAGTGCCAAAGGCGGTTCAGGCCCTGGTAACTACAAAGAGTACTCCACCATTCCAGGTTACGATGATACCCACCTGAAGAAGCAAACCAACAAGGGTACTGTCAAGGCCACATTTGTCTCATTGGCTAGAAACCGTGATTTGTGGAGTTTGATTGGTTCCATCAGACATGTTGAGGACAGATTCAACAGCAAGTTTGGTTATGATTGGGTTTTCTTGAATGACGAGCCTTTCACTGAGGAGTTCAAGAGAACCACCTCTGCTCTTATCACTGGTGAGACCAAGTATGGTTTGATTCCAAAGGAGCACTGGTCTTTCCCTCCATGGATTGACTTGGACAAGGCTGCGAATACCAGAGAGGAGATGAAGAAGAAGAAAATCATCTACGGTGACTCTATCTCCTACAGACACATGTGTCGTTTCGAGTCCGGTTTCTTCTTTAGACACGAGTTGATGATGGACTATGAATACTACTGGAGAGTTGAACCAGACATCAAGATCCACTGTGATGTCAACTATGATGTTTTCCAATTCATGAAGGACAACAACAAGAAGTATGGTTTCACCATTTCCATTCACGAGTATGCTGCCACCATTGAGACCTTGTGGGAGACCACCAAGGAGTTTGTTAACGCCAACCCGCAATTCATTGCCAAGGACAACATGATGGACTTCATCTCGGACGATGCCGGTTCCTCCTACAATATGTGTCACTTCTGGTCCAACTTTGAAATTGGTGACTTGAACTTTTGGAGAAGCGAGGCCTATCTAAAGTACTTTGAGCACTTGGACAAGGCTGGTGGTTTCTTTTACGAAAGATGGGGTGACGCTCCTGTCCACTCAATCGCCGCGTCATTGTTCTTGTCAAGAGATCAAGTCCATTACTTCCCAGATATCGGTTACTACCATGGTCCTTTCCACAACTGTCCTATCGATAGTGGGTTCAGATTGGAGCACAAGTGTATGTGTAACCCTAAGGATGACTTTACATTCAAACCTTACTCATGTGGTCAGAAGTTCCACTCTGCCAACCAAATGCAAAGACCAAGCAACTGGGAAGACTTTTCTTAGATTGAAAAAGAGACAGAGAGAGACAATGATATATATGTCACCATTCCCAATTCTGTAATCTATCCCCTTAACCACCTAACCTAACCTAACCCCAACAAACAAACAAATATATCGCGGATAGATGCCCTTTTTTTTGTGTCGGAGTTGGGTTTTCAATGTAATGACCATCCTGATAAACCGAATCGGACTTTACGTAAGTACCCGCAATGCGTGTTAGTGATACAGTGGGGAAATCTTTCGGAGTTTACATAAACGGGCTGACTTACCTCCAAAAACAGAGGACGATTCTTTTCCCTACTCGTCACCTCCTCCTCATCTTAGTGGGAACAAGCGGTTGGTTTAAGCCAAAAAAAAAGGCAGCTTTTTTCGGATTTTGGAGTGTCTGTCTATATACACCGTTTTTTTTTCTTATTTCTTTTTGCTACAACAACAACAACCAAGAGGAAAAAAAAATAGAAAAATAAAAAAAAAACTTGAACTTCTTATTGATTGAATTTTTCTCTTCCCTTCAAATCCCAGATCCAGATTTCCCCTATTCCCCAGTCGTCTAGTGTCCATTAGAAGTGTCAGAGATACTATTATATGAGTGAATCCTCTTTACAACGAGCAGCTCATGATATGACGAGCTCGGCGGCCCCAGTATCCTCAAGAATAAGAAACACCACAGTGACTCTCCATAATGATGATGAGGAAGGATCTATCCCAGACGACATTCTTGAGACATCAGCTCAAGGAAACACATTCACTACAACTCTGAAGCCCACTACGCCACTTTCTAAAACTAAACTGAACCTTTCAGATACACAGAAGATTGCATTGAGTGGTGCCATCGCCGGGTTCATTGCAGGTGTTGCAGTGTGTCCATTAGACGTAGCAAAGACCAGGCTCCAGGCACAGGGATTGAATCCGTCTCTGAACAGATACAAAGGTATTCTAGGGACTCTGTCCACTATCGTGAAGGATGAAGGTGGAGCAGGCCTTTACAGAGGTCTGGTACCCATTGTGATGGGGTACTTCCCCACCTGGATGATCTACTTTAGCGTTTACGAGAATGCCAAACAGTTCTATCCAGACTTTAACTCGCATTTCTTCAATCTACACAATGAGTTTCTGAATAACTCAATGTCGGCGTTCACTGCTGGTTCGGTCTCGACGACATTGACGAATCCAATCTGGGTCGTGAAGACTAGACTGATGCTACAGACTGGTGACGGGAGCTGGACCATGTCCTCACAACGCACTACCACCACAGAGAGAGCAGAGCATTTCTATTATAGGAACACCATTGATGCTTTTAAGAAGATGTACAAATTTGAAGGACTCGGTGTATTCTACTCGGGGCTTGTCCCTTCCCTGTTTGGATTATTCCATGTTGCCATCCACTTCCCAGTTTATGAGAAGCTGAAACAGGTATTCCATTGCCATGACAATGATCTGTCCAAGGGATCCAAATTATTCAGACTTGTTGCAGCCAGTTCACTCTCTAAAATGTGCGCGTCTAGTTTGACGTACCCTCATGAAATCCTCAGAACCAGAATGCAGATACGCTCAATGAGTCCAACATATGAAAAACCTCCTGGCGGTCGCAATATATCGCTATTTAGACCAGCTGATTGGAAGAAAGGTACTCTGGTGAACACAATTATCAAGATTTACCAAACAGAAGGCTTGATAGGTTTCTACTCTGGTTTCACTACGAACTTGGCCAGAACGGTACCTGCTAGCGCAGTGACTCTGGTTTCCTTTGAGTACATTTCTAGATACTTCAGCCGTATTCACTAGATACTTTCATTGCATATTACTGACACAGTTGTCTCGTAGGTATGTATAGATATTGTATGACGTAAGTCCTTAGTCATTGTTGTTACAATGTATGAAAACCCACATGTGTTTCTCCCCATTCCTATTCACTCCCTCAAGTTACACACACAACACACTAGCACCACTACCATTACCTCCCACCCAGTATTAGTTAGGAGATCCAATGAGAGCATACTACCACGATAACAACAACGGTGTTGACTACAGAGAGGACCATGACTCAGGTAAGCCAGTGTCAGTTGCCGAACTTGAGAAGCTAGGCGTGCTCTACTACAACATCAAGACCATGGAAGGGGTGGATGCTCTCGCTGAAGAGCGTGGATACAAGAACCGTGACCAAGTTTGCATCTCTCCCACCTCGTTTGGATCTGAGGAGGCCCTCAAAGCCAAGTTGGACATATTCTACAGTGAGCATATCCACGAAGATGAGGAGATCAGATACATCAATGAAGGTGAGGGTTTCTTCGATGTAAGAAGCAGTGATGACAGATGGATCAGAGCCAAGCTGGAAGCCAATGATTTGCTGATTCTTCCTGCTGGAATTTATCACAGGTTCACATTGAGTAACAAGAACTACGTCGTGGCGACCAGACTGTTCCAAGATGAACCAAAATGGACCCCATTAAACAGACCAGTCGACGAAAACAAATACAGATTGGAGTACCTGGCTAGTATAAGCGCGTAATCCTACTTGATATTTGTGTATGTTTTTTATTCTTTGGTCTCTTATGTTATTCTTTGTTTGTTTGTTTGTACGCGAAATCAAAACCAAGAAGTAAAAACATTTTCCTTTCTAGTGCTTCATTTTCATATTTTATCAACAACGCTGAGCCCTCCACCGACCCGCCATCCCTCACAATGTCACAAAACGAAGTGCTTCAGAAGAAATACAATGTCTACCAACAGACGATTCAGGAGATTCAAACTAAGATCGCCGAGCTCCAGAACGATGAGGACGAACACAAGATTGTCCTTCAGACATTGTCCAAGGCCCCAAAGGAACGCAGGTGTTTCCGTATGGTTGGTGGTGCTCTGATAGAGAAAAACGTTGGTGAGACTATCCCTGTGCTTGATTTGAAGTTACAGAATATTACCAAAACGGTGGACCAGCTAGCAAATGAACTGAAAGGTCTGGCCGAGGAGTTTGAAACTTGGAAAGTAAGTTGTTTCAACGAAAACAATACTGCATAGAATAAGAGTACTAACAGTGACCCATAAACACACAGACCGAGAAGAAGATTAAGATTGTTAGACAGTGAAACTCTTTAAAAAATAATAATACTATACAAACTTGATCTTTCATCTACTTTTGCTTTTTGTCAGTGGTGGTGGTGGCACGATCCTTGGTGTAGATGAAACCCAACAAGAACACCAGCCATGATCCAATCACAACAGCAATAGACGTCACATACACCCAAGAGTTGGTGATCTCCCAAGAGCGTGGGTATTCATCATTGGCCAAATGTCTGATGGACAAGATATTCTTCTCATCAACAAAGCTGTACCCTGAACGCTTGTAATCAACATGGAACGAGAAGATGCCATGGTGGTCTGGCAGTCGGAACTCAGTTCCATAGATAGTAGAATCATCAGTAGTTCCAATAGCAGCAAGTGTCAATCTATGGTATGGATCCAACAGTTTGATATCAACCTGAACATCATCAGCAACGAAAGGAACCCATTTGGAACCATTCCATTCAGACAGATGAATTTTGTACGACACATCATCTTTGATCTTGTAAGGCTTTTCCTCGTATGAGGTACCATCGACATGAGAGTGCTCAACCTTGGTAGCTTTGATAACGTGCATGGACTGGGTAACCCAGCTGATTAGGTCCTTTGCAAACATGTCAAACTTGGAGTCCTGCAACAAGGATGCATCACCAACCCAGGATGATCTTGCATTGTTAAGTGCTTGATGTGCAACGGCAAGGTAACCTTGTCTTCCCACAGTCCAGTTGTTCTCCATTGGGTCATCACTTTTCAAGTCCTTGCTGAATGAAGTGGTTGGAGCTTGTAAAAGAGGGATCAATTGAGGAGAGTTCTTGATCAATGCAGAAGAGCCTTCATATTCCAATCCCTCTAGTTGCTGGGGGTTGACGATGCTCTTCTCAATACCGACAACATCGTCGGAAGTCAAGGCAATGACCTTATTAGTCTCACCGCCAGCAAAATAATCAATCAGTTGGTGGTTTCTTGGTGATGGATACACACCCAATTGATTCAAAAAGCCTCTAACAGATTCACTCAAACCCTGTGGAGTGGTGACTGCAACGACATCACCGCCATCGTCAACAAACTCCAAGATACCTGCGCTTGTCAAATCATCGCCAAGGGTTCTGACCTTGGTAGGAAGGAGCACAAGATTTTGATACACTCTGACACCATTTCTGAACAATGATACTGTCTTGTCATTGATCTCCTTGGTCTCAACAGAGGAAGACGCTTCTCTTAGGGATTCAAGAAGCTTGGTATACTCGGCCAAGTCGGTGGTTTTACCATCGTACAACACCAATGTTCCCAGTGGTAGAGCAGATCTAGCAAGACAAATCACAGCTTGTACTGACAGAAGAAACAAGCTACACAATTTCATCTTCTGTGCTTTTTTTGTTTGACAACAGTTTAATGCTGGCTGGACTGACTGGCGATTTGAACACGAAACTTTTTGTTGATTATTTCCCTGTGTGTCTGTACCAAAAACAATTTAGGGAAACCACAAAACAAAACAAACAAAAAGTTGCTGATCATAAAGGAAAATATAGTTGATTGTTGTTATTTGCAAGCAGTGTATCCGTATGACACAGGAAAGAGAAGAGCCCGAAATGACTGCTGCTGAGTTTCAGGAGACATTCAAGAAACTCCAGGAGGGCGAACAGACTGCTGCTCAACTGGAGAAGATGTTGGATGATTTGGAGGGACGTATTGAGGTGATGCTACAGGAGGCAGAGGCTATTTCAAAGCCAGATGAGGTGAATACGAAACAAAAACAGGATACATGAGATACGGGCCGTATGGAAGGAACGGAAACTGCTGGTTCAGGTTTAATAACGGAGAGGAATATAGAGACCCACACACACATCATTTTTGATGACTCCGGACTAAGAAATGTAACTTTCAAGAGAAAATGACTATTCATATTGCAAGTAGTTGGTAAGCCTTGTCTTATTGAAGCTATATAAAATCAGGTTCTCCGTTATCCTCAAAGGGGTTTGCTGGTCTCAGTGGGTTCACGGTAGTGGAGTTTGGAGGAACATCTAACTGCAGTTTGACTTGTTGACGGGCACCTAACCACCATTTGGATTTATCTGAACTTGGAGGAGGCAGTATTCCAATATTCTTCTCATTGAATTGTGTTTGTTGTAACATCATCAACTCTAAATTGTTCAAGCCCATCTCTTCCAAATCCCGTTTACGCGTGTCATAAATCTCTTTGGTCAATTGGTGCTTCATCTCATCGTTCACAATTTTAACTTCTGCAGTGAAGGTGGCATAAATGGGTCTATGATCAGAGAATATTATATCAGGGGCAGAGTCGTAACTGTGCTGCACGATGTTGGACCCGCGGCTCAAGATTCGATCAGTCCATGCAGGGATTCTCCATTTATCACTAGTATCATAGGTATGCGTGCCTTTGTCAAACTTGTATGTTGGCGCAAATCTGATCTCCTTCTCATTGAAGTATGGGAAGGACTCACCAGCAACCATTTGTTTGTTTAACTGGTCGTATTCAAACAGATACGCCCAGTTCTTGTGATTGATGGCGCCGCGAACTTGCTCATTAGACAACAGGATTCTGTAGTTGAAATCACCCATCCAGATTATAGAGTCATGATCCTTGATTCGACGACCACGACTGAATCTGATGTTTTTAGAAATAGTCTTGTACTCATTCTGACGCTGTTCAACGTTTTCTAATCCTGCAGCTAAATGCGCAGCTATAAAGCAAAACCTGGTTGAAGAATAGAGGAAACTTAATGCAACGCCGCCCTTGTTCGCTGAGATACCACCAAATCCAGTCTTCTTGACCATACCATTAATTTCCTTGATATTTAAAACGTTCTCCTCCCTCACATAAAAGAGCAGGACGATACCTCCAAGTTGATTCGACCAAATAAGTGAGTATTTCGATCCAGATGTATTCAGTGTTCGCTTGATCTTACCTTCCCAGAACTTCTTCGTTGTGTCATCTGTAACAAGCATTTTGGAAGTAGTCAGCTCAACAACCTCCTCCAGGGCGAAAACTGCAACATCATGCTTCTGGGTTGGCCTTATCCAACTTGAAATGTCAACATCGTTGGTTTCACCATTCACATTGAAAGTGCCAGACCATATTGATATCGAATCTGTACTTGTGAACTCAGTCTCTCTTTTTTTCAGCTCTTCAGAAATGAACTCATGGAAGGGATCATACAGAGTAACCTTCTGGATCATTCCATCAAAACTCTTTCTCCATGCTTTACTCAAGCTCTTTTCATAAATATCCTGAAGAACATAGTTATTCTCACTCCATAGACTATTATGTTTATTCTTCAAATTGTTGTAGAAGTCACGCGATATGTCTCCTTCTGCCTCATTTCTAACTTCCTTCAATGAAAGCTCAAGAACCTCATTGGAAATAATCTTCTCCATTATTCCAGGTTTCTCCATTGAGTTCAATGAGTTTATTCGAAACACACCAAGCTGCTTGCCAATGTAAACTTTCTTCTTGATATCATAACAGAAGGCACCGATTTCAAGTAATTGATTCCTGATCTGATAGACGACCTTATGCGGAGAGTTTCTCAAAACATCACGTGTCAGGTCAATAGAGATATTGGGTATTCCTTTCTTGTTGAGGAAGTACTTATATCTTACGTTCAGCTCATCTTCAACTGTCTTCGATTTGAGACAGTTGATAACAACGACAGACCCGTGGGTGAGTGATAATGAATCAAAATGTTTCTCAAATGCAATCTCATTGAGCTCTTTGGACTGAGTGAATGTGATCTTCTTGTTGGCAAGAACCTTCTCTATATCATAGAACAACGGCACATTACCCCTGACTTGTGTGTATGCAAGGAAGTTGAAATGGTTGTAGAAAAGAATCTCGGTTTCAACAAAGTTGGAAACGAATCCATTTTCATCAACACCTGTGAGGCCAAAAGTCTCGTCAAGCCTTGCACACGAGATCTTAGATATAATTGTAAGCAAGGAATCTTCACTAACTTGCACACTCTTGACAAATCCTCGCACAAGAAACGTGAGGAACTCACCTTGATCTAACGTTTCTCGTTCACTCTGTACAATTCTATCTCTAAACTTTAGCAGTTGTTTCACCATCTTGTAGTTCCAAAGGAACTTTCTCTCAAAGTTTCCATATATCTGATTGTAATCCCTCAAAGTCAAGCCTCTCTCTTGAAGTACATTTGTGACATCAAAGTCCCGAGAGTAATAGAATCCAGACACGAGCAGCTTGCCAATCTTTGCACAGGGGTGTTCTCTGTCATAGTTGTCTCTATGGTGCTCTGATTCATACCTTGCTCTTGTAAGTCCTTCAAACTCAGCACTGCTGAGACAGTAGAACTCGACATCTTTGACTTTGTACACCGACTCCCCTGGCCTCGGACTACCTGCTAATACAGCCTCGGATATGAGACACACAAAAGAATTGCCATGCTTGTCCGATAGAACACCCACAAACCCAAGAAACTGTCGATCCGTTACCTCCTCGTAACAACTGAGATCCGTCTGTTGTACTGGCCTGTACCGGATGAGACACTGTTGAGCCTGAGGGACGTACCTGAGAGTCAGGCACTGGTCGTTGGAGAGAAGGGCAACTGACCGCTGATGTTGTCGTATGAATAAACGCATAAAACGGTGAATTGATTGGTGGATGAGGACCTGCAGTTGTCTTCTTATGCTTTCCTGGTTAATTGACTATGAGGATTGCTTCGCCGCTACAGCAGTAAAAGAGAACAAAGAACACGTCGTGTGTGGCGGCGTCCTCCTAAATAAACACAGATACTACTTACCTATAACTAAGTCGGGATTCGGTTATTTCCGAGGGTGGTAAAGCTCCAGCATTGTGAGAAGGAAAGATAAAAGATACTCTCTCCTTCCTTGAGACAGATTTCAATTCAACGTGGTTCCAGATTAAGCACTCAAATTCAGTTCTTCTAGAAGATCTGAAATTTTTTGAATGTCGTTGTTAAATGGCACCCACCCAGGCAGTTCTTTATAATCGTCATTCAACTCCCCTTCAAACAGACCCTCTTGGTCAATACCATGTTTCCTTTGTAAACAATATCTGATATCATCAATCAATTCAATGGTATCTGTCTCATGTCTGTTTTCCACCCTTTCAGCTGATTCTTGAACGATCTTGTGGAACTCTGGATCAGCAAGGAAAGATCTGAGATTATCAGAGATCTTCTTAGCAACAAAATGTTCCAGCCTTGTCACCCTGGTTTCCCAGCCTGCCCTCAAAATACTGTAGAGTTCATCATTGGAGAATGAAGAAGGGTAACTGGTGATTGCGACTGCCACCATTGTTTTAAAGCGGTCATTTAGTAGTAATTCGCCAGCGTATAGGCCATCAATAGCGTCTTCCATACGGACCTCTGCAACATCAAAATACAAAAACCTAATAACAATTTCGGCCACAGCAGCAGATCCTAACGCTACTGGGATCACAGGAATAGGTTCTGTGGTATCAGTTATCTTCAAATGTTCTAAAATAGAATGTGAATGAGATTCACTGAACTGTGATGTGAACATTGCAAGAAAGTACTCGGCTCTGATCAGGATGGCACGATGAACAGGATAATAAGTGTCAGTACCATCCTCATCATCAAACACTTTCAAAATCATATCTGGAAAAGCACCAGAACCATATTGCAGCTCCTGTATTTGTTCAGGAATAATAGGATCCTTCAGCAGTGTTAGTTTGGATCCTATGATGTTTCTATCCACAAGAGATATTAAGTCAACTTTGGCTTTGGTGAAAACACTCTTCTGGAGTTCATTCAGTAGTTCTGCCTTTTTCTTCGCACTTGTGACCCCTTCTCTCATATATCCTTCCAAGGTTGTGGCGTAATCATCCAACTTGAGCTTTGTACATAGTTCGATCAAACTCTGAAGGTCGATCTTGTCCAGCTTATTCAAGTCATAAATAAGGTAAAGATACTCCAAGATCATAACCATGGCATCACCGCTCTCTACTTCATCGCCTTCTTCTTCTTCGTCTTCTCCAAGTTCAATGACTGTTTTACCTGCCCATTTTCCTTCGAACCTCTTCCTGAAGAACGGACTTCTCGATACCAACATAAATCTATGCAACCTCATCTCGTGTTTTCCAATCTTGAAAATGATATCCTCTGTAATCAGATCCTTGTCTCTAAACAGATCTGTTAGAAGAGATCTAATATGACTAGCAAATGGCAAACTTGAATCCACAGCTTTGGTGAAATCTCGACTTATGAGTAGATTCCTGATAGAGTCAGTCAATGCACCATATATACAACGCGCTCCCTCATATTTATCAGTATCACAGACAGCACCACGATCAAGAAGCAGTCTCACCACCTCTTCATGGCCACAGAGCGATGCAAGATAGAGAGGAGTGTACTGGAACTCATCCACAGCGTTAATGTCGACGCCGGTTGAAATGATGGCATCCGCCTGTGAAGCATCCCCTGTCCTGCAGGCCATGCAAAGTTGGAAATGAGCTGTAGGTGCTGTATCGGCCATAGGTATATGTGGTGTGTGGTTTATTTATCGGGCCGTGCGGGTTTGGGGTTCGCAGATGCCTTGAAAATATAAATCACTGGTTTTATTAGACGACCACCATATCCACACACTTCAAGTCCTACACCAGTACTAGCTACAGATCTGCTAACCTTTGTCTACAAGAATATACGCAGATAAAACTAAATTCGATTAATTTACAGGTGTACTGTTTTTCCCCTAGTCTAAATGCGCGGAGATTCAACATTATCAGCCCCCCATCTTATCATTCCCTCTTATCAAAGTACTTTTGGAAGCAGTTTATATTTGCTTTTTCTTAGTCTTCTTCACGTGACCAGCAGGCAACCAGGACTCATCAACAACAACATTCTTACCACCAGTGGCTTTGGCACTCGATGGGGTGGAACTTCTTGAACTAGCACCAGAGGACACTGGCTTGGATGTTGGTGCAACCCCCTTGAAATACTCCTTACCAAAAGTAACCCAGACGAAGTAACAGCCAAAGGCAAGGGTAAGGACAAGCAATATTTCCAAGGCAATCAATTGTGGGGCAAAGAGAGAGATTGGTCTCTCATCAACAATAGCCAGCTTGGTCTTAGCACCTAACAAGGCCAAGGCAGAACCCTTGACAACATAGATACCTGGGGCAAGCAGATATGAGCGAGCTTTGAGGTTAACACCAATCTTTTGCTTGAACTCACGCTGTTCTCCAGATGGAATGGCCAATGGACCAACCTTGGCATCAGTCAAGTTGGCAATGATCTCACTGTTTCTTGCGTCACGGAAAGAACCACCGACACCAACAATGGTAACCTCTTCATCCTCATTATTCTCAAACGTGTAAGTCAAAGTGATCTCATCACCGTTGTATATTTCAATAACGTCAGAATCAGCAAGGTCATCAATGGTGTAAGTTACACCGTAGTTGAATGGAGTCTGCTCTTTAGGATCCATAAATTGCCCCTCGATATCGGAGTCCTGTGGGTTGGCAACATCAACTTCGATGGCAAACGAAGATGCAGCAAACGCAATAACTGACAAGATTGAGAATTTCATTGTAGTTAACGATATCAATCAATGGAGGAGCGTGAAGCAGTAAATACAAACATCTGGAGATTTGGGCGACGTGTTTTTTTCCTTCTTCCAACAACAAACAGGAAGAGAAAAAAACGTAACCCGGACTTGATTATGCACGCCCTCTCCCCGCATCCACCCCCTCTTCTCTCTGGCTGAAAAGGCACTGTAGAGGGAACGAAATTGTTTAGCCAATACACAGTAGTGCACAGCGTCGCGCAGCAAATCAAAGCATAGTGGTCGATACCTATCTACATATCCAGTTCTAAGTATCTGATTACATGTATGTTTTCTGGGTATGGCACTAATCTTTTTTCAGATGGCCAATCTCGTACTCCCCGGGGCCTGTTAGCTTGATAAACTTTTCACTCTCGACAACCTCACTCTCTAAATGTCCGATACTCAACACAGTGCCTGGGAAGTGTCTAATTAGTTCACGAAACTTAACAATCATATCATCATCCATCACACTCATAGCCTCATCTAAGATTAATAGATCTGGATTCTTCACCAATGAACGGATTAACAACAACACTTTCTGGTCAGAAATTCTAAGATGAGAAAATTTTTGATCCTTCTTTTCCCATAAACCAAACTCGTTCAGGTATGTCTCAATCCTCTCATTTTGCTCTGATGTCAACTGCTTTGGTGGAACCCATGATGCAACGCTAAATCCAGTTGCCATTGCATTCCAAACAGTGTGGCTCGTAGGGTATATTGAATGCAGCTCAGGTGAAGCGAATCCAATTTTGTCATTGATTTCAAAGAAGCTACTCTTTCCTGTCTTTCTAGGCTCCCCATTAATCACAATGCTGCTATTCCAAGACTGTGGGTGTTCAGCAGTAATCAATGACAGTAGCGTAGACTTTCCAGTACCATTAGCACCCTGAATGTGCCATTTCTCACCATGATTTATTGAAAATGATACGTTAGATAATACCGGTTGGCCACGGTATGCAACGTTAACATCTCTGAACTCAATATGTGGTGAATTAGAACTGTTTCTTGGCTTGAACAAGGTCTTCAAGGTTTCAATACTGGCCTTGTCCTTCGCTATTTGTTCTTCAAATGAATCTTCATGTTTTTCTCTTTGTATTTGGAGTTCGTCACTAATGATATGTCTGTCACCTTGCAAGACAATTCCACTCTTATCAACAACTGCAACATGTGTCACCCAATCAGGGACTTCATCTTGCCACCTCAAACCAACAACAACGTATGGATGGGGAGGTAGGTCACCTAGGACATCGCTGACAACGCCACTAGCCACTGGATCGAGACCTAGAAATGGATCATCTACAATCAACAGCTTAGGCTCTCGCACCAAGGCTCTCGCCAGTCTTGCTCTACGGGTCTGGCCATTTGAGAGCCCCATGACCCAACGATCCTCCAATCCCTCCAGCTTCAACTTTTTAAATACCAGTTCCACGAGATCGTGGTCAATTACACGATCATTGTTCACGTTTCCAATAACGTACTTTCTCGTTGTTTCATCAAACTCATCCTTGAAGAACTCATATCTGGCACTCAAATGGGCTGTTGGTAAAACCCCTTTGAACTCAAGAAATTGAATGGCACTGGAGGGCCAAATTGACTTGTGGAGGAATGGATATGTTCGTGATTGGGATGGACTGGCAAGGTATTGCGATGCCAAAGTTTTCAATAAGGGTGTCTTCGCAGGGCCAATAACTGCCCATTTCTCCGTCGGTTTGATGGTCAAATTCAAAGGTTTCTTGAAAATCGAAGAAGCAAGTTCACCAATGGGTTTAATCACCGCATCCTTCAAGTGAATAAGAGAAGACATGGTGGTGTCCAAAAGGATTCTAGTTTATGTAAATATGGTGTGTGTGTGCTTTTTTTTGGCTTTTCTTGAGTCATAGGTAAAAACAAAAATAGAATAAATAACCTTGGAGTTGTGCATATTTACCAGAATGTTATACTTTGAAAATCGCTAATGAGAGTCATTTCAGATAAACAGGTAATTTCAACTCTTGAGTCGCTCACTCATGCTGATCTCAAGAGTTTCCAAGACTCTTTGCAAGCTTCTCTTGCAAAGTACTCAGCGGATCCAACTCTAATCCCCGAACGTGTTGTCGTCAATCGTCCTGATCTGGAAGCAGTCCATTTGTTCATGCCTTCATTTGCTGCCAGAGTGGGTGTTAAGACACTAGGTGGATCCAAGGAGGGTTTCAAAGGAGCGGTTTCCATTCTAAATGAGAATAACGGTGAGCTTCTTGGTGTTCTAAATGCGTTCACATTGACTGCCTTCAGAACAGCGCTAGCTTCCAGTCTGGCTTTGCGCCACTTTGTATTGGGTGGAAATGGGCAAGAAATTACTTCGTATGGTAATGGACCACAGGCCTACTGGCATGTCAAACTCAGTTTACTTCTGTATCCAGGAAAGTTCAACCGTGTGCAGCTCTCAGTGAGATCAATCAATGACAAGTCCAAGGCGTTGGAGAAGAGCTTGGCCGATGAGTTCAAAGATGTTCAATTCACTCTCGTCAGCCTTGGAGACACCAAACTGCATAACTCATCGGTAATTTATGGGTGCATTCCTTCAACTGAACCAAATATCAAGTTTGCTGATCTCTCCACTGAGCACCGCACCTTCATCTCTTTGATTGGAAGCTACAAGCCCCATATGTTTGAGTGTGATGATGATGTTGTTCAGGATGCTTTAAACCACGGTAAAGTCATTGTGGACTCTTATGAGCATACACTTCTGGAGGCTGGTGAATTGATCAAAAACGGTGTCCAACCAGAGAATTGTATTGAGTTGGGTGAGTTGAATGAAACGGCTCAAGTTACAACAAGTGATCGCCTCGTTCTTTGTAAGATTGTTGGATTGAGTATCATGGATGTGAGCGTTGGAACTGATATCTTAGAGATGTCAATTGCCAATGGGTTAGGTACAGAAGTGGAGTTCTAGATTCACTTTCGTTATATATATATGTTACATTATCATGGAAGGGTTCGCGAATGTGTCAACGTAGAAAACAAAAACATTCATTCAACCGCCGACATATACAACAGAACAACAATACTGGAATCAATACCAACCCACACCAATTCTTCAGAGATGTCCACTGGTCTTTATAGCTTCTCTGAAGAGACAATCACAAGACTTCGCAAATTCCGTTTCCAGAGTGCTAGGAGCGATGATGTCCAAGCTTTGGTCTGTGAGTACCTTCCCATGTTTCCCTCTTCCCATGTATATATAGTTTGACTAACTCCATTATCAAGTTCAGATTGATACAGCCACCTATGAGATTATGGAGGACACCTCAATCGACACAATCACTTCGATAGAGGAACTTATTGAGGAGATTCCGGACAATACGCCACGATACATTATTCTATCGTATCCGTTAACACTACCAGATGGCAGAAAGAAGTCTCCACTGGTAATGATCTACTGGCTCCCACCAACGGCTCAGCAGAGTCTCAGAATGTTGTATGCTGCAGCAGTTGAGCTGGTCAGAGATAAAGCTGGGGTTTCAAAGTACGTATCTCATTTGGGCACTTTTCTCATTGCGTTGCCGTAACTAACAATATAACAGACTACTTGAACTGGGGGAAGAGGATGATTTCGAAGACATTGAGGAGCAAGTCCTATGATTAATAGACCTCTATTGTATTTCTACTTTCCTTGTTTGTGTGGCTGATCTCAGGACTTAAAAAAAGAGAGCAAATATATATGGTTCATATATTAGCCCTTTGCTTCATCACGTGCTTATGTAGGGCTACAAGTGTAAAATTTATCCAACATCCATACACAACGTAAAACAAAAGAAACAAAAAGAACGGGAATGCTTCTTCGCGAATTCTCAGGATTACCTCTGAAATTTTTCACGTTGGTTTTTCAACTTCCCTTGTTCACACGAAACCACATCAGGTCAATAAGTCAAAATGGGTAGATTACATTCTAAAGTACGTGGTTGAACACATACAACACCAACACTTGAAAAGTAATGAATTCGGGTCATTGTGGTTTTGGGTACTATGATTTTCAACGCTCTTTTAAAGGTTTTAATAATTAAACGCTTGCTTGAATAGCTCTTTCCAGACATTTGGGATTTGATCGACTGAGGTTGGCGCCTGGTTTGTCTCCCTATGTTTGCATTTAACCCTATTCTATTTTGCGATTTAACCTGAGTGAAGTTAGCTTAGTACAGTACATTATCCATTGCTGCGTGATACCAATTTATGAAGAATTTTATGGGGTTCACCTCTCTCTTCAGTGAGGAGGTCACCTCTTGACGATGATAGATTGATTATTGATGTCCTTGATGTTTATGATCCTGTCATCTTCAGACAATATTCTGTTGAAAACTCCTCCAATAAGCAGTGGTACTAACAATTTATTTCACAGGGTAAAGGTATCTCTTCTTCCGCTCTTCCATACTCTAGAAACGCACCAGCTTGGTTCAAGTTGTCCTCCGACGCTGTCGTTGAGCAAATTGTCAAGTACGCTAGAAAGGGTTTGACACCATCTCAAATTGGTGTTTTGCTAAGAGATGCTCACGGTGTCACCCAAGCCCGTATTGTCACTGGTAACAAGATCTTGAGAATCTTGAAGTCCAACGGTTTAGCTCCAGAGATCCCAGAAGATTTGTACTTCTTGATCAAGAAGGCTGTCTCTGTCAGAAAGCACTTGGAGAGAAACAGAAAGGACAAGGACTCCAAGTTCAGATTGATTTTGATTGAGTCCAGAATCCACAGATTGGCTAGATACTACAGAACTGTTGCTGTCTTGCCACCAAACTGGAAGTATGACTCTGCTACTGCCTCCACCCTTGTCAACTAGAGTGGTTTAGCTTTTAATAAGGGTTATTGAAAATGTTAATAATATATTTTTGATGAGTTTGTTTCACTACTGGTTTTGTAATTTTATGGTTTTTTATGGTTTAGTTTTCTGTATTATACTCTTTGCACTAAACCAAGCGCGGTAATAGTATTTCAGTCATCAGCGTTCGGTTGTTGTACACTGAAGTCTTCTTCCCCAATCTTGAAGGCAAGCACAGAGTAGTCTTTCCATTGTAGTTTCTCATTGTCACCCACCACGATAAAGGCGTTGCCAAATGGATTGCTTTCATCACGAGGTTTACCAATCACCACCTCATCGACATCAGGAATAATCTTCTTTGGTGAGAAGCCCTTGTCGCTTTGTAAGTTAACTTTTTGATCCTCGTCAGAATCAGAATCATCACCAAATGTTGGTAAGGGAACGTCAATATAGTCCTCACCGTTGTCGTCTTCTTCTGTTAATGATATTCCACCGAGTGCTTGTATCATTAATATCAGTTGTTTCTTGACATCGCCTATTTTGAGGCTACTCGTTTGCTTCACGGTAATGATAAAGGTGTGTTTCTGGCGTTTCAGTTGAAAAATAAGTTCTTGAGACTGTACCTGAGTGATGTTAGATTAGACTCGATCGTGTCAGTGAATCAGCACCAAGTTATCTTACCATTGTCTTTGTCTTGTCTTATCACAGAACAACCAGGAATATTGGAGTGTGGTTCCCCTCGCTGCTCGCTCGCTTTTTGTTTTTTGGTATGTAGTTTTCTCTATGTTTTTTTTCATCACCAAGTTATATATGACCTCTTCATAACTCCCAACCTATTTCATGGTCACTCATTTCAGGAACCTCGGGCAGCACAAGCAGAGTGTCCTAGAGCTTTATCGCCTGTTGCTACGACATACAATTAATCTGCCGAAAGAGGTGGCCTCATTTGAACAGAAGCGCAAAGTTGTTTCCAACATCAGATATAACTTCAAGAAGAGTAAACCTCAGATGTCGCCAGATATAGTCACTAAACAATTGGAGAAGGGGTATGATCTAGAGCGAGCACTCCGAGGTATATTCACAGATGACTCAAATCACTCTATAAAAGAGATCATTCGGGCATCCAAGAGACCAAAAAGAAAGAAGAATCCACCTCAGCTAAAAAACATCAGAGGTCAGCCCATTAAAAGAGACCTCAATAACGTCCAAGACAAGGAGACACAACAAATCACAAATTATATTAATCGGTATATACACCAGAAGCAAGTTACTGGTGATCTACCCAGTGTGATTGACCCTATTATTCGAAATACCATTTTAAAGGACGAGGCTCTGCATGCCAGAGCCCAAATGGACATTGATCGTACTGAAAATACCATCAAAAGTGGGCCATATAGAGCACATATTACACTTGCATCAAAGGTGAGATTCATCAGAGTCCCCTGGACACAGAACCCTAAAATTAGTAGGATGGTTTTGAACTATATCAAGAAGGAACAAACTCTAAATGACATGGTGAATGTTTATGAGAGGACTAAACACCTTTACGACTGGGAGACTAGTTGGGAAGTATCTTTAAGAGAGGAACAAGCTCCAAATGAAAATTGGAATAATTTTATGGAAGAAACAATTTCATATCTAAGGAAGGATCTACAGGCAAGACAGATGTACTTTCAATCCTATCGGCAGAATGAACTACCAAAGAAGCTTCCTTTGGCACAGGCCAGATGTGATGAGATTCATAAGAGACTGAAATCTAGAAAGTATAAACTGGATCAAAATACCGGGGATGCCATTACTCCTTTTGAAGGATTAATTGGAAAGGAGACTCTTTGGGAGTTAGTGAACAAGTACAAGCTACACAGATAGAACAGCACAGGCAATGTTATAGTGCTGCGCATGATAATCTAGTAGTTTCACGTAACACCCAGACACCATGTCAGTTTGCCGCCGGGACGGCTAGAATGGGACCGACCGACCTTGCTGACTGGCGGGGAAAAACAGGTCTGCAAACCCCACTTTTTCAAAAACATCAAATGACCACACCTGGTCTCTACGGCGTTGCTGTAGTGGAAACCAAAGACTGGGGAAGAAGAAATACAAGCTTTTTGACACTTACCGTTGATTGTTCCTGATCACTGGGCAAAGGAGGAGCAGTTTGAGGGGTTAAGTTACTCCGAAAAACAAACAAACTGTTTACAAATTCTGGAAAGGTCGTGGTGCACCGAGGGCGTTTTGTGTTTTTTTTTTTAAAGACAGAAATGAGATCCAGCCTCACCGTCCAGTAATATCAAGGTGAGGCTGATTCAAGCCCCTGTCCTATAAACTGTTAGACCATTCACGGAGCCGTGATTGGTCTGACAATGTATGTTTGGAAAATGAAAAGCCAACCCAACCCAGTTAAACCAACTTCGCAGGGAAGACTCATGAGGGACCCTCTCCCACTGGAGAAAAAAATCTTGGATTCATATATGCCCAGCCCAGCTAGGCACCCAAAAAAAAGGCGGACTAGATTGCATTCAACATCGCATTATTATCCGTAAATGGGTTCTGAGTAAAGGTGCCTCTAGAAGTCGAACAAAGACAAAAACGGAAACGGAAACGGAAAACCATGGTACCAGGTCCCGCTTCACTATAGGGAAGAACATGATCGAGTGAGCTTGATGACCATGACCAATTTGCAGGATTCACTACAGAAAGGATCGGCCGAACGCACACTGTGGTTCCGCCGTGCGTACATGTGCACTCGCAAGACGATGCCCCGATTTAAAAGGTTCTGTGGAGAGAGGCAATAAATTAAATTGTCCAAGAAGTATAAAAGGGAACTAAGGTGCTCTTGTGCAGAAAATCGTAAATTGTGTCTACCGTTTCAGCGCAAGCACACATCGAATCATGACCAGATACACCAACAACAACTACGATGTTGAGTCTCAGATATCACATCTATCTGATGATGGGAACCAACCCGCCAGTTCGCCTGATTCCTACTACAAGAACAAGGCTTCTGCACAAGGGGATGACCAACATAGTCTAGTCCACCAGATCACAACATCAGGCTCTGCCAATGAATACATCCACATTGGCAACAAGAAATACCTCAGAAGCGATCTTATCATGGCCTTTGGTGGTTCCTTGATTCCTGGTTACCAAGAAAGACCAGAGTACAAGTTTGCCAACCCAGCTCCATTGGGGTTGAGTGCATTTGCCTTAACAACTCTTGTTCTTTCTTTGATTAATGCACAAGCAAGATCTGTCAAGACTCCAAACATTGTTGTGGGTCTTGCTATGTTCTACGGTGGTCTTGTCCAACTGATGGCAGGTATGTGGGAGATTGCCTTGAACAACACCTTTGGTGGTACTGCTTTGTCCTCATATGGTGGATTTTGGCTAAGTTTCGGTGCTGTTTATATCAAGTGGTTTGGTATTATTGACGCCTATGAGTCAGAATCCGAACTGGAAAATGCTGTGGGATTTTACCTCCTTGGGTGGACCATTTTCACCTTTGGTCTAATGCTCCTAACTTTAAAGTCTACCCTTGCCTTCTTTGGTCTGTTCTTCACATTGACTATCACATTCTTGCTCCTGACTATTGGTAAACTTGCCGAGTCTGTGGGTGCCACCAGAGCTGGTGGTGTTGTAGGTATCCTTTGTGCCTTTATTGCCTTCTACAATGCCTTTGCTGGTCTTGCAACTCATGAAAACTCCTACTTTACCGCTCATGTTATCAGACTTCCTGAAGATGTCTTCCAAAGAAAAAAGAGAAGCTGAGTGCAACAACAGCTTCTGCTGTTGCTTGTTAATTAATGTGTACAACCTTTCTGCATGACTTTAGATAATATAGCACACAATAATGTGTGGTCAAAAGATTAGAACTCTGTTAAAATTTCGGATCAGGAAACTTTCAGACATAATGAAAAGTAATATTTGTAGATATGTATTTGTATTTGTACTCGTACTCGATGGCTGGACAATGGGAAAACAAAAAAAAAATTAAAAAAAAAGAAACGCGTTCAAGCTGTTTTTTGATGTTTTCATTCTTTTTTTTTTTAATATTCCCTGCCTCAAAACACATAAAGACAACAACAACAACAACAACAGATATCACTTATTTATTTATTGTTCCTTCTTTCTTCTAGTTTTTCAGAGATCATCTACTTTGAAATTGCTAGCGCCTGTTGTTTTAAGATCATCCATTGAAAAGTGTGTATCAGCATGTTGAATCTGGATGTATCCATCCAACTCCTCAAGGACTGCAAACAGATTCCAGAGAATGACGTGTATGAGCTTTGTGAGAAGGCACAAGAACTTCTCATTAAGGAATCTAATGTTCAGATCGTTGACACTCCAGTGACAATCTGTGGTGATATTCATGGGCAGCTACACGATCTCCTCACCCTCTTCAACTCTGCTGGTGACTGTCCAAATACCAAGTACCTGTTTCTTGGTGACTTTGTCGACAGGGGATACTACTCCTTAGAAAGTCTTCTTCTTCTACTTTGTCTCAAGGTAAGGTATCCTGATAGAGTGACACTCATCAGAGGAAATCACGAATCAAGGCAAATCACAACAGTATACGGCTTCTATGACGAGTGTATCCGAAAGTACGGATCCGCAAACGTATGGAGGTACTGTTGTGAAGTATTTGACTACATTTCTCTTGGTGCTCTTGTTGGTGGTCCAGGTGGTGTGTTTTGCGTTCATGGTGGACTATCCCCTGATATTGAAGGCATCAACCAGATTAAGCTGATTGACAGAAAACAAGAGGTACCGCACGAGGGTGCAATGTGTGATTTGCTATGGAGTGATCCAGATGATGTGGAGAACTGGTCTATCAGCCCGCGTGGTGCCGGATACCTGTTTGGTGTTAATGAGGTAAAAAAATTTCTTCATCAGAACAACGTGTCTTTGATTGCAAGAGCACACCAGTTGGTGATGGAAGGATATAAGGAGATGTTTGACGGTGGTGTTGTAACGGTCTGGTCTGCTCCCAATTACTGCTACCGTTGTGGTAATGTTGCTGCTGTCCTGACAATTGATGATGAATTGAAGCGAGATTATACAATTTTTGAAGCTGCTGCACAGGATGCTGGATCCATCCCGTCCAAGAAACCAGCCACGGACTACTTTTTATGATGACCCTGTTTATGAATGAATTAAATGACTGCTTTTGTAATGAACTATGGATAGATCTAGTGCGGCCAATTTTGAATTAGGAAAATGGGAAAATAAGAAACAGGAAACTAATTTACGAAATTAATTTTTCGTGTTTTGTTTTGCCAAAACTAAGCCCAATTAACCAACATTCTTTGAAAACCTCGTTGTGTACTCAGGGAGAGAGGTGGATGCCAGCTACGATGTCGTCACAGAGCTCTCACTTGCATTATAATTCACTTTCACTTTCCCAGCTGCTTTCACAGCGGCCATTGACGCCTATCACCACCTCGATTGACACACTTGACCGTTCCCTCAGCGGTGGCTTTGTTCCAGGCCTCCTCTACGAAGTGGCCTCTTTGAATGGTACAGGGAGGGCTCCACTCGCAGATCAGTTGGTGTTTAATGCACTTCATATGGGGAAGAAGGTGCTGTGGATCTCTTGTGTCAAGGAAATCCAGGACAATCACTTGATTGATGCAATCAATGATAAGTCTATTTCAGGGAATCTTACAAGGATAAGGATAAACAGTACGGCGAAGCTGTATCTTTACTTCCAATGCGTTTTGAACAAATATAGTTATGGTCTTGTCGTGATAGATGAATTGGCAATCATTTTGGCCAAAAATATGTGTGACCTGAACGATGTGTTCACCAGCACAATACCCAATGTCAAGAAAAGACAAAACCTGGTGGAGATAAAGAAACATAAAGCACTTCAGGATATGTTCAAACTTTTATCCACATATGCCACGCACAACAAATCAGTGGTGTGCCTTTTCAATCCTGTTGAACTAAGCAACATGTCTTTTGTTGAAACTCCGACAACGCCCATGATCCCTTCCTCATCTTCTCCATCTTCTCCTTCCTCTACTTCTTCTTCATCTCTGTCTTTCCCACTACAACTACTAAAACCACCTTCCAACCCAAAAGTATTCTATCAGCAGGTTCTGGTTTCTTCATTGGGAGATCATCCATCGTGGAACTCTTTCATACGGGCACGGCTAACGTTGTATAAGGACTGGATCCACGGACACACTAAAACCGCAATATTCATACATATTAAGCACAACCCAACAATGAGAAAATTTATGAACTATGGACAGCATAGTCCGAACATCAACATTCCAGTCTGTTTTGAGATAGATCGTGTGTTTGGAGTCAAAAATGTGGTACAACCTAATCAAGAGAATAGCAACGCAGCACCTAAAAATGAGACTCCAAATCAGCCATTTGTTTCAAAAGATGAAGCAGACGATCTAAAATCATCAGATATTGAGTCAGAGGAGGACGCTGAACATGGTGAACCTGCTCTTGACCCACTGTTGCCCTCTTCCCCGCATATTGAAGAAAGCATCAAAACCATAGCTTTGATGACCCAAGCAGACTCCTCTACTGTTACAATTGGCCCAGAGATAACTGTTGAGACCCAAAAGCAAAATCTACAAGGGAGCGTTACTCCTCTGACTGATGATGAGGATGGCAATCCTGAAATAATCCGAGATATGACTCACGATAGAACATTTGGATCCGATGCGGAATTTGAAGAAATCAATGATGAGTTAGAGGAATTATATCCTGCACAACAGGAAGTATTTACTCTTGAAGAGTTGACACGATTGTCCCAGTCCATGTTGCCAATGCTTCATAAGAGAAAACAAGCGAGCCAGAACGATGACGATTTGATTTTCCGCAAGCCCAAATTGGTTGCATTAGAGTATGATACAACTGTCGCTGCTGATGAACCAGTGAACTTCATACCTTCTAGTGCCCCATTCTACTAGCATTAGTGAATTCTTACCACTCACAAACAAATATATATAATACTTGTGTAAAAACTCCTTTGTTAGGGTATATTCCTAATAGCGTAATTTTCGCGCATATCGTACTTTTTTACTCCTCTTAGATTGGTGTCAAAGACTCAGTTGATGTTTGTCATATCTTCTCAACTAGTTGCTAGCGGAGACACCACAAACACAAACGCACACCCTTACTTATCCCAAACACCAACGCATTCTTCCCCGCAACCTTTCTTAAAGTATTCCAATTAAAGGGTGAATACGATACCAGACGTTCCCAGCTAGTTCTAGAAGAACACATTTACAGACCTGTGCCAAGTTTCAAGGAGGTAAACCGCTAACCGGCGACAATGGCCAACGACAACAGGCAAAGTTTCAAATATGAGCCCTTTGGGGGCTTTGTCAAACCATCTGACTACCCAGAGAAAAATTTAAGTGGACGTATTCTCAATGCTTTTACGTCTATCCCTAACCAAATATACAAGGAGAACGTTGATGATGACTGGAAGATCAAGCACCTTCCAGGTAACTCAGCTTTGCTATCATCGTTCAGCTACCTACACCATGAGACTGAATGGGAGAACCACCTCATTGCCTGGACCGGTGAGTTGGAGATTCAAAACAAAAACATCTCTGGTACCGATGAGTCGTTTTACCTCGATGACAGTGAAAAGGCTGAAGTTAATGGCCTCATTTCTAAAGCCAATAATACCGAACACATTCATCCGGTCTGGTTGTTAAGAAAGAAACAGGAACGCTGGAGAAAATACGCTGAGAATGTCATTTGGCCAGCTTTCCATTACATTATGGGTCCAGTTTCAGATGGACATGATGAAACAGAATGGTGGTATGACTACGTCAAGTTCAACGAAGCCTACGCTACCAAGATTGTCTCTCTATTCAAGGAAGGTGACATCATTTTGGTCCATGACTACTACCTGATGCTTCTTCCACAGCTGCTAAGGATGAGACTTCCAGATGCTCACATCGGTTTCTTCATGCACTCTCCTTTCCCTTCCAGTGAGTATTTCAGAGCTCTACCAAAAAGAAACCAGCTATTGGATGGTCTTCTAGGATCAAACAGAATCACTTTTCAGAACTATTCTTTTGCCAGACATTTTCTCAGCTCCTGCAAGAGAATCTTGGGGATTGATGCCACTCCAGATTCTGTTATCGTCTACGGTGAAGTGATCAGAGTCGACTCATTACCTGTAGGTATTGATATCTCTAGAATTGAGTACGATGCTTTCAATACTGAGATTGATGAGAAAGTCAAGGCTATTAGGGAGATGTATCCAGACAAGAAGATTATTGTGGGACGAGATAGATTAGACTCTGTGAGGGGTGTTCTCCAGAAACTACAAGCATTTGAAATCTTCCTTGAAATGTATCCAGAAATGAGAGACAAGGTCATCCTGATTCAAGTTTCATCTCCTAGTGCCCTACACTCTGCCAAGATTGAAACTCGGGTTGCTGAGTTGGTGGCTAGTATCAATGGTAAGTACGGCTCACTTAACTCAATTCCAATTCATCACTACCAAATGAGAATTGACAAGTCGGAGTATTGGGCTCTATTGAGATGTGCTGATCTTGGAATTATCACCTCTGTTCGAGATGGTATGAGCACTACTGCTATGGAGTATGTTATTGCTCAGAAGTTCAACCACTCTCCGCTAGTTCTCTCAGAGTTCAGTGGCTCTGCCATAGTACTAAAGGAGGCAATAATTGTCAACCCTTGGGATTCAGTTGCGGTTGCTAAAGCTATCCATGAAGCTCTATTCCTAGATAATCAACGCAAAGAAGAGTACCATAAGAAGTTGTCTAATGATTTGGTTTCCATCCAAGCATGGGCCAACTCTTATCTCCATTCTTTCATTGAAAACTTGGAGGACACAGATTATGCTAACAAAAAGCTGACCCCAGCTCTCAACCGTCCAATGTTGTTAGATCATTATAAGCAAGCTAACAGAAGGTTGTTCTTGTTTGACTATGATGGCACTCTGGCTCCAATCGTAAAAGACCCAGCAGCAGCTATTCCATCAGCTAGACTGATGGATATACTGGAGAAGTTATCTGATGATCCAAAGAATCAAATTTGGATCATCTCTGGTCGCGATCAAGAATTCTTGGAGAAGTGGTTGGGATCCAAGAATCCAAAGCTGGGTTTGAGTGCAGAGCATGGTTGCTTCATCAAGGATATCAACTCAAACTGGGTGAACTTGGCTGCTGAATTTGACATGTCATGGCAACTAAAAGTTGAGGAGATTTACCGCAGATATAATGAGAAAACCCCAGGCTCTCATACAGAGAAGAAGAAAGTGGCCTTGACATGGCACTACCGAAGATCGGACCCGGAATTAGGCGAATTCCACGCTCAGAAGCTGATCAAGGAACTAAAGGAAACAGTTTCCAAAGATTATGATGTTGAGGTGATGAGTGGTAAAGCCAACGTGGAGGTTCGTCCAAGCTTTGTGAATAAAGGTGAAATTGTGAAGAGACTGGTGTTAACTAAACATGGTTCTCCTCAGTTGCACACCACTAATGTTGATGAATTGAATAATTCACATGATGAGTTGCCTGACCTCATAGCTTGTATCGGTGATGACAGAACTGATGAAGACATGTTCAAGAAGCTATTGGAGATTGAGGAAAGGTGGACTGAAGATGCAAATTTTAACAAGAATAAGCAATTCGATAGTTTTGGATTTTATCCAATCAAGGTTGGTCCAGCATCAAATGAAACATTTGCAACATCCCATTTGAGTGACCCTAACCAAGTTTTGGAAACACTTGGCTTGCTAGTAGGTACTTATTCGGTCTTCCACACTGCAGGCACTGTGGATCTTGATGATAGAGGACATGTTAAGAACAGTGAGTCTAGTAAGAAGAGTACGATTGCGATGCGTGCAGCGAAACTGAAAAGGGTTGACTCTGTGAAGTCTTGAAACCATGACTGAACAGATTGGCACTAGTGACACCCAATTGAGCACTCGAAATCTATTTAGTTCTAGAAGAAGTTAGACGGGTATTTTGAGTATTGCCAAAGCAAAGGCAAGGAAATACAAACAAAAACAAAAAAAATAAAAAAAAACATCTACAAACTCGAAACTGTAGTGTAGTAACTTGCATCCTATTAATGGTGATACTAGTTAGTTATTTTGAAAGACTGAATAGTCTTTCTTCAACTGTTGCTGGATTTTCTGGTTCTTTGAAACTTGGATATCGTACTGTTGTAAGTTGCAAGCAACCTGTGAATTTGTCTGATTCAACAACCCACACACATATCTCAACAATGGCTGATTCCCAAATTTACTCAAATTGAACGCCAATTGTGAAGATTTCTGTTTCTGATCTGAATTCTCATTTAATGTGCTAGATTTAAAATAGAGAAGCATGGCAGCTAGCAATGGAAAATTCTTCAAGTGGCTGTTGTAGAACGTGTCAATGACATGGGTGGCATGTGCATTTTTCTCCAAAACGGACCATGGGTTGTAGCTGTACACTAATTTCAATAGATCAAAGGTCGATTTGAAGAGGAACTTGTACTTGAATAAGGAGAACTCAGATGACTCTATTGCTCCAAGACTTTCCAGAATCTCAGTCCTTCTAGCTATCTGAAGTTGGATGTTACCCTGGCCATCTGCTGTGGGGAATTTGGACCTATAATCGAGTTCAGCCTCGGCAAGTAGTAGATAGTTTAGTGATGATAAGATAAAAATATCGTCATTGAAGTTTTTTTGCTTCAATCGGGAAATGATGCTCCAGTAGAGCTCTTTGGCTTCAAGTATCCTGAAATGGGTGTGTGCCTTTAGTGCCTTCACAAAGGTGATCTGGATATCATTTGTGATAGTAGAGATCAACGCTTCAAACTCTCGTCCATCCTGTATACCAACAGTTATAGCTCCCTCAAGGATGCGATAGAATGAAATCTGACTCTTCAATTCCTCATAAAACTTGGTATAGGGGGAATTCAAAACCAGAACATTGTTGTCAATTTTGGCAAGCTGATTATCAACATGTTCCTGGCACATATTTAGCAAGGAAACAGATCTTCTCTTTTCAAAGGAGGTGTTGAGATTGGACACAGCCATCAAAAGAACCAAGATTGAGTAGATCTGTTCGTAATCAAACCAATCAATCTCCAACCTGAACTGAAACTGCTGAAAGATACTAAATACTAGGTTGAACGATCTTGGAATACCTTTATTGTTGGCAAGTAGTTCGGCAAGTCCTCTCAGCTTGATTTGGATCAGCCCCTGTTGTTCCTCCTCGGGTTGTGGTGGATGTCTGGTGTTGAGATCATACAACACTTCTAGTAGGGCCTTGTAAATAATAAATGGACCAAAACTGGTCTGAATTTCACCAAGGTTCACAATTGAAATTGATCCCAACTCCAGGGCAAGGGCCGACTCTGTTAGTTTGAAAAGATTGAGCACTTCTGGGTCAGGATCACCGGGGTCTTGAGTAATGCACGTTCGGAGAAAGGCTAAGGCCTTCAAAGGCTCTGTCTTTATAAGAATGACTGACATTAGATACTTCATTAATCCAGTTTGAACAAACATTGACTTTAGGATCATGTTGAACGCGATTTTGAGTTCTTTATCCTTAATCAGCATTGTAATCAATCGCACCTCGGCCTCAAGTCCCAACACCAAGTAGGAAGGATGAGACACGGCCAACATCTTCACTTGGTCTAAAAGACCCTCTGGACGAATCAGTTCAGTGTTTTCGTCATTCTCTTGGACCTGAAACTGATGAATCATCTCACTCTTCATGAAGAGGCAATGGCACCTCACGAATGTATCCACAGCGCCTTTTCGGACCAAGACACGGTTTAGGCAGATAATAGACATCTTCACTAGGCTATAGACTTCACGCAGCTGCAAATTACTGGTCGCCATTGCCTTTTTACTCATGGCGGCATGGTAGTACTCTGAACCCAACCTGAACAACTGGTGGATATCCATAACTAGTGGTGATAGCCCCTGTTGAACAAGAGATTGATACAAGATTGAGGGAAGTATTCTGGTTGTTTGGTTTGAAGAGGTCTTGCGCTATTGATGAGGAAATCACCTGAGCAGTATCTGAGATCCCTTTAATGATATGAGAATATTGAACTATTCGTAAGAAGAGAGATGTAAACAACAGTTGTTTATGTGTATTAATTATGTCATGGTTTGTGTGTGAATAGAAGAAAATGTCACAATATGCTGCTTATGTAATCATATCATTGCAACGAGTTACAGACGAACGACTTAAAGGACGGAAAGAGAGTGCTGTTTGGATATTTTCCCTTCCCATAGCCTACACAGTACATCTGGAAAGAAAGAGGGAAAGAAAAAACTTGAAGCCCCCGACAGTGAAGTAAAAACACATATACAAATAAACAAATTCAGTTTAACACATAAAGGAGTGTGGTCCGCACCAGTATTTATTTCTGCTTTCTCCTTGCTTCTACTTTGTTTTTTTTTTTTGCCCCTTGAAAAAAAAAACTATAAAAGGACGTGAAGTTCCTGTTTTTTTGGGCGCGGGTCTTTGTTGAAGAAAAAAAAAGAAAAGGAGAAAATCAAAACAAAGAAATTCATTCAATTTTGACACATATAAGGAGCCATTAATTTGTCACTCTTTAAAACCAAGGGATACAGACACAACAAACCACTCCGATCCTAATATATTCTAATACACACCCACACACACATACAGTACAAGAGAGGTTATGGATACCTTCAAAACCCCGGTCACTGCAGCCGACGCAAAGGCGTTCACATCCTCAAACTCGTTTGGATACCCTTCAGCTACCCAGGATTTGGGCGACATCAAGATAGACGATGGCGATGAACTCAAAGGTGCGCTGAGCGAAGTGCAACAGGATGACTCCACCACTTCGGGCATTGTTCCAACACTACAGAATATTGTCGCCACTGTCAACTTGGACTGTCGTTTGGACTTGAAGACGATTGCCCTACATGCAAGAAATGCTGAATACAACCCTAAACGTTTCGCTGCTGTTATTATGCGTATCAGAGAACCTAAAACGACTGCATTGATCTTTGCTTCTGGTAAGATGGTTGTCACTGGTGCTAAATCCGAGGATGATTCCAAGTTGGCTTCAAGAAAGTATGCGAGAATTATCCAAAAATTGGGGTTCAATGCCAAGTTCACTGACTTTAAGATTCAAAACATTGTGGGATCCTGTGACGTTAAGTTTCCTATCAGATTGGAAGGATTGGCTTTCAGTCACGGCCCCTTCTCGTCATATGAACCAGAATTGTTTCCGGGATTGATTTATAGAATGGTTAAACCAAAGATTGTGTTGTTGATTTTCGTGTCGGGTAAAATTGTGCTTACTGGTGCCAAACAAAGAGAAGAGATCTACCAGGCCTTTGAGGCTATTTATCCGGTGTTGAACGAGTTCAGAAAGTTATAAATGGGATTCCTCTGACTTCTCGCATTTTGCTCCCGTCGGCTGAAGCATGGAATGAAGAAGAAGAATAACAACAACGACAACAACAACTAAAAATGGAAAGCGGACACCAACTGCGCTACGATAGACTATAAATAACGAAAGAAAAAAAACAATAAGTCAGCTGTGTCACTGCTTTCAATGATTGAACGAAAGAAAGGAGGGAATTTCTTTTTTTATACAGGATCTTGTTTATTATAGGGGACATCAGGTATAAGAACATCTTTTTATAACTTGAAGAGTATATATAATTTGTTTGATTAAAAAAAGATAATCTTCCTTACGTTGGAACAAGTAATTTTTTATACGTTGTATTTTATTATTATGATTAAACTCTTTGGTACATCAACACGTATGCTGTCTTGACACTCTCGTCTTGGCCATTGCCGTTCAAGACCTCTTCTGGTTTCAGTTCAGAAATCAGAGTATCATCAATACACAGCCATTGGTTCTTCTCATGCAAAACATCAACAGTGTAATGCCCACCGTCAGAATTTTTACCAATATGATACACAACACCAATCAATTTATAGCTCAATTGGTCGGCATAATGTGGGTTGAACTTCTTGGTAGTTGACGAGATAATCTCATCAGGGATCTTCAGCTCGTGCTTAAACTGAATCTTTTTGGAAATCTTCTCAATCTTACCGAGCCCAGTATGGCTAAACTTCTCCCTTTCGGTACTATGGCTGGCAAGTGAGTGTGTTCCATTGGTGAATGAAAATCTCTTTAAATGGATCACCAAGACCTCAGGCAACTTGTCTATGAATGTTTGTTTATGAGCTGTCACTTCCGTGCCGTTATTCAACTTATAGGATGGAATCTCCTCAACTTTTGAGAGTTCCTTGAATGCATCTTCCAGAGTCTCAACATCACTTGAAGAAATATCCAATTGAATCTGTTGAAATGGATCCAATGTGATACTCTGGGACTCCTTCTGCTTTGGAACATTCAACACTGATCTGAAGGAACCACCAAATAGCTGTGAAATTGGAGAAGACTTTATCTCAAGCGTTCTCTTAATGGAAGACTTATTCTTCTTGGATCCAGACCCAACTTCCTTCCAGCCATCATTCTCATCATTCTTAGTTTTATCATTATCATTAGTTTCATTAGTGTCTTCATTATTAGTTGTCCCTTCATTAGTGTATTTCTTTAGCTCATGCTTGATAATCTGTCTATGCTCATCGTCAATGATTGAGCTCATCAAAGCCTTTGCATCAGCTGACTTCAAGTGTGAGACCGCAGAAATAAACTCCTCGTGTAATCCATCAAGTAAATATCCAAAGAACTCTTCGGCATCTTCCTGCTGTCCCCATTTTAAGTGTTGGAATCTTTGATTACAACTGATGGACTTGTAAAACTCAGTTGGCATAATGGAGTCACCAAACTTCTTCTTAGATGAAGTGGTCTCAATGTTGAAATACTTGTACAGCTCCACTAATGATTCAAACAAAGGTGTCTGTGACTCTAAATGCAATGACTGGATAGTCTTGTTTGAAATGATATGCATGGTTTCATAGAATGGTTCACAGTAAAGCAAAAGTTGAACGATAGAGCTCATGAAACAAATATTCCCTGTGTTAACCAAACCTCTTGGAATAATCTTTGGAATCTTGCTTTTTGATGATACTGAATTAAAATGATTTTGGAATGATTTATCAAACATGGACTTCAAGACAACAGAACCCAAAGGTTCTAGAACATTAGAGATAGTGGGTACAAATTTGACATCTTCCTTCTTAGTGGTTCCTGTAGAAGGTATAGGGGATGATTTTGTGGAAGCAGGGATCAATGATTGCTTCTGTGGTTTCTCTGCTGCTTTCTGAACGATTGCTGCCCATTGGAGCGGAAGTGGTGTGTCCGAATGGACCTTCTGGTCATGTGGATCAATATTCTCCTGATTATTCTCGTTCTCATCTTGATCTTCCTCAATTCTATCAGTAGCTCTCGACTCATCTGGGGAGGAAATGATATCAATCTCGTAAGACGTATCATTGTGGTTCAACTCATCCTCATCATCTTTGGTAAATCTTCTTTTTTGATCAGTAAAAGCCTTCAATGTGCTTCCAAGAACAAAAGGCTTGAACTTCTCTTCTAAAGTAGTGAGGGAATAATCAACCTTAAAGATCAAGTGGATGTCATTACTGAGATTGGACCCATTCGTTATAGGAACGGGATCGTGTGATGAGTTGGAAATGGTGGTAATAAACGCTTCATTCTCGTCACCACTAGTCTTCTCAAATTCATTGGAGTTTGATTCGATCACTAGAGGTATTTTTAAATCTTGAAGGGAAATCTCTTCTGTTGTTGTAATGAATCTCAAGCCTGGAGCTGTACCTTCCGATACACTCTTGCCATTTTTATCATTCCCAGTTTCGATGGTATGACCATTTGTAACATCTTCCACACTCTTCTCACGATTATGCATATTCTTAGTGTGTCCATTCGCCAGCAACGGACTCTTTACTATCTCAGCGGGACTAGTGGTGGTTTGTTGTTGTTGTTCCACTGGTGGGTAGGAGGATGATGATGCGGCCACCTCCTGGGGTTTCTGCTGAACTTCTAAGGACTTCAGAACACTCTCGGATGGCTTGTAGGCTTTTGCTCCAGCATTAAACTTCGGTCTTGGCTTCTCCGGAGGTTGAATGTTCATAGGCTGGTGGTAGTTTCCCTGGTTATTAAATAAATATCCATTAGTCATATTGACATGGATTTGGGGTGGAGGTGGAGCATACATCATTGGACCAAAAAACTGTCCTTGTTGGAACATCATCTGTTGTGGATACTGGTGCTGTGGATGCCATGGGGGATTTGGAAGCGCTTGGAAATTTGGTGGCGGTATTCCGTTTTGGTCTGGGCTCGGGATAGAAAGGGTATCCAAACCTGAATGTTGTTGTTGATAATGTTGTACATCCTGTTGATGTTGTTGATGTTGTTGTTGATGATGATGATGATGATGATGATGCTGTATATGTGTTGGTACTGGTGACTGCATTGGATGCTGGTGTGGATCTGTAGGTTGTATTGGGGTATTCAAGGACATGCTGGCATTTAAAGATGAATCAGATGGTGGTTTGTGGTATGGGAGGGGGCGAGGGACGACAAACGGCAATGAAGGACAGTGTGAGTCTTAGAAATGAGGAAACACAATTGAGGAAAAAAGCCAGGAAGAGTCGAGCTTTCTGAAGTGCAGACAGACTGATGTCAAATTACCTGCAGTGCGTGTGAGTCTGAGAACTGCTCGCTTTTAAGGGGATAGGCAGTGTGACAAAAGCTTTTGTGGTTCTCTTGGTTCAGATTTTTGCCGCTGGTTTTTTTTTTTTTTTTGATTTTTATTTGATTGTATTGATTTTCGCACTGAGAAATTTTTCAACAACCAAAAAAAAATTTGTCAACATTTCTCCAAATATAGGGAAACAGCTGTTTTAGGAAATTATCTACTTCTGGTTATAATATATATGTGTATAGATTAATTAAAAACAAAACTTTCAAAAGGGTGGGAATTCTGCTGCTAATAAAGCACAACTTTGTGATTAAATTCTATCCATTCTTCAAAAGTTAGATTATGGCACTTCATCTTTGAACCCAAACTTTCTATCTTGTGTGGATGCGTCTCATATATCCATAAAGCCAACAGATGTTCACATAGTGGAAGGCACTCGTTATCAAATCTCAAACGTCCTTTCAAGGGACCTTTATGTTCAACAACATGGGCAGTCTCTTCAATTCGAGTTATGCTTGCAATGATTTGGTCTTTGACTCTGGTATCTGGAGAACTCAATCTATCAGCAAACTCGTGACAGGAACAGAACCAACTCTGGGTGTCAAAAAAAACATTATTAGCGGTGTCTGTGTACAACGCAGCAATTGAGCAGTCACAAACAGCTGTGGCGGTTTGACCATCAATATCTAGAGAGATTTTGGAAGGAGTGTATTGGAACTTCTCAATCTTACCCTCCTCTTGTAGCAGTTGGATCGCCTTCAGATACAACCTGGGGAAAATGAAACTTAGTGCGACTGAGATGTTCTCATTCAACTGGGGAATTTCCTCATCTGTAAAGAGCTGTAAGATCAGCTGTTCAACAACTTCCCCACACACTAGTGAAGACATAAGGGGTCCCCTCTTAACCAGTGTTAAACATACACTGTCCACAAAAAGCTCTGACGTGCTGACCCATTGTGCCTGAAAGAAGACTTTGGTTTTTCTGGTTCTCACACTACATCAATTTTTACTAACTTATTTACTAAGAAGAAGGTATAATCATAGCTTTATAGAATTAACGTGTATCTACCTACTTCAACCTCACCGTGTAGTCATCACCACTCTGTGTGATGTATCTCACCCATGGGTAAGAATTGTATTGCAATTTTGGCTCATTGATCTTGAGATATCTCACCTGGATACCCGAAGTGGTGAAGTACGGAATCTGGAAATTAACTTGGATTGGTCTCTTTGTGTGGAATGAGGATTCGTCAATTGTCACAGATGGTAATCCAAGTTCAGCAATACACTGGTGCTCTTTACCTCCTGGGAACTGTTTGAGTTTCCAAACAATCAGTGACTTTTCTGGAATCCATTTCATTGTCCCGTGAGAATATCTAAACTTTGGAGAGTCAGCATCTTCAGGAATTGGAATCAAAATCTCAAGGTTGTTGGCTGTGGACTTCTTCTTGATTTGGGCTTTGATCTTACAGTTAATCACAATTCTTGAGTGATCGTGTGTTTCCAATTTGCAATCAACTGTTATTAATGGCTTCAATGGAGTTGAGAGCCTATAACTCATCAGCTCAAACTCACCATCAGGAGGGATAAAGGTAATGATCTGCTCGTTCTCAAATTTGCTCAATCTAACACATTGATGGAATTTGACATCTTCCATCTCAACGCCGTTTTTGCTTCCAGTATTTTTGTCATTCAGCCCCAATCTCAAATCAGGCATACCAGACAAATGAGACTTGACTTTTATCTTCCCAAGAATTTCAGATCTAAGCACTTTCCCTTGAGAATTTATCAACATGTTGATGCTCTCAACCACATCTAAGAATGCTTCGTTTTTCTTGTACATTATACCCTCGCTTCTCCAACTGACAGAGTTGGTGATGGCACTTGGAGGGCCCAACTGTTGGTTCGCTTTCTGAATCTTGTAGAGTTTGGAAGACTTCTGGGTAATATATTCCTTCAACATCTTTGGTTCTGTGATCTGAGGCATACCGAAATCCATCATTTCATCCAGTAATTCGTAAATAATGACAAAGTTGTCACGAATCGATTCCTCCTCTAACTCTTTGAAATACTCTGTTAAAACGCCAACCAAACTGTGAAGAAAGAGGTAAATCTGTGCAGCATTGGCATCTTGATTTCTTGTCAGTGCCACGATGTACAGGTTGTTGTGGGTTATGAAGAGGTAGTTGATCCCGTTGTGGAGCACCAATGGGGCCATATTGCCTTCCTCAGCCATCTCAACAAGCAAGAATGGAAACTTCTCCATGACAGAGGAAGGAATATCACCCTTATAGTCTCTCGACAGTAGGGACTTTCCCTTGGAGTCGCAGAAGTGAATCGCAGAGGCCATCTGTAGGCCTGGATTGTCTTGGGGGAGGGAAGATTTTTAATGCTGCTGCTATTGGGGAAGCAAAACACACTCGATTTCAAAACAAATGAAAATAGAAAATAGAAAAATGAAAATGAAAAAAAAAACAGCATAGTGCTTATGTCATTAACCTAACCCCATTTCTTGCAACCTGCGACTACTACTGCTGTCCTTGATGAAACCATTGTTCGCTTCTCAAATCTTTCACGCATAGAACTGGTTCGCACTCATGAGTTCACTCAAGCAGATGCTCGCCGAAGACGAACAACTAGCACAAAAGTACGACGCTCTCCTGGAGGCAAAGGCACAAGCAGACAATGCCCTTGAACAATTTGTTAACAAGATACTTACACAGTCTGGAATAACGAATGACGTGTCCACTCGAACCACTGATCTACTCAAGGATCACAAGATCAAATCCATTGCAAAACTACTTATGAAAAGACAGGAGATAAAGATCCAGTCCTGGGAGGCTTTATACTCTGAGTTTCTGGAATCTAAACCAACAGGTGGAGATGAGTTGGATGAATTCAAACTCCAAATTTATGAGAAACAGCAGGAGTGGTACAAGGAGTGCCTTTCAACGCTGATATCTCAAGGGCTCTTATCCGTTGATTCTTCACTGGACGAGCAGAAGGCTATTGCAGCTATAATACAATCTCATAAAGACTAGGTATATATTCGACTACAAAAGGTAAAAAAAGAAAAAGGACATGTTTGTGATCTTGGAGACACCGGGTGGGTAGTGGTATCTCAAAAAACTGAGAAATACCCGATGTACTATGATGCACATTTCACTCTGTCACAATTCGAAATAGAGTGGAGTCGCCCCAACCAGTTCTCCAGAACGGAGACGCAAAGACCAGGGATGTCATGAGCTGAGGACCCAAAGTCGACACACATATCAACTGGGTAAATAGTTCAGCCGAAGTCGAACCTACCCAGTCTCAATTTTTTTTGAATCGTGTTGAATTTGAAGTTTTATTCGAAAAGAGTACAAACAATTTCTTGTAGAAAACTTTTTTATAGTCAAGTTTATTTGCTTATATAAGCGTCCATACATTTATCATGAGCAACATCACTAGGTATTTGGTGAAAACATTAGCAAGTCATAGGTACACATCATATACATCATTCTGATCAACATTCATTCTGCGATTGTCCCAGTGTTTTGTTGTTGATTATCGTTCCCAGTGGACTCCTCCTGGTCGTCGTCACCTAATTGATTTCCTCTTCCTGCTCGGAAGGAGCCATGACCCCCTCTACCCCTAAAGGATCCTCTTCCTCTACCACGATCTCTACCTCTGAAGGATCCTCTCTTGCGAAATCCTGGAAGATTTGTTCTCTTTGCGACAACGTTTATTTTTCTCCCTTTGAACTCGGTCTTGTCCAACTGCTCCACCGCCTGGGCAACAGAGTCCTTTGACTCGAACTCAACATAAGCGTAACCTTTTGGGTAACCGGTGAATCTGTCAAACAAAATAGTCACTCTATTCACAGTACCATGTGGGTTGAAGTAGTTCTCCAACTCCTCAGGAGTGCTATGGTAGTCAACATTTCCAATGTAAATTGATCTGGAGTCAATCTCCTCTTGTTGTGCCAGTTCTTCTGGGGTCTTCGATGATCTGAACTTTCCAGCCACGGCAATCGGTGAAGAAACCTCCTGTGAAGCTGCTTCGGTTTCACTCATGTCTCAATTGCAGTCGTAAGCCGAGGGCAATGAGGCAAGAAGAGGCCCCTCTGTTGTTTTAAATTCTCCAATGGCTGAATACCTTGACTTCCAAATCCGGTAATTATGTGTGGTGCAAAGATTTACCGAAGTCAAGGAAATTAGGAATTAGGAATACTTACTAAGCATCAAACTTTAAGAAGAAAAAAAATTTTGGTACCATCCATCTCATCTCTTGGATGGAGAAGTTGAGGACACATACCTACCATACCATTTGAAAAGTAATCTAAAGTATCATGGGTACCGTTAGAGCCAAACAGAAATCAAAGTCTTCTGCAAAGAGGATATCACGTCGTACCAAGGACAAGAAGCGTAACATTAACATTGCCTCCAATCCAATTATTGAAGCCAACTGGGATTACAACTTGACTTTGAAACAAAACTACAAGAAACTTGGTCTGAGCGTAAGATTAGGTCGCGAGGCTGGTGGTGTTGAAGCTAATGTCTCAAAGCCAAGGTTTAAGGAGGGTATCAAGCACCTTCAAGACGACGATGATGAGGACGATGATGAGGATGAAGCTGAGAATCAAGTTTCTAACGAAGAATTGAAACCAGAGGATATTCCTAAAGGTGAGGCTCGTATTGTCAGAGGTGAAGATGGGGAGGTGATTAGAGTTATCCATGGTACTAAGACGGCACTTGATGAAAATCTTGAACTCGTTGACGAAGTCAGGCTAGAACCAAAGACTGAAGTTGTGAAACAGTTAGAAGAGTATGCGAAAAAGCAAGTCCGTGATAAAAGAGAACAAAGCACCAGGGAGGAGGCTTGGATCAAGTCACTCGTGGATAAGTATGGTGATGACTACTCTAAGATGAAATGGGATAAAAAACTGAATGTCTATCAACAGAGCAAAGGTGATCTCAAAAGAAGGGTTTTGAGATGGAAGAAGAAAAATGGTTTGTAGACCGCCCATCACCGACATACTGCAACATGGCCACTGTATACTAGTAAACGAATATTAATTCTTTAGATTACGCTTCAACAAAAGCCCTGTAAGAAGTGAACTCCTTGTTGTTGGCAACCAATTCAACCTTGGTGCCTGGCGCGATAAAGAATTGGAATCCAGTTTCGGCTGGCAGTTCAAAGCCGTCACCCTTCAAGACACCGGAACCCTTCGTAATAATCAATATACTTGGGCCGCGAAATTCCTCAAACTCTCTGATACCAGTGCCCTTGTCAAAGACAGTTTTCAAAACCGAAAACTCCTCGATCGGAGGGTCAAACAGCATAGACTCACCGGCTCCAGAAGACCGAGCGTACACGACTTGCTTCATCTTCTGCTTGGCCACATCATCGTAAGAATACGTCAACATCTCAACCAAGTTTGTGACATCCTTAAACTTCGGTGTGAAACCAGCACGGACAACATTATCAGATGCAGCCATACATTCAATAATATCCCCAGAAATGTACGCATGTGGGTCTTTAGCCCTCAAAAATATGGCTTCTCCTTCCTGGAGTTTGCAATGATTCAAAAGCAAACAACCACAAAACAAGCCAATATCGTTAGGGAACTGTTTGTTGAGACGCAGAATCAAATTAGGGAGGTCAGGAAGAGAGAAAATTTCTGGGGCTGTTGAAGCAGACTTGAGCAATTTCCCAGTCTGCTGTAAGATCGCATCATCAGAAGAGGTCATGACCTTATCAAAAACAGATCTCAGAAGCAATTTGTTCTGCTTGTCTTCATCGCTGTCAGGGATAATTTTACCAGAGATGATGCTATCAATAAAATTTTGTGCAATATCCTCACCAACCAGTTCCCTGAGCTCGGGAATTTTGGATAAGTGATCAGCAATTTGTTCTAGTGGCTTGAAACCGCAGAAGCCTTCAAAAGATGTGACAGCAATTGCCATCTCTGGTTTGTGATTGTCATCTGGGTAGTTCTTTGGGTCATTTGCGTTTAAAATCTTAGCGAGGGACTTATCTGGGTGTGCCTGGATACTCAACACCTTCTCAATCGATAGGACTTTGAACAAAAATGGTACTTCATTCGTTGCCTCAAACTTTGCCACTATTTCTTCGCCCAACAGTTCTTTTGGATGTGCACCAATAACTTCACGTAGAGACTTTCCATCGGTAGTGACAGATGGTAATCTTGGATGAGTACCCATCCATAGCTCTGCATATGGCTTTGACTCGTCAATAGTTACTTTGGAAGGATCAGAAGCCTGTGCGAATTGTGCAACAGCAGATTGAGAACCAACCTTACCCCAATCGTAGTTTTGGTAATCTGAAATGTGTTAGTTGGGCTTTTCCCTTCCAGACTGATCTGTTATCAGATCTTAATTACATACCTGACAATATACGAAACACCTTGGAAACCATTGTAGTTTATTTGCTTTCTATCGAGTTAAACAGAAAGGAAAAGGAAGAGAAAAAAAAGTATATTTTTATATATATTTAGGGGACGGACACGTTGAACTTGGTGTTTACATTTTACGTGTATGGATTATGTAAGCGATTTGACATCACATGACCAGCCTTATATTCTATTCGGTGGGTTTTCTTTTTTTCGGAAAACGCGTGTAAACGTAAGCACATATAGGCAAGAAAATCGCACTTTGATTCATCACTTCCTGAAAACAGCGTGGAGCTTCTGTAGTTGTTCCGAGAGATTATGAAAGAGGACAATCAATGGATCTCTACTCAATCGGGCAACATCGTTTCCAAAACAGCCACGATTCCACATCCCCAATTCGTGCTGATTTCTGGCCACTCTACTATTCACCATGATGTTTCATTGATTTCTGATTCTTTGCAACTTGGGAAGTTTGTTTACTTGGACACACACACAACCATTGAATCATCACCATGCAAGATCGGCTCATATATCATTGTTGGTAGTTCCTGCATGGTACAGTGCTCCAACATAGGGAACAGGGTGGTAATTGGGTGTGGATGCACACTTTCCAAGGCTGTCGTTGTCCACGATTGTGTCATTGTCAAGCCAGGTACTTTCATTTCCCAAGGCACAAACATCCCACCATTCACCGTTGTGAGTCAGGATTGTTCCAAGGACCATGATCATGGCAGTCAATGTGGTCTCCGTATGGAAGTTCTGAACGAGAGCTTTAAGAAGCTAATTGAGGGATGGGCGAAAACCTGTTACATTAACCAAGAGATTCCCTCCGCTATTCCATGATCACCGACACCAGCAGCAATAGGTATGATCAGATTGCTAGTCATCTTGTTCAAATGAAGGAATTTGTGAAGTAAATGGTGCAAATCTGGATAGTGTGCCTGGTCCTCTTTGTTCACCAATATCAGCACTTTCATTTCAACGGGCAGTTCTTCCAATATTGAATTGACTTCAATTATGTAAGGAGCATTCAGCAGTTGTGTTGAATCCAACACAAAGATTAACCTATCAAAGCTATGGAAGAAGTTCTTGTATGTGGATCTAGGTGTTTGGTCAAGACACAAGATATGTATGTCCTTCTTCAAGCTGTCAATTTGACGCATCACTGTCTTTCTTCCACTGTTAGGTGTCCCAACAAGCAGTGCGCTTGAAGCACTGGCTTTTTTCGGTGTGTGTAAAAGCAGCATTTGATTCCGTCACATGGAATCCTATTCAGGAGGGAGTCGAGGAGGATTACAGATTTATTGGGTTTCTAGTGAGAGTGGGAGTGTCCATATCACAAACAAACCGCAGCCGTTAAAATTTTCTCACAGTTGTCCAATTAGCATTATCATACAGTTCACCAGTTCACTTCGTCAGTCTTGTGGCAATTCTATGGCCTCTCTGTAGTAGTTTCTCCCTCGCTCTCGCTCTCTCTCGCGCTTTCTCGCTCAGGTCAGGTCTAAAACCGCCCGCCCGCAAGTAAAAGGGATGGGGCAGATCTCCAAATAAAATAAAGAAGCTCTGGTAAGGCCACATTAGGTGTGCCTCACGTGACTCTCACACTCCATCCGCGCCGTTCCGGGTAATAGTGTTTTGTTTTTTGTTTCCGCCTTTCAGGTTTTTTTTTGTGTATAACATAACATCCCCTTCAGTCCTGTGTCTCCATTAATCTGCAACTTCAAGTCATGTCCGTCGACTTCAACACTCTTGCTCAACAATTCACTGAGTTCTACTACAACCAATTTGACTCTGACAGATCACAATTGGGTAACTTGTACAGAGACCAATCCATGTTGACCTTTGAGACTTCCCAGGTCCAAGGTACCAAGGCCGTTGTTGAGAAGTTAACCTCTTTGCCATTTCAGAAGGTTGCCCACAGAATCACCACATTAGATGCCCAACCAGCCTCCCCAGCTGGTGATGTCTTGGTGTTGGTCACTGGTGAACTATTGATCGACGACGAGACCAACCCACAACGTTACTCTCAAGTCTTCCACTTGATCCCAGAAAACAGCTCATACTATGTATTCAACGATATTTTCAGATTGAACTACAGCTCTTGAGGATCAAAGATATATCCCCATTTTAATCGCACGTTATTAACTATAGAGATATACTTACCCTATATGTAGTAGCACTGGTATACTTTCTGTTTACGCTGCCGACGTCAGCCATGAATTAACCACTACAATATGACGATTCTGTAGGGGGAAAAAAGATGGGGGAAAGGAAAGCCACCCTCTCTCTCTCTCAGCCCATGTTGGTTGGTCATCGTTAGGCTCTCAATTAATTTAAATTTAAATTATATCAAGTGGCTTTGTACTTGCCTAAATCCTCACAAAGAAAAAAAAGGAGGGGGAAAATACGTTGGGTCTAATTCTATTTTCTCGGTGGCACCGCGAGTGAAACAAAGTAAACAAGGCTACAATCAATCGTCGGTATCTCAAGGATGTCTAGCATTGATGATATTCTTAAGCAGAAGGTAGACTTTGATTGTGATGACGATAATGGATCCTTTGACGAAACGTCATCTTTCGAAGAATCTCCCGCCCGGACAGAGGAGACACCAATAACTCAAGTTCCCGCTATCCCAACCAGACCAGTCAAGAAATCAACTCCTATGAAAACAGAATCACCTGTTTCCGACTCACCATCATCAGGACAAACTTCGACGTCAATTGAGTGTGTAATTGATCCTGCAGTTGAGAAAATAGTTGAATCGGGTATCGAATCACCCAACCAAAAATCTGATGAACAATCAATTCAAGATCTTCCTCCAACATCAACTGCGGATTTATCTGTTGACATTGAAAACACCAAGCCAGATACTCCACAGATTCCTGAGAGACCTTCAAGGCCGGATAAGAAGCAGACCCAGTCTGAACTTGGGGCAAATGTTGAAGAGAACATGGTGGTAGAAGCAAAAATGCTAGAGATCAGAGGTGGGGATGTTGAGCATAAGGAATCTGGTAAGGTCCTGAAGTCAACGGCCAAAATTCAACATCCTAATGATCTAATTTCGAGCCCAGAAAAGAATTTGGCGGATACTGGATTCTTATGCGGACCAACAAGTGAAGAAGGGAAGGTCAGCGATCTCCTAGATGAATCTACCATCAAGGAGCCTGCTATTCCAAGACGTCCGGTGAAATGTGGCTCTCCTAAAACTGAAGGATCACATGAAAGTATCAAGGATGGTGAAACTGCGAAAGGCAACAATGATCTAATTCTCCAAGACAGTACTGAGGTAGGCATTGCTGATCAAATCGTTGCTGACATTAAAGAGCCAATAGTTCCCAAGCGTCCAGCAAGACCTCAGATTACACCTCCAAAATCAGAGTCTCCAACGCCGACCATTCCACAACGACCATCATCAAGACCAGTCAAAAAAGCAACTGTATCTCTCGATGAAACAACACATTCACCAACTGTTGACCTGCAAAGTCCATTGGAAGTTTCCTCTTCTTCTCCTACGGAGGTAAAGAAGTCAGCACCACCTGTTCCAAAGAAACCATCTTCAAAGATCGCAGCGTTCCAGGAACTGCTACGTAAGAACCAAGAAGAGTCAAATCAGGCCCAAGCTCCTACCTTCGCAAGAAGAACTACATTCCCTCCTAAGGGAACTCTACCATCGGTTACTTCCGGTGATGCGCCTGCTGTTGCCACTACTGCTGAGAATAAAACAGACGGAAAAGACAGCACTAAGAAAGCCTTTTTTAAGGAAAACTTGAACAAGATATTTGCCCTCCCTGGTATGGCACCTCCTAGTGGTTCTGTTCCAGGTTTCATAGAAAAAGGATCATCATACAGCGACGAAGGTGCCAAAGAATCAACTTCTGAAGCTCAAACTGAAGGTGGATCTGATGTCAGAAAGTCAAGAGCCAAAGGTCCACGTGGTAAAAGATTGCCAAAGAATGTAACAGAGGAGGTAAAGAGAGATGATAAAAGAGAGATTAGTATTGTGGACATTTGGCAAATCGGTATCTTTACGGGTAATTCCAAAGTTGAGGAAGAACATTTGGAAGACACAGAGTCCTCAGAGAAACTTGAGGAGAAGTCAGATGTTTCAGAGGAACCAGTGGTGAATGTTTCAGAGGAACTTGAAAACAATTCAAATGTTTCAGAGGAACTTGAAAACAATTCAAATGTTTCAGAGGAACTTGAAAACAATTCAAATGTTCCTGAAGAGCAAGAGAATGAAATTGAACCTATCGCAACCGCAGCTGCTCTGGGAGAAACAGACAACGTTGAAATATCAAATGCTATTGACTTGGGATCAGGGGTTTCCTCTGAACTTTCAGAGGAGGTGGCGTTTGCGAGATTGAAGACTGAAGACCAAGTAGAATCTGTATCTGAGCCCCTGGTGCAAACAGCAGTTGTCCCTGAAAGAGATGTTAATACTGAAGAAACAGGTTTGGAAGAACGAAATGAAGAAGACGAGCCTATTAGCCTGGTTTACGAGGCCACTGAATCTCCAAAAGAAGAAGAAGAACTCTATTAAAATTTACAAGGTCTAAAAGGCTTATTAGAGAGGTCCTCTTGCAGAAGGTTGTACACGCTAACACAAAAAAAATAGAAAACTGAAGTCTAAATTGGATGTATGTAAGAAGATTGATATTAACTGTAACCCGGTTTGGACAGGAGCTCTATTGTTTGAAGGTGGATACATGCAGGTAGGGTAAATCTTAATTCTAGAGCATGCTTGACTCCACATGAATTGACACCTCCTCTCACTCTCTTCACTTAAAAGTAAATTAAATCAAGCTCAAAAGATATCGTGCACTGATATATTTACTTTTTTCAAACGAAGCTCAATATTGGGGATGCTGTGGTATGTGCACTGCCTTGGAGTTATACGCTATAAGCTAGCTACTAGAAAAAGCTGACCGACTAGTGGAAGAATATCTAATCGGGAAATCTGTGGCACCTACCAATACACCTCTCCGTTGAAACCGGCGGTTGAAACACGCACGCCGTTGTCTTCGGTTTTTCCGAGATCAAAGCCTCAATTTTTGTTTTTTTTTCAATGTTTTTATTTATTATAGTTAGTTAAGGAAGTACTGATAAAAGAAAAAAATGAAGTGGCTATCTCTACTTGCGGCCTCTGCAGCAACTGTTTTTGCTCTTCCTGCAATTAACACTACTGGTAATGCCTTCTGGGACACAGCCAGTGGTGAAAGGTTCTATATCCGTGGTGTTGACTATCAACCAGGTGGTTCCTCCAATTTGACTGACCCACTTGCGGATGAGGTCACTTGTAAGAGAGATATCCAATACTTTCAGGAACTGGGAATCAACACTATCAGAGTCTATACTATTGACAACACCTTGGACCATGTTGCTTGTATGGATGCTCTTGAGGAGGCTGGTATCTACTTGATTCTAGATGTGAATACCCCACAGGCTTCCATTTCCAGAGTTGATCCAAAGTGTTCATACAACTCCTACTACCTACAACATGTCTTCTCTGTTATTGATGAGTTTGCCGCATTCAATAACACCTTAGGTTTCTTTGCCGGTAATGAGGTTATTGACAATGTGAACAACACTAACACAGCCACCTATGTGAAGGCTACTGTCAGAGATATGAAAAACTACATCAAGGCCAGAAACTACAGACAAGTCCCTGTTGGTTACTCTGCTGCCGATGTTGCTTCCAATAGACTTCTTGCTGCCGAATACTTCAACTGTGGTGATGATGCTATGGCTAGAATTGATATGTTTGGTGTCAACGACTACTCGTGGTGTGGTCCATCGTCCTTCACCACTTCTGGTTACCAACAGAAGGTGAATTTGTACAAAGGTTACTCTCTACCTATCTTCCTTTCTGAGTATGGCTGTAATCAGGTGGTTGATACAAGACCTTTCACTGAAGTCAAAGCAATTTACTCTAGCCAGATGACAAACGTCTTCTCAGGTGGTCTAGTATATGAATTCACCCAGGAGAACAACAGCTATGGTTTGGTCGAGGTTTCCGAGGATGGCAATATCACCATCCTGCCTGACTTCACCAACTTGCAGAAGCAATTCGAGTCCGTGGCTAACCCATCTGGTAATGGTGGCGCGGTCTTCACCAATACCATCTCCCCATGTCCAACCTATGAAGTTGATATCTGGGAAGCTGACTCTTCGCTACCAGATATGCCATCTGCGGCCTCTGCATATTTCAGTACTGGTGCTGGTGAGCCTCAAGGTACTGATAACGGTACCCAGCTTATGTGCTACGACGATGATGACTATGTTCCTGATTCCTCCTCCTCCTCTGAAGCAACAACCACTGCTCCTTCTACTTCCTCTTCATCTTCATCATCCGCTCAACAAACTGCATCAGCCCCAGCTTCATCTTCATCCTCAGGTATTGCAGGTAGATCTGCCGCTGTCCCATCAGTCTATAACATTATTTTCAGCCTTTCTGAAGGCTCATTGATCACTTTGATTGCTGGCTTCTTTGGTGTTTCTGGTGTCGCAATCTTTGCCTAGACTACAGTATTCGTGTATCAATCTAGAGTACAGATATATATATATATATATAAATAAAATAGATAGATAGAGATCTATAGATATATGCATATCATTTCTATTACCCATTTAATCAATCACTGCTTGAGCAGCCTCTGCATCCACAATTCACGCATTGAGTGAACTTATTAGTAGTCTGGTTCTTCTCCAATACGGCCCTGGGCACCCTGCAGATACAGGTACCTCCATTATTATTCTCAACAACTTGTATGCATTTCAAACAGCACAAGTGCTCATATCCCTGTTTCTTCCATTTGGCAATCAACACCCCATCGGCATATCTGTTCTTCAAACAATAATCATAGAGCTCCTTCGATATCGCCTTCTTAGTGTAATACAGATCATATATGTATCTCGATTTCTGATGAACAATCTTGAAAACCTCCCAAAGTGCCTCGTTCTTCTTTGTCGTCTTGTTCAATGACGCTGTCTGGACATCCTTCAGTTTCTCTTCAAACTCCCGAAGGGTCTTCGATATCTTATCAAACCCCTCAGGTGGCTGTTTGGAGCGTTTTGTTCTTATCTTTGGCATGACTAAACTTAGGATCTCTCAACTAAAAGCTGTGGAATTGGGGTTAAATAAAAACAGTGGATGCAAACTCCCATGTTTCTGATGCTTGATGCTTGATTATATTTTTTCACATTTGACATCAAGAACGCAAAAACAACAACCAAAGAAATAGAAGAAAAAAAGTGCCATACAAAACAGCAAAGACGAAAAGAGATTGTAGGCTCTTTGTACGCTAAGATTCAACCAGAAAAGATGGATAGAGACAACCTGATATGAAGGGGGAAAAAAATATCGTCACCAGCAGGATTTGAACCTGCGCGGGCAAAGCCCAAAAGATAGCTTGAAAATTCATTCGAGTCTTCCGCCTTAACCACTCGGCCATAGTGACTGTAATGCAGATTTTGTTCCGTGAAATGGTATTGTTGAATTCTGTCAAGTCATCATAACCCTTTTAGGTATAAATGCCAATTAGATAAAGAACACAAGAGGATGAAGAAAATAAACACATCTATGTCAAGTGTTTTTCCAGGGATAAGTAGTGCGTTCCACACTGTCAATTCTACTATTTGGTATTAGAACAACACATGCACTGACTCGTTTCGTCAACCAAGGTCTACAGAGTAAAGGCTGCTAGCACACAACACTCTACAATAACATTGTCATGCTTTGAAAACAGATGAGCATTGCCTTCATCAGAGTACAGATTGCTCAAACAATGATTACATCAGTTTGATCACTAGGGTACATTAACTTTATTTTTCCCACAAACTATACTCCACACCTCATTTACCAGTGATGGCCCTACCTGAACTTGCCATGGCCTCTGTTCTCAATTGTTAGTAAAATAGGTTCTGAAAAAGAACAAAAAGCCACCAAATAAATTATGATCTCACATACCTCTTCTTGCTGCATCCTGAAGTAGATTTGTGTCCACATCATTCTTGCTTATGTGAACATATCTCACTGTTGAGCCTCTCAGGAATATGCTCTTTACTGAACTCAAGTGTGGGAACTTGGCCTCATTGTTTACAGACACATTATCAAGCTTTAGGTTGAAGAACTGGTCTGCTGTCTTTAATGTACCTCTTATCTCAACGCCATTCTTCAACTGTTGCACTGTTGTTAGTCACCTGAATTGTTATTGCTTTTGTTTGTGGTGGTGGTTGGAACACAACATACTTCGACAGTGATCTGTGTGACTGTTAGTGGGAGATCCTAAACGGGTACTATAAGTCGTATCTGACATACCTCACGGTCCACAAGGGTTTTGAAAAAGGATAAAAACAACATCTTGAGAAGTTGGCTAGAGCAGCTCTTGTCGTTTCAATACATGTCGGTCAATGTCAAAAACTCCTCACACTCGTCTTCAAAAAAAAAGAAAACCAAAAAAATTCGCGACTTTACAAATTGGTGATGTAGATGGTATGACGATGATAGATAGACGATATATACAGGTCTCTATTTACAGTTCGTTGGCCTCATTTGGCAAGCTTCGATACCTCTGAAAGGATCTTTGAGCCTGATTTGGCATTTTTCATCTGCTGAGCATAAAGCCCACTCACCAGGATTCTAATTGGGGTTCTTGGTTTTCTCAAACTAGCAGCAAAGGCCAAAGACGAGGTCAAAAGAGCCAACGCACCAGCTTGGTGTGCAGATGCAAGTGAAATTGGAACAAGGTACAATAACGTGAAGATACCAAGTGTGACCTGGAGGGTCACAAATCCCATCATCGCGTGCATCTTCTTGGAAACGACCTTTGGAGTAAACACTTTCAATCTGTTCGCGTAGAGATGGGCCGCAAGCATGGCACTGAAGGTCGTCATCGCAAGGATTCTGTGATTCAATTGTACTGTGGTTGGGTTCTCCAAGACATTCCTCCAGAACTTGTCAGACTTGTCTTCCTTTCTGGCATAGGTATCATCAAATAGCTCTCTTTGGGAAGGAATGATGTCATCTCCCATGTGAGGGAAAGTGTTGTAGATTAAACCGGCATCCAAACCCGCAACCAAACCACCGCTCATAGCAGTGATGAAAGTCAACCCTGTAAGGAGAAGTGACACTCTTCTGAGGGATTTCAACGCTGGATTGTCCAGATGTTGGAACAGGGCCAAAGCGGCCTTTGGATCCTTGACCCATTTGTTCTCTCTCAAAATCTCTAAACCAGTCCATAACATACCAACGTAAAGGAGAAAAGCGGCACCCAAGTGAGTGGTTAGTCTGTACTGAGACACTGTTGGCTTCGACTTTCTCTCAGCCAATTGCTCTTCATCCAGACCAGACTTCACCATCCACCAACCAATGGCGCCCTGAAGCCCTAGTAGACCAATCAAACCAATAATTCTCCTATTAACTCTAGAAGAGGTTCTTCTACTAAATGCAAAGTATGCTGCAGGTGCCAACATAATCACACCAATCGCTCTGCCCCATAGTCTGTGGCCCCATTCCATGTAAAAGATGAACTTGAATTCCTCCAGTGTGATATGGGAGTTCAAGAGTTTGAACTCAGGAGATTCCTTATACTTGTTAAACTCCTCCTCCCAGTCCTTCTCCGTTATTGGTGGGATGGAACCAGTGACTGGTCTCCACTCGGTGATAGAAAGACCAGACTCTGTCAGACGAGTAAGACCACCCAAAACAACAATACCAAAGACAAGACCAGATGTACCAACTAGCCAATAACCGACCCATTTGCTGGAATTTAAAAGAATCTTCTTTCTACCCAAAGGTTTGGAAGCTGCTGCTGCCACAGTGGCACCACCAAGAGCTCCAGTTTGGGCTGTTGCGTTCCTAGTGATTGAAGATGTAGATAGCGAGCGTATCTGAGTTGATTTCTTGAAACAAGATCCGGAGTTCAGCATGGACAACTTGGTAAACAAGCTGAACTTGGGCTTGTTACCAGCTAAAGAGGAAGAAGATGAACATAGTGTGAAATTGCTGGAACAAGAAGACTTTGAAACTGTCTTCAAAACAGAAGCATTCCTTATAAAGAAAAACTGTGACTTAGACAGCATAGACGCCATTTTGACTGAACACACGCACTTCACTGTCGAACAAAAATAAAAAAAGAGACCACTGTTCAAGTTGAAAGTAAAAATGTATCCCGCCTAAAATTGTTTAATAACAAAATAATGGGACAACTTTTTAATTTCAAAAACCGGTCTTTTCATTTGTTGATTTCTTTTTCTTTTTTTTGGTTTTTTTTTTTTTTGATTACAAAATCGCCTGACACAAAAATGAAAAAAAAAAAAACTAAATTTGATTCATTCATTTAATCTCAACAGATAGATTCTTCTTTTCTTCCATTACCAATAATGAACGGAGCGAGTGTTTGGGGAAATCAATTGAAGAGTATCACCAAATCTGTTTTGATGCCATTCTATAACGCACCACGTTGCCTAGATCATTTTTTGCATCCTTTTTCTTTCTCTGTTCTGTGGAATCTGGTGGAACACTACTATCATCCTTGTACAACTTCCGTCGACTCTCTTTATCCATGGCGCCAATTCCAGTAGTTACCAGTCCCTGAACATAGTCATCCGGTTGCACTCTAAGGGCTGGTTGATCTTTCTGGCTTTTAATTATGCTCGTGCTCCATTTCAATAACACTAACTCTAACAGGAGCTTGAACATCAATAGGATCACGTACAATATAACAATAATAACCAAATTCAGTGGAATAAGCCGCTCTTCAGCGTCCCAAAGTAACCAGTGCAAGCAATCCTTGGACATCACTATCAATAAAACAAATAGCGCAGGTAATGATAATCCCAATCTCTGTTCCAGTCTATCGTTGTATGCGGTGTTCGATGTGTTAGAAGTCGCCAGGTTTCTAAAAGTGCTCATGACATCACTTGAAAGTAGGAAGATATACCTCCCATAAATCCTCGGTTTCATCTTGTTCAACTTGGTGATGTACGAGTGTTTCACCCAATCAACTAAGAGCTCACTCCCGATAACAACCATAGTTGGGCCCAGTACCACACCGATGAAAGCATTCAGTGACTTGAAGGAAGAGTTAGGAAGGATTCCAATCTTCTCTGTGCTGCTGCTGTTGATCTGAACGAGGTTTCTCAGACTAATAATGCTGAGCATCGTAAGCAACTGAAATCTCTCAACGATATCTGAACAACTCATTTGAAACAACCCTTCATTGTCGATCCTCTTAAACACAGCACCCTTGATCTCAGCAAATTGATTTGAAAGCAGCAAGGTGACCAGTGAGTTGCTGTAAGAGTTTGCTGCGACGGTGAGTGCAATAGTCTGGTAGATCAGCACCACTGTATGAAGTGATAGGTACCCAACAGCCAGTCCATAGAATAGTACAAACCTGAAGAAATGTTTCGGCTTCTTGACACTGTTGACTGTCGTTGAAAATACCACATTGAGTAAGTCCTGCCCAACTGTCGCAAGTAGCTTGTCACTAACCTCCAATACGCCAAACATAACGTACAGTTTAATGGACGATTGGTTTCTGATCTTGTGGTAAATCATCGAAGTATCAACGCTCGCAAACCACATTGCCCAGAAGATCAGTGATGCGAATATGATGTTGGAATGTCCGACTCTGCTTCTCTTTGGCGCTCTTCCCTTTCTATAGGTGAACTGTTGCCTCACAGTTCTGCACAGAGAAATCATATCTATAACCAGTTTTAAGGGCAACAACACCAAAAGCTTCAAGAATGAGTTTAAGCAAACCATGAGACCATAGATCATAAGCTTCTCAAGTACAATGGGAAGTCGTATCATGTTCATAATTTGTTCAAAGGATTCTTGAGTGGAAATCAACTTGAATTCTCTATCGTTGTTGTCGTTGTTGTCGTTGTTGTTGTCTTCAGATGCCTTTGGCAATGAATCCAGGCCCAACTCCGCTGAAAGAAGCCGGAGAAGGTTATAAGATGTGCCATTTGTAATAGATGTGCTTGGGTTATCTTTCCAGTTGGTACTAATGGTAGCCCTTTGGTGGTTTTTTGATGGCATGAAGTACGGCGGGTTAAGTGCGCATGCTAGGTTAAATAAAACCTCTGCCGTGATATTTTGTTTAGTTTACATTTATTAACAACAACCGCCTCACACACACACAAACAGCAAAGCAAAATGCTCATCACACTAGACAATACACACGAGGTGTTCCATCCCTTCCAGCATCAAGGGACTCTATCCCCATCTGCTGCTGCTACCCTCACCATACGCTTGATGGAACTGCTCTCAGGAGACTCTTGCGATGCCCGGTTCTTGAAGCTTATATCAAGGTTTCTTACCCATGAGGCCTACAATGAACTCATCACCGAACGCAACATCAGCATGAAGTGTGGCTATCCGCTTTGCTCACAGCCGCAAGCGCGTGTGAGGGATGTCTACTCAAACCAAAGTCTTGTGGCAAAATCAATGGTTCCGTACTCTTACCTCAGTACATACTGTTCCAAACGGCACTACCAGTGCTCGGAATTCTACGCCACACAGCTCTCTGATGAGGCTGTGTTTGCCCGTGAGAACATTGGCTCAGCTCCATATGGAACGTTGGCCAAATATGAATGCAGCATTACGCTGCTTGAGGATGTGCTGTCAGCTTACGAACGAGATAGTGACCCCTCAACGATGCTTGATCTTATCAAGAACTTGGACTCTCTGGATATCAAGAAAGATGCAACAAAGGACGAATTGATGGATGGTATGAACAGGATGCTTGGAGATTTCAAAATTATTGAGCATGAGGTTGTTGAGCAGCCTATTGAGCCTAGCGATACCATTGATGGTCTCACGGATATGGAGAAGTACGAATACCTTCAGGACCAATCGAAGGCCATTGATGGATACATACTACGTTAGTATTTTGTTGAACTTATAATATCTGCATTCTACACATCTCAGTAGTTCATATCTTTTTATTTACAAGGTCTGGCTGGCACATTGTACCGTACACACACACTCTCTCTCTTCACGCTCTCTTCGAAATTGAGATCAAAGAATTCTGGGCATCCTCCTTCAACAGCACATCATCAACAAACTTGACAGCTTTATCCTTTCCATGGTGCAACAAAATAGCACCAATAACTGCGGAAGTGGTAGTGGCGTAAATGGAATTCTCCCCACTCTGTCTTGGATCAGTCACCAATGGGTCTCTTTTCTTCCAAAAAATGGAGTCGGCAACATTGCTCTGAAGGGATCTGATGAAGTCCGCAAGTACCTGAGTTGAGTTTAGACTTTTTGCTGCTTGTGTTCCCAAACTATCCAAGTTTATGTTTTCCTTAGACTCATGAATGCTGAACAGGGTGGTTCTGTACTTGAGGAAATGAGCACCATAGACCGCTAACTTCTCATTAAATGGTCTAGAGCCGTGTGCAAATGACTTGTGTGTGAGGATTTGCAGGAGAAGGTCATCTGGTAGTGGGTACTCTGAACCCAGGAATTGCTTGAGCCCGCCAATATTCTGTTCACTCAGTTCATACGTGGCACCCTTTGGGCTTTGAAGATAGCCAGCCTCATCTCTCACCAAACCACGTACTCTAGCGCCCTTGTGAAGATATCCAATGGAGCGAATGCTTGCTGCCGTGCTGGATGTCCTCGATAAAGTCCGTAGGGCAAACATAGCTTTTGCGTCACTGGTATTCAAAATCTTTTCAATGTTTCAATTTCTTCAACTTCATTTTTCATTTGATGTTGGAAAAAATTTACAGAAAAAAACAAAAAAAATTATACAGGGCTTCATAACCTCTATGCAAATGAGAGACAGAAGAAATAAGAAAGAGAAAAAAATTTAATCAGAAGCGATGAGCATCATAAGAGATTGTAACATCACTTTCAAGACAGGAACAGATTAAATGGATATCTTCAGAGTCCTTACCAGGGGTGCATCCCTCAAGAAGTCTAAAGATATTGTTACAGATTACTCCATGCCCAAAAATCAACAGGAGAAGAATAGTAAGAACAAGGAGAAGCTAATAGAGAAGGAAATTAATAAAGAGATTGACTTCTTTAGAACAAAAAAGTTCCAGGCCTCAAGTAACCAAGAAGAAAGCGATGAAGAAGATATACAGGATGATATTGTTTTTGATGAAGAGGAGTCACCACCACTCACCATAACGAACGAAAATGAAGCCAGGATATCCAGAAACTCATACAAGGGAAAAATCACAGGTACTGATATCCCATTACCAATCGGTTCATTCGAAGATTTGGTAACCAGATTCAAACTGGATAAGCAAATCCTTTCAAATCTTCTTGATGGGGAGAACTTTACAGAACCAACACCCATCCAAAAAGAGGCTATCGCTCTGAAGCTCCATGAACGAGACATATTAGCATGCGCTCCAACTGGTTCTGGTAAGACTCTAGCCTTTTTGATCCCTTTGGTGCAGCAAATCATGGCATCCAAGAAGGAAAACAATAGCAGCACAGCAATTAGGGGCTTGATCATTTCTCCAACTAGAGAATTGGCCCAACAGATTTTTGAACAGTGCGAGAGGCTTTGTGGTAAAACTTCAATCACACCAGCGCTTTTGTCCAAGTCACTGAGCACCAAGTTGAAAAACAATAATGAACAATCTGTTAATTTATCTAAAAAGAAGCAGTTTGATATTCTAGTTACTACACCATTGAGATTGATTGATCTCATTCAATCCCTCTCCAAGACAGGATCTTCATCTTTCTTTGACTTGTCCAAGACAGAACATATCATCTTTGATGAAGCAGATAAGCTTTTTGATGACAACTTCTTGAAGCAGACTGATGAGATTTTATCCATGTGTAAGAACCCAAAGTTGAGAAAGTCCATGTTCAGTGCCACCATTCCATCCAAAATTGAGGAAATCTCCAATCAAATAATGCTCGATCCAATAAGAATTATCATTGGCCACAAGGAAGCAGCCAACACAAACATTTTGCAGGAACTAACCTACTGCGGTAATGAAGAAGGGAAGCTGATCGCCATCAGACAACTAATCCAAGAGGGGAAATTCAAGCCACCTGTCATAATCTTCTTACAGTCCATAGATAGAGCCAAGGCCCTATACCACGAACTGCTATACGACAAGCTAAAAGTTGATGTGATTCATTCAGAGAGAACACAAGTGCAGAGAGGTAAGATCATTGAGGACTTCAGAAAGGGGGACATCTGGGTCTTGATCTGTACTGATGTGTTGGCCCGTGGTATTGATTTCAAAGGTGTCAATTTAGTCATCAACTATGACGTTCCCAACAGTTCACAAGCGTACGTCCACAGAATTGGTAGAACTGGTAGAGGTGGGAACGAGGGTCATGCTGTGACTTTTTACACTACTGAGGACTCTGTTGCGGTAAGACCAATTGTCAATGTGATGAAACAGAGTGGGTCCCAGTTGGCTGAATGGTTGAAGGATACTTTGCCAAAGATGAATCAAAAGGAGAGATATGCCTTAAAAAAGTCTGAAATTAGAAGAAAGGATATCAGTACAGTTCCGAAAGTCTTTAAGAAGGAGAGAATTCAGAAGAAGCAGATGATTAGAGCTTCAAAGAAGAGAAAGGAATTGGCTGAACAGGGAAACCCAAATTCAAGCAGTGATGAGGAATAACGTTGTTGTTACAGAAGTTATCCTAGAATATAATAAACATTTCATAAACACACTTTTTCTCTTTATGTATGGGGGTGGTGATGGTGGTGGAACAGACGGACTATTTTCCTAGCTCGCTTCCTCCTCTCCTCACCACCAGGCTATCTCTCTCTCTCTCTCTATTTGCATAAAAACAAAAAGGCCACCTCATTCAAGATCCAGTGAAGTCTAGTGGTGGTGCTCCTCATGAGAACCAAAGCTTGGGTAGCCAACAATTTGTCTACGGCCAACAATCTCACCAAGAGCGAACAAACCAGATAATTGGACACCGTAGGATGCCAATTTTAGGTAGTCATTCTTTTGTAGAGCCTTCAACTGTGATAAAACTTCGAATGGCTTGGTAGCATACTCTAGAGCTTGTTTGTATAAAGTTTGGTAGATAGTTTGGAACTCAGCAACAGATGGTGGGGTCAACTTCTCCTTCAAGTAGACCTGCTTAGCCAACTCACCAGTGACCTTACTCCAGTAAATGGTGCAGTTGACGTAACCTGACAATAGATGTTAGCTCCCAAAAGTTGTTTATAAAATCATATACTTAAAGGAACAGTTGGAAGGTGGGGAAAAGGCCTTGCACTTTATTATACCAGTTCGGAAACGAACGATAACGGCTGCTGTTCCTTCTCACCTCCTTCCCTACCTTCCTCTCCCGATCAGTGAGATACATACCAGTGATTCTAGCAACCAAGCCAGAAGCCGCATTTTGAGCCTTGGCAGCAGCAGAGGTAGACTGGAATCTAACACCTCTCTTCAAGCCTTGTTGGAAAGCAGTACGAAAAAACATCTTCAAACGGCGGGTTGATCTTATGTGCTTCTTTTGTGAAACCACCACATTCGTTGATTTTTTTTTAAAGATTTTTTTTTCACACACACCAGCAGTGACTTTGAAGAAATCCGAGGGTCTGGATTGGCCAATAACAAACAAACATATCGAATGGCCCCCATCCAAGCTTGCAAACCGAAACTATCCATTAGGAATGTACTTAGAGGTGTTGTTAACCACATATCTTTGTAGAAATTGCTTAGAGCTAACTCGTTGGTAACATAGGTAATAATCAAGGCCTCCGACTATTTTGTAATGTATTATGTCAGCAATCCGTCTGTTTACCGTCGGACTTAAAAGACTTACTCCTCTGGGAGATTGAAACTCAAATTCAACATTTGGAAATGCTCTTTTAACATATCCAAAAGATATTGTATTATATATGGTGTCTTTTAACAGATTCAAAAGATATTGCATATGTGTATTGGCCAATTTTTTTATATGTTCCATGCCTTTAATTATGATACATAATACCCTTGTGGGTCCCATGGCCATCGATTCAGTAGATGATATGATATATGGACATCTCTAATATATGTATAGTTATGTATATAATTGGTTTTTAGTCCACTGGTGGGAACACTTGAAGTTGAGACTCCTCACGGTTTAAAAAGAGGAAAATGAGGAGCGCACACATTCATCTGAATTGACTGACTTTTCCTTAGCTTCCTTCCTATAAGACTCATGAATCTAGCTCTGATGAACCACTTACTACCCAACCATGAGGAATATAGTCCACATTTCGAATGGATCCCCCATATGATCGCGTAAAGAACAAAGAAACTAAAAAAGTGGTGGATGGCCCCTTAACTAAACTTTGTGGGGATTCACTGATTTGATCACATCGAAGCATGGGTTTTAAGGTCAATCACCAAGAGAATGATGATTTAATGTCCATAGAACTGAGAGATCAGTTAATTATCTTTAGCAGTTAGATGGCCAAAATATGTATTTCGGGCCCTCCAGGGGGCAAGAACAAGAACAAGAATCACACTCGCATCTAATTTGATGGAATAGCCTTGTTATGTCTTGTATGTATGTTCTTGACTGGACATTTACTGTGAGGGGAGATGCCGCACTGGACTGTTTTTCGCGAAAATGTGGGCCGAACTGTCCGGATCTGGACTAACTAGCAAATAAATTTCTTCTAAAAGGGGGACAAAAACATGTCATTATTAGGTTGGTTGCAACCACGACAACGACAGAAATTTTTTGATAAGACGCCGTTCAAAGGCCGCCCCTCACTCGCAGGTTAGTGTCCAAGCACACTACCCATCTACATGTGGGCGTCCTTCTGTAATGAATGCGCTGATCCTCAATGTAGCGAAGTTGAACCTTGCGAACTGGAGATCTCACAGGGTGGCTCATTTGATATCAGCTCTCTCATATATGATCCAGAGTCTACATGACTCTACAGAGACACTTAACTTCCCAAGTTCGCACGTTTAACCAAACGACGTAGGTACAACCGAGGACGCAAGTAGTCATCATACCACACGGAAAACTGTCCGCCCGCCGTCCGGTCGCCTTCATTTATTATCTGAAAATGAGGTCTGGTTAAATGAACAGACAGAGAACTACGGCGGTTGTTGATTCTTAAGAACCTCATTACCTTGGAGTGACCTTTTGTGTTCTTCTTCTGTAACCTAAATTAAACTTCAAAGTCAGTTTAGAAGCTTAAGTTAATGTTGCTGTTGGGAATGGTTAACAGCCTCCGTACGATTGGTTTCGGATAAGGTATTCATATAAACTTAATAATTCCACTGACCCAACAAGTAGAGAAGAAAGAGTTGGCGATCGTAATGGCTTGATTAACACCTATTTTTCCGTCAGGTTGGTTTGTCTTTCAAACTACTTGGATTGTAGGCTTTTGAGCTGTGTTATCTGGGCCGTGGGTCCTTGAATGTATCTCCAGCAATCATTCCCAAGTTGGTATGTTGATGCAGAAACTCAGCGAAAACGAAAAGATTGAGAGACACTCCAAAAATAGCCATGCCTTTCTCACATTAAAAAAATTCTTCGATGTGCACAATATTTAGAAGGCGACGGGCGGTATGGCTAAAACACAACTACTGGTTGACGTTTATCCTAAGGCTGGATACAAGCCTGAGGTTTGAAACTGACAAGAAGAACCAACCTCTTTAAATTTACTTGAGAGACAGACAATTCTTGAACTTTTTCTCTTTGAGTGGCTTGCCCATGTCTGTGTTTTTCCTTTCTCTTTTTTTTTGCAAGTCGGGAGGCAACCAGCTGTTCATATCTAGTCCAATACATGTACGAACTCGAAATTTAAGCAGGCTTTTTCCGTTTATGTCTGGTTTAGCCACGCATTTTTCTATATTAAAGAATTTACGCAGACTATTGCATGTTTATCACCGTATTGGGACGAAGGTGCTTCCTAATTCAGAGATTTTGTCCCTTTAGACGAAGTGTGTTGACGCTTGGCTTGCAGGACTCCTCCAAAATTTGTAAACAAACCAGAACAGAAAAAAACTTCGAGGGCAGAAGTGCAGAAGTGCTGGATGACTGGGCGGGAAAAGTATAAAGGAACCCCTTCGCCCCAAACTTTCATCTCTTCTAGATTTTTTCTTTTCTTCACACTTTTGTCAAAGAATCCCAACTTTTTACTTTCGCTTACTAAAATGCAATTCACCCAAGTTGTTTCTGTCGCCGCCGTCGCCGCTGTTGCCTCTGCTCAATTCGCCAACACCACCTCTACTGCCACTGTCTCCAAGCCATCCACAACTGTGATCACCATCACTTCTTGTGAGGAGAACAAGTGTCACGAGATCCCAGTCACCACTGGTGTTACCGTTGTCACTGAGACCGTTGACTCTAGAGTTACCGTCTACACCACCTACTGCCCAATTGAGACTGAGACCACCAAGGCTCCACAGCAAACCAAGACTGTTAAGCCAACTGGTTCCAACTCTACCACCCACACTTACCAGAGCACTGTTATTCTTCCAACTTTCACCGGTGCCGCTGCCGTTGCCGCTCCAGCTGTCGCTGCTGTTGCCGCCGGTGTCGCTTTGTTGTTGTAAGCTTTTTAGGAATATTCTATATTTTTAATAATAATACCATAATAAAGACGTTTGGAAAAAATATCTGTAGTTTATTTTCGTCTATATTTTTGTTGAAGTAGCAGGGAGTGATAATGGTCATATATGTAAAAGAATAATTGTGATTATCTGAAGGTATCCTAATCCCAGTGGGACCACTCTGGTTCCTTGGTTGGTGCTTTTTTAGGAGCGAAGTACAAGAGAGCCCCCCACCTGGTGACAGTGGTCTGGTGACAAAGTTTAATAATGCTGGATCAAATCTTGCTTTTTTGATTGGCCGAACTACTTTCGGTTAACCCGATTAGGGGTACTGATTGTCCGAAACGGGACAAAGTGCCGCATAAGTAAACAAAACATTGATGATCCCATGCTGTCTAGAAAGAGCATACCGAAAGAGATGGTCCCTGTAAGGACCCATAAAGTCAATGTATTTGAATTTGACTATAGAAACTCCAGACAATGGTAGAATGAGCCAAGTGTATTGGGATGCACTTCAGCTTTCAAGACTTTGGCTTCAAGACTATCACTTTCCTCTCTATAGAAAAATTTTAGCAGTCCAGTCTTTAAAACCCACTGATACGAGATTACTTCTGGCTCCTCATCTACGCCCAGTTTTCTCTTTTTGTTCTGGCTGTTGTTGGTGTTGCGCATATCACTCCAACTAACCCTCTCATTGTTGAACTTGATACAGGCTTCGTCATCAGTGAGAAGTTCGATCTGGATTTCAGAATCAGAGGAGGTAAAAATGGAAGAGTAAACAAGGTTCTTGGATAAGAGAGGCTTGAAGACCTTGATAAATGATTTATTGATACCATCCTTGAAAGATAAGGTTTTCATTTTGGCATCAAGGATGACCTCGTGGTTGGAATCAATCTGGAAAATCAATGGCCTCTGGACGGGATCGACATTGAATGGTCTCTGGTAATATAGCTCCCAGCAGTTAGAGTTTGGTGTATTCTTCAGCGAGATGTATTTATGATCAATGTGGGGCAGTATTATGATAATTTCTGTTTGGTCTTCGACTGGGTTGAAAACAAGTTTGTGATCAATTAACTTCTGTACCAGCCCGCTGAAACGGTAATATTTTGCCTCCTTGATCAACGAGCGTCTGTGTTCCTTAGATTGTATCTTCACCTCAATGTTTTCAAGCATGAGTATCAGCTCCTTCAAGAGTGATGCAGACCTTGCTACAGAAGGGGCAGCCTGTGGAGGGGGCCTGATCCAGTTCTTACTTGTCATGAGGAAAGTGATATCCTTGTAGAGGGCATCATTAGACACAGAAAAGAAGTTGGGGAAATTCCCTGAAGCCGGATTGTTCATGATCTTCCTTGGGATCTTCATGTACTCAGATTCAACCATGGTGTAGTAGTAATCGTTGGTTATGGTTAGATTCTTGAGGAGCTGTGGGAGATTGTAGTACAATGTATCGTTGAAAAGGCGGGTGAAGATGTCTGCGTCTGGTATTTCAAGATGATAGCCCTGGAGGTGTTGTAAGATGAGTTTGAAGACCTCATTAGAGCGATCGATAATCAAGGTCTTGTCCTTGTTCTTTTCCTCCAAGAAGTAGTTGGTGAAGTAGGACGGGGAGTCAGAGGATAGAGAAGCGCCGCTGACCTGGAAGGTTTCATTTCCAACCTGTAATGTGTAGATACGACCATGTGGCAATATATCTTTGATGGCTGGGTCGTATAGTTCTGTTGCCATTCTTTTTGCTTTCCAGTAAACTCTACTAGTAGGTTCTCGTCGTTGTTTTTGTCGTTATTGTTACTGTTGTTGTTATTGTTGGTGTGTGGTGAGTGAAATTTGCTAGTTGTACACCAAAAAAATTACGCACAACAAGGATAGGATGTTGAAGAAGAACATCTAAGTCTACAACCGCAAACAGAGTAAAGCAACAACCTCAATGGAAATCAAAAAGAAACTAAATAATTGAAATCCTGTGCTTATTTACAACTTAGCCAAGGCAACCTCAGCGGAAGAAACCGTGACACCCTTACCCTCCTCTTTTGCAGCATAGATCACCTTGCCATTGTCAATAATGATGGTATATCTTGCAGTTCTCTCACCTAGATCACCAGCATCAATAGTCCAGCCGATGCTCTTAGAGAAAGCTGCCTTAGGGTCTTGAGCAAACTCAATTGGAGGAGTTTGCTCCAGAAGTTTACCCCAAGCACTGTTAACAAAAGCAGAGTCTGCAGTAATCACAAAGACCTTGTCCACGTTCTTAGCCTTGAATTCAGAAGCCTTGGAAACGAAGCCAGGGATGTGTGAAAGGGTACAAGTTGGAGTGAACGCACCTGGAGCAGAAGTGATGACAATGCGCTTACCAGCCAAGTTTTCCTTCGTTAGCTTGAACTGAATAGGAATACGACATGAAATCTTGTTCCCTTGGTCTTCCTCCTCATAAGGAACGTAGTTAAAGTAAAACCCCTCTGGGAAGTCCTTGTTAAGTAGTTCAGTCATTTTTCAAAGTCCAATTGATGTCTGTCTACCTGAGCAATAACTGAGCAATGTTGCTGGTTGGAGAGGAGTGAGAGTCTCCACCCCTATTTATACGTTTACCCCAAAATCCGATTCGCGAAAGTAAAATGCATTGTTATTTCTTTTGGTGTTTGTTTACAATTTTGACTGTGACGCGCACGCTTATTAAACAAAACTAACTACTGTCCAAGATCCATTATGGCTACACAGGACGAGCAAGTTGAGGTCATTTGTTCGTCACCACAGGGCTCTGTTATTGACCTTGTGGCTGATTCATCACTATTGATGGAAGAAACTCAGAACCAAAGCCACATAACTATCACATCAGCAACAGGTGACGCGAACTATGATGAGACAAGTGTTGAGGTCATCTGCGAAACACAGCTCACCCCTATAAAGAGCGCTACTTGGGACTATCCATATATGGGTCACAGCTATCCCTCAGTTCTATCTTCTCCAGAAATTTCAAGCGCCCAAGTTACCAGCTTCCGCCTTAGATCTCCAATCAAGAAGCTGTCGCCACCCAAACAGATATCGCCACTAAAAGCTCCGTCACTATCTCCATTGAGGACACAGAATCAGTTAGTTGATAATGACGGCTTTAGAATTCCCGATTCGATTCGGTCATCGCCAGATTCGAGTCTTTACTGCACAGCGAGAGATGACACGCAGAAGGAGGAGTCCCAGTACGAACACGTTGTTTCTAACGTGGAGTTCAGTGGCGATGACATCGAAACGACAGATAACCACAGGAAAAAATATACCACCAAAGTTGTATCTCTCAAAAGAAAAATTGGCGACTCAGAATGTGAAGCAAGTGAGGATGAAATCTCACCCAGTTCTGCTGACGAAGGTGATACAAGTTTGATTGAGATTACAAGAAATGTTAAAAAGCCCAAAAGTGTCATTCAGGTTCCATCTAGTCCTGGATTCGAAAACTTCAAATCCAGTCCTACAGGATCACCGTTATTAGAATGGCATGGTGCGGCAACAGATACCAATGACTTAGCTTTTATTGACGATAACGAAGCCTCATTTGAGATAAGAAGTGATTCTATCAAGCCAAATCAGGAAGAAATTCAAGAGAAGGAGGATGAGGATCAGATGATGGAAACATTTGATACCATGACAAAGAATGAGCTAAGACAGAAAATAATACAATTTGGTCTGAAACCATCGAACTCGAAATTGAGTATGGTTGAATCACTGAAGAATGTTTTTCGCAAAGCCCAACCTGAAACCAAGTTGATGTTAAGCCAATCAGAAACCCAATCACAGTCACAAGGGTTTAATCTTATGAAGTACTCACAAAATCTAATCAAATTTGACATCTACGATACTTTGAACAAGAAATTGTCCGCTATTGACAAGACATACCCAAAGGAGCAGCAGAAGCTGCTTGAGAATATCTATACGTTTCAGCCCATCAAAAGGTTGGAGCTCAAAACGTTCTTCAGTAAGGACTTAACAGAATCTGATAACGACCAGATTACACTGAAGAATTGGTGTGATTGGAATAGTATCATTCTCATAGATGACCAAGAAGCTACGAACACTTAATATAATAATGACAGTTAACGACAGATATAGACTTAGTAATTTACCTAGACAATCTCCAAACGGCGTAGTTGACAGAGTGTTGTAAGATCATGGTCCACTTGATTGCAACTGCCGGATCCAAATCTTCTACAGCTTCTGTTAATCCAGGTAGTTTCTGACCAGCATAACCTGTGTATCTACCACTGGCAAAAACAACGTGTTTGAACCAGGATCTTCCCTCAAGTCCATCCTCATGTAAGAATGCACTCTTCTCAAAGTTCTGCAGCTTGGAATTGAGACGGTTAACTTTCCGTGTAAACCAGTATCTCTTAAAAGGGTTGTGCGAGTGAGAAATATCCGTCTCCCATTTGTGCTGCAGGCCAATAGCTTTATGGTCTATATCCTTGGCAGTTTTAACCAAAACATCCAGGTCGTTCAAAGTGGAGCTGACCAGGTTGTGAAAAGTACTGTTGGTTGTGACATCAACAATTTCATCGTGCCACGCTTGAGGAAATCTATCTACCAAATCCTCAAAGTACTCTTTCACTTTAACAGAGTACCATCCAGCTTTGAAAGAGGTCAGCACTTTAGTCTCACACAGTTGGAGAGTTAGGGCTCCAATATACTTCGCCAAAGTATTATGGAAGACAAAGCCCGGGTCACCAAAAGTGGACATCCAGTTAAAGGAATCGTAGTTAGAGTGATAATGGTAAACCGAGTCTCCAGGGCCTGGACTAAACCCGATATCAACTGAAGTGATTCCCAAATGCTCAAAGAATGAAGTGTAGTCTGAACCAGAGCCTAATATTCCAATCTTACTCTCCGACAAAAAGACATTTCTCAAGGAATCCTTTTTCTTTGGATGCTTGACCAGAGCAGCCACTTGTAGGAGAACGTTATCAAGGAGTGGAGATGATGCAATCCGCAGATGACTCCCAGTCACTGCAGCATCCAAGTTGATGTAAGCAACAACATCTTTCTTCAATTGAGAGCTGTACTTCTCAGCAAACCCAGTTGACCCAAGTAACGCATACTCTTCACCATCCCAAGAAGACAACATTATGGAGTATCGTGGTTTGTAACCTTTGATAAAAAGCTCATTGAGGGCCCGCGCAATCTCTAACAGGGTAGCAGAACCAGAATTTGGGTCACCGGCTCCACCTTTGATCCAAGCATCTCTGTGATTACCTAGAATAATAACCTTGTCCTTCTCCTCGCCTTCAACTATACCATAGACATTGTGGATGTCTTGGAAGGTGTAGTTATTGTTGTTGTAAATGTTTAAGCTATAGTTCTGAGAAGGACCAGTAGAGTAGTCAAATTCTTCGACCCCACCAGTGAAGCCTAGTTTTATCCCTTTACCGTTCAACTTCGTGAGGATTGGGATTACTTCCTTGTAACTAATTGGTAGTGAAGGGATATGTGGAATAGATTCCAGCGTCTCCAAACCACCATTCTTCTTTTCTTCCTCACTCAAGAATCTGGCAGGATCACCAGGTAGAGTAGAGAGAAATTGGACAGAACCTCTTTGGATACTTGATGGATTTCTACCTGGTCCATAAGGGTATGGTACGAGGTCTTTGTCGACATAATCATCTGCAGGATCGGAGTATATTAAGACCGCTGCAGCACCATGTTCTTGAGCAAATTTCACTTTTAAACCTCTAAAGATCCGGCCATAACGAACAATGACAACCTTGTTTCTAACTGAAACCTTATTGGCAACTAATAGATCAAAATCTTCCTTGGTGCCATAGTTGGCAAAGATAAACTCGCCAGATGCATCTCCGTTGGCAGAATAACCGTGAAAGGCAGGAATTAGACCCTTGCCAATAGTAGTCGTGTCATTTTTCAGTTCGTCTTCGATAAGAGTAGGTTGGTAGATAACAGTACCATCGTTGTCAGAAAGATTGATAGAAAATTCCTTTGGATAGTTAATGTAGACATTGTAAGGCTCAATGGTGGACGTGAAACCGAATTTTTCAAAAGCGTCAGCAGTGAACTGAGCCAGTTCATAATTGAGACCAGCAAGATGTGGCTGAGAAGTGTAATGCTGGGACCAGTTGCTGGCAAGGTTGGAACTATCCAGGACTTCAAAATACTGTTGGGTGAGACTGTGTAGCTTTTCGTTTGGAGGGAGATCAGTAAACAGTAGACTAACAAGGAGGAAGGAAACAATAGTAGCCAAGATAGATCTGAAAAGCTTAGGATTATAAGCCAGTGTAACTTCCCCTACACCTGGTGTGGGGGCTTCTTTCCCATTTGCCCTTATTGGTTCATGAACTGCATTGGGGTTCATTTTGTTTGATTTCAGTGATGGTCTGAATGCAAACTTCTCCATACACAAGTTATCAACCATGCTAGAGGGAGGGTTGAAACGATTGTGATACCACGTTAAAAAATTGCTTTCACCAAGAAGGAATGACAGGAAAACTTCCTATAAAAAAAGAGTATTAAAAAGGTGATAAGGCCAGCATCACGTGAAACTGCGCGTGCTGCGATTAACAACTTCGCGAAAAGAACGCGAAAGTTCCAAACAAAAACAAAAACTTGTGCTGAAGTTGTGTGTCAAAAAAAGATTGAGCGCCGCCTGCACAGTTGCACCCGTCCTGATCCCAGTGGAAAACTCGTAGGTAATGTCTGAGAAGAGAGAACTCAGTACTGAGTTCAGACTGTTCAAACGAGAGGCTGCCAGGGAACGTGGATCACCAATACCGCCGGAACTTGATGCGCCCATCATGAAATTGCCGCCAGAGAACCCACCAAAGAAGGCTAACCAGGAGATAATTGATGCCATCAGAAGGGAAGCCAGAGAGGCCCTCACTCCTATTGATTCCAATCCAAGTCTGAATTCCAATCCGTTTATTGATGAAAGCAGTTTCAAGATCAGCGAAACACTGAAACCCTTGACAATGCACACACCATTATTGTCACCTTCCAGATCTAGTATAACTCCAAATGTCAAATCCATTAAACTGGTGCAGACCATTAGCGAGAAGATAGAGGATGTCTCATTTGAAGAAGTTGCCACTGCATTAGCAACTGAAACCCCGAAAGAGAACAAGATAACAAGAGAGGAGACATTGCCGCCGCCCATGTTGCCACCACCTGAACAAGAAGACGTTACCGCCACGGGTGATATTTCTCTTCTTTCAGATGAGAATGATGTTCCAATGGAGATTTTGGAAGAAATGTCAAGAATCCAAGAGTGTTTTGGTCTCGATCACAAGTACAGACTGATTGACAAGATCGGTGAAGGTACTTTCTCATCTGTCTATAAGGCTGAAGACTTGACAGGAAGGGCAAAACTCATATCAGGACATAGTGTCTGGAGCTCTCCTATCAAAGAGCCTGAAATGAAAAAGCGCAAAAAGAACAGCAGCTCAAATCCTCCCAAAGTGTATGTTGCGTTGAAGAGAATCTACGTTACTTCATCACCACAGCGTATTTCCAACGAGTTGAGATTGCTCTTCAACTTGGCCACATCACCAAGAGTTGCACCTCTTCTCGAAGCATTGAGACATGAAGACCAAGTTATCGCTGTTCTACCATACTACCCTCATTCTGATTTCCGAGACTTTTTCCGAGACTTGCCTCTTGATGGTATCAGAGTCTACATGTACGAACTATTCCAAGCCTTGAACTTTGTCCACCACAAGAACATCATACACCGAGATATAAAGCCAACCAATTTTTTGTATGATCCTTTCAAGAAAAAGGGTGTTCTTGTTGATTTTGGCCTTGCTGAAACTGAAGATTTCAAGACGATTGATGACCCAACGAACCACAACTTTTGCCCATGTTCTTCTAAGGCCGAATACAGAATTGAGGAGCAAGTGAAGGGTTACCCCAAGAATGACGAGAGATTTGGAAGAAGAGCCAACAGAGCTGGTACTAGAGGTTTCAGAGCCCCAGAAGTCTTGTTCAAATGTCCTTACCAAACAACAAAAATTGATAACTGGTCTGCAGGAGTTATTCTGCTGACTTTGCTATCCCGAAGATTTCCTTTCTTCAACTCCAGAGACGATACTGATGCATTGGTGGAGCTCACAACAATATTTGGCTTGAAGGAAATGCAAGATTGTGCTGCTATCCATGGATTGGGGATAGACACCTCGTTACCAACCCTTGGGAGAGCTTGTTCATTGGAAGAGATTATCCACAGATGTCTTTATGAAGAGAAGAAGAAGGATACTCTGCCAAGCGATAGCGTTGCTATTGACATGCTCAAAGCCTTTGATAACGATCATAATATTGTGATTGACTTGAAGGTTGATTTACCTGAAGTGGTTAAAGAAAAGGAAGGATACAGAGATGCCTTTGACGTAATGAGGAAGTGCTTTGTCATGGATCCGAAGAAGAGAGGTACTGCTTCTGAGATCTTAAATATGCCATTTTTCAGCTTGCTGGATTCTAGAAAAGTTGATGACTCCTTTGATGACGATATTGTCCTTTAAAGATTTTCTCTAAACTCCAAACGAGATTTTTGAGAGAGCGAGATGGTCATGTTTAACATCATTAATCTGTGTGCCGGGCCTTGCGACTCCAACAAGGGAAAAAAGAAAGGAAACGACTTCACCACACATTTCCACCGCCATATGTGGAAATTTTCTTGCATTATTTAATACATACATATATACATGTTATGTTTTCTACATTCAACTCAACTGAAAGTGAACATGAATGTATGCGGCGCGTTCTAACTAATTTTATTGGTAAAATCAGTTACCCTACTGCATTTATACCCCCGCGATATTGGATGCATATTACTTGCCCATAATTAGTAAGAGCTTTGTAGATCTGAGCTGTGTGGAGAACCAGAGTGTTTTACCTGCAAAATTCAAAGAGATCAATCATTAGATTAGATGACAGTGTAATAGTGAGAAAGACCACCACACCTCAACTCAACGCAAATATGAGGACACAGAATATATACCAATTAAAGCAGTTTGACTGAACAAAGAAGAAGAAGATAAAGGACCCGACAATGGAGTTAGAATCTTAGGAGACAGCAAGCAAACCGAATCTACGCGGGACCATTTGAGAGCTAAAATTTAAGTTTTTTTTTGATTTTTTTGATCACCGTTTAGAACGGGTATTAGCGTCATCATATCAATATATAATAATGTGGCAGCGGAGGAACAAGCAATCATCTGTTACTTAGATACATGGTATATATTCCTACTTCTTCTGATTGTGGGGATAATATTGTATGAGGGATCTCGACGTTATCCTCCACAGATCCCTATTCAACCGTCAAACTGGAGGGAGGAGGAGCGAGGGAAGCTGGACACTTACCGTGAGTGACTCGACTTTGAAATAAATATACAAGTGGCGTTATTGTTTTTGTTCCCATATGTGTGATAGAGAGAACTGTAACGCTGGACGGTGTTTCACTGTCCGTTCCGTTCATTGGAGTAATGTATTACTGCATAGTTAACCCCGTGTCGAGGAAAAAACACAAAAAATACAAAATACAAAAAAGAAAAAATCAAAACTGTATAATTTTGAACGCACTGGTGCTCCTCCTCCTGCTGCTCGACTGCCTTTACAGGCCGCAGCAGCGGGCCGTTTTGTGAACAGCTGTTAAATATACCTCCCGAACTTATATTCATTGTGTTATTTAATTATTCAACCAAACGAAGTTTTGAAGGATGTTTGACACAATTTTTTTTTTTTTTAGTGCATCTGGTTGTGAGATTCTTGTTTGGTCCCTGAACTAGTGTCTCCGACAGTTCAAAATCGATAGGACTATCTTTATATAATACTGTATACACCTAGACTTGAATAGGTTCATAGGAAATATACGAACAAACTCTATACATTACCACCAAAAACAGGAGATTACCTTTCAAAGAAACTGTAATGTCTTATTTGTGACTTTTACAGTTTATGTTTGGCGGCTTGCTTGGATAATATTCTATTTTTTTTCTTTTTTTTTCCTTTTTTCTGTTGATATGGGAAAGGAAAGGCCGTATGGTTCCAGACCACCCCACTAGCCTCATTCATTTACATCTTTGCATATATCACATACACACTGCGTTGATATGAACACAGATTACCTATCACACACATACACACACACACACACCAGTCGTCAGCGCCGGCGGAACCAACTAGCGCATGAAGCAGATTATTATACTTAAGTTGGATATAACATCGTGTTGTTTGCTGATAAACGACGACGGACTCCTCACGAAGAATGGTGACCTTGCATTGGTGGATTATGAGTGAAAGGAAAGAGTAGTAGAAGATTCTTGTTCACCACAATTGGGCCGGACACAAAAAAACTGAACAAACCGTTTGAAGGGTCCTCAGATATAGACTCTGTGAGGGGCGGGAAGGCGGTAATCCTAGTGGGCTGCGCTAATGCGCTACTTACACGTTGATTTTGATCAATACAACATGTGTTTGCACATGAGGACGCAGTGGAAACCAAGGTTCTTGGCTTGGGTTACAGCCCTTGAGGTTAAACACCATCAAAGGGGGAGCACGGCTAAGGTGTGATTGTGGTGGTGGTAGTGGTGTGGGCCAGGCGTGGTTTCTTTCCTTTTACTCCACGGACATCGTCTCCTGTCTCCTGTAAAGGCGTCGTCACCCTGTCCTCCCCACCCGCCCCTCAGAGTTCATGAGAAAGGTTTCTTTCAGATCCTTCTCTGTCAAAAATTTCTTGTGCCCGAATCGGCTTGTTTAGGCGGCTAGTGGGTATCTGGACACAGACAGCAGTTGTTAAACTGCCCGCAGATTGCATGCATATATGCACTGACAAGCACTTCATGTGCGGCATCTGAACCAGAGTAACATGCAAAAATTCACGGAAGGGCATTTATAAGAGACACGCACGACCTTTTCCCTGCTTGTTTCCTTGATCAGAAGGAGGGTTGATCAGGATCAGGATCAGGAAAGAGAGGAGCATACAGACTAACTCTTTGGAAGGAGGGTAGTAGTATTACATTCAGACTGTCAAAACACAGTCACGTAGCGCGCTCACAAGAAACTAGTTGTTGCCAACGAGCCTGCTGCCAAACACCCGGACCGCTCCCACCGATCACCCTCCTCTTTGCTGGTGCGGTGCTGGCGCTGACACTGTTTCTGACTGCTGGCCGTCACACACACAGACATACAGAAAAGCAGATCACCTTCCAACCCAAAACTCAGTTGTGGTTGTTTATTTGGGAGTAACCAATGGTATACGAAGACTCTTTGGAGTTCTCCAAACTGGACCACCCCCTATCACTTTGCGACAAGAGCCCAACAGGACCACACCCCTCTTTAGAGCTTTCTGATGAGATCAAGGCTTTGAGGACTGATGGGGAGAAATTTGTGAGATTGGCAAGAAGACGGGCAAGCAGAGCAAAAGATAAACAGCAGCAACTGAGGACAGGTTCTAATTCAGCGAAGTTCCAAGGCAGACCTTTGTCCAAGGAGACCAGAGTCAAGTTAACCATGGTGCCCACTCTTGGTGTTCTTTATTCAGTCTTAGTATCAGATAACTTGAGAAAGCCGTTAACCGTTGTGGCGTATTCTGGTCAGAGGGATAGTATTTTCAACACCAATCAGGAGATATCTACAAGAAACATGGTATCGGGATTCTCCTCTCTTCTGAATATCCAGAGCGTTAAGCTCATTGACGACCCAGCTACTAAGCCAAACAAGCACAGCGCAATACCTGAATTCTCCACGATCGATGAAGCTGTGGATACTCTGTTCAACACAAAGGACTATTCCCTCATAAGAGTAACTAGAGCCGCTGCGACTGAAGTTGACGGCTCTTCATTATTGAAAATTGAAACTGCTCTACCTGGACATCTCTATCTTAACGATGATGAAGATGAAGACTTTGAGACTGTTGAGATGAACAAGGCATACTATCAAAGCCTAGTTGGGTATATCGGAGACCGGCCAACTACTTCCTTTTTGAAGAAGAGAGTTGCCAGACCAAGATATAAGTCAGATATGCGCATCTACATGATTCCAAAGTCTTTGCCATGTGTCATATACTGTGAACAGAGAATGTTCAAGAGAGACTTATTGAGAGGATTCCTCAACATGAAGCAACTTGACAGAAGTGTAATTGTCTCCTTTGACTATGGTGCCATGCTTGAGGATCTAGATAATCAAGGACATGGGGCCTTGGTTGAGGAGATGGGACTTCCATCGGCTAGAGAAGTGGAACAGCTAGCTGAATCTGTTTCGAGGGTGATGATTTCAACCATTATGACAGAGCAAGTACCATCTCAACTACTATTACCACCACCTCCTCCTGTTGAGTACATACAGCATTCTTCTATTTCATCAGTGTCAAATATCATGCCTTTCAACCAACAACAACAACAACAACAACAACAACAACAACAACAACAACAACAACAACAACAACAACAACAACAACAACAACAACAACAACAACAACAACAACAACAACAACAACAACAACAACAACAACAACAACAACAACAACAACAACAACAACAACAACAACAACAACAACAACAACAACAACAACAACAACAACAACA
>PPLY02000007.1:0-90246 GCA_003706665.2 Barnettozyma hawaiiensis | reverse complement strand
ACAACAACAACTGTACAGTAACAGTAACTTTGACGGTGCACAATTGCGCTTCCCATACGCTCATCAACCTGGCCAATCTCAAATGCAGACACTGTTAAGCCCGTCGCATATTCAAGGGCCTGGTATGATGATACATCAGCAGGAAATGATGCCACAAGGTTCTATAATGACAGGTTTCCATCAACTGAGTAGTCCTTTTCATATGGAGCCAATGAACCAGCCTCAAGAGCAGCAGCACTTTCACCCACAAGAAAGAGGATTTGTGGAACACCAGCATTCTTTCAATCCACAGCCGATGTACTCACAGCATCCACCACTACATCTACAACTGCAGGATCAGCCTGGTTACCCACACCTCCAAGCTGATTTTAACCGCCCCAAAGCGTATACTTTAAACCAGATGCCTGCAACAATGGAGGGCGAAGACGAAGGAGCAACAGCAGAAGATGCGGCTGCCATTGGAAATAGATCCAACAGTGGTGGCAGCGGTGGTTTGGTTGCAGGCATCTGTCGTGTTTACGGGGCACACCAACTCTCAACGGTTTAATCTACAACTGGTTTGATGATTTTACGACGAAGGGACTTTATAATGAAAATTCTTAACAGATTCTAGAGTTGTTGAGTAGTTTATGTTATGTAACAACCGCCTTATCTCTGTATTGCTGTCTCTGTGAGTCTGTGAGTCTGTCTGTGTGAAATTCGGCAGAATGAAAAAAACCACAAAACCAACAGTTAAGCTCTTAAAGCTCCTTCTCAAACCCACAATTGTGGCACAAACAAAACGCCCCAGCAAAAAAATGGCCCAGTGAACTGGTCTGGTTTTCTCTCACGCTCACGCTGTCCAGGGTGGTCAGAGATGAACAGTTCCTCCATATCTTCAACTTCTAGTGAAGACAGCGCCCAAGCTCAGTTGGCCTCGTTGAGATTGAAATCCACATCCAAACTTGACCTTCACAGTCTCTTTGAAGCAGAAGCTGAAGGTAGAGAAAGATACAGGACACATCAAAATACTGACTTTGTCTCTTGTCCCTCATCTCTGTCCTCTAATTCTCTAGGTGTACAGAGAATTGCTGGTGATCGTCGTGCGAGGGTTGTTGATTCAACAAATCAAAATGATGCTGGTGGCGACGGCAGTGGAAGTTTTGATAATTGCACCAATGCAAAAACCTCACTAGAGACTAAGACTGCAAGCAAACTAACTTCAAGCAGTAATGTTGATTTAGAAACCACCTTTGATCCCTTTTCTGATGATCCAATGGCTAACAGTACTGCAATTAATGCGTCATCTCCAAACCAAAAGAAGCATTTTCGAATCAGCAAGACAGTCAGGTTTCGTGACTGGGAAAGGTCACCACCACCACCACTACCACCACCAAGGAATACTCCCCAAAAGTCTTCATTGAAGAAGAAAAAGGTTTCATTTTTCTCGAGGTCCAGCAAGAAACACCTCGATGAAAGGCCACCTTCTAGCGATTACAGCCAAACTCCTGATACTTCACATCAACATATTTCCCATGTTGCAGCCTGTGCTCCACCACCTCCACAATTGTTGCATGATCCATCTTTCCAAAGGATGAAAGAACCTGCTTCTTCAATCACTGATCCACCCAGCAGCGTGTTTTCCAACCGAGGCAACGCATCATCAATATCCAGTGGTGGTGAGAATATTGCCATTGACAACCCATATGATGATCCCATAGTGAAGTTTAGTGTTGATCAAAAGGGAAAGTTAAGATCTTGCAACGCTGATCCTACTTCGAGCTTGGTTAGAAACTTTAACAAGTTGTCGCTTGAACTGGGTGGTGATACCAAGCTGACTGATTCCCTCAGAGGGTTCTCTTTAAGACTTAACGACAACATTAAGAGTCAAGGTGATACTGGGGAAGTGACACCTGAGGTATCTTTAGATCATATTGACATTTTAGACCAGAAGCCCCCTAGCTTACCTGAGGTCAGCAAGAATTTTATCCCCGAAACTGAAACCATTGAGCCATCGACTTCTGATGGTAAGACATTGATGCCTTTTTTTGACACTTTCGTAGAAGGGTCGACCTTGAACCATTCAGAACGTCAAAGAATCACTGAGGGATTGGTGGGATTGTTGTCAAAGCTTTCCCTGTCGTCGACAGACCAAACTGTTGAGAATGTTGGAAATTTTTCCCTGGACCAGCTATTGGAAAAATTGGAGGTGTCTATTAACACCTTGAATAACAAACTAGACTCTTTCAAAGTCAGTGAGATCAAGTGCCAGAAAATCTTGCATGATAACGAATGGAGATTACAGGAATCTGCAAATACTGAGGCATCATTGTGTAAGGAAGTGGCCAACCTTCAGAATGAGCTTAGAAATCTTCAAGTCGAATGCACCAAGCTTGAGCTGAAGTGTGATTCACAAGAAAGAACCACATTATCAGAAAGCGAGAACAACATGATTCAACATTTGAAAGAGCTGAATCTCAAGATTGGCTCTTTGGAATCAATGATTGAGTCCAAAAAGGCTCTTCTTTGTGATACCCTCGAATTTGTAAATGGCGAGGTTGAAGGGACCACTGAAAAGAACTTGCTCAGCAGCTTAAAATTTTCATTTGAGAGGATGAAGGAATTGCAGGCAAAGAATTCCACCTTGAATTCGAACAGGGAATCACAACTGGCTACGATTGAGGACATCACACTGTCTTTGGGTAAAGAAAATGAAGAAAGATTGAGATTGCAGGATTTGCTCAACAGCACAACCTTCAGATCTTTAGAGATAGAGAGACAGCTAGAAGCTTCCAAAACAGAAACGGATGCTTTGCTGTTAAAACTTTTGGAGAAGGAGGAGTATATCAAAACTATGGACCAAGAGATTAAAGGTTTACATGAAGATTTAAAGAATAAAAACGACAGCATACAGCGTATTGAACAAAGATCATCTATATTGGAAAGTGAAAAGGAAAAGCTTCAAGCCGAAGCTCTAAGGAATGAGCAACTAATACGTGAACAGATGAAATTAGTGGAAGACTTGAACGTCAACACTGATCAGCAGTCCAGCAACATCAGCCATTTGAAGAATGAACTCACGTTGGCGAATACTGAGAAGGCACAGGTGAAAGGATTTAGCGATGCGCTTTCTTATGAATTAGAGACCGTGACCAACAAATTCAACAAGAAGTGCGAAGATTTTGAGGCACTCAAATATCACAACGAAATTATCACCAAGGGTCGCAACCATACGATTAAACAAAGGGAAGATGAAATTAAAACTTTAAAGCGAATGATGAATGAGAACAAGGAAACTTTCTTGGTAACTGAATCAGAGACCAAGGAAGTAAGACTGAGGTTGAGCGACAAAACCAGCGAAGCTAACCTTCAGTTGAGGAAAATTGAAGGACTAAGAAAGTCCCTAGAAGTGAGCAGCGAACGGTCCAAAGTCTTGATGTCAGACTTGTTGAGAAGTTCACATCTCAAGCAAGAGTTCAAGAGGACACTCTCTCATCTCTGCGTGTCAATAGTCAAAGAGTTTGAGGGCTTGATTGATGATACATCACTAAATGCTGTTAAGGAAGGACTATGCAGTGAGCACCTTGAGACACCAGAAGAGGAGAAACTGCCACAAAGGTTTAATGATATCGCTCAATTCATTCAAGAGGCGGTTTGCCTCCTTGTGAAGGAGTATTGGACACTCAGTAGACGCTTTTCTGAATCCCAGAAGCAAAACCTATCCAATTCTTCCATGACTGCTTTACAAAGAGTCAACGAGCAACAGTCCACCAGGATGGTACAGATAGAGAAGAAGTTACAGTACTATGAAGCTGTGTTTAAGAAGATCAATCTCATCAATGAGAGACCATCAAATCCATCTTTGTCCAGAAGGCTGAGCATGAAAGCTTTGAGGCAGGGCTCTTGTGGACAGCAGAGCGTTTCTTCTTTTGATGATCATTCAATCCCCAGTGACCAAAGTGGAGTCTCAGGTGATATTGGATTCCTGCGAGAGAAGCAGTCAGAAATAAACAAGCTACTCTCCAAAGTTAATAGAAGAAACATGGAGTGTTAGGTGCTATACGCATTGGTAAGTTTTTTAAAATGACCGACTCTTCTCCAGTAAGAGCAACTGCTAACGGAAACAGAAGTCACAGGCCCTCAAACACTCCGGATATTTGCTTCATTATATATATGTACCCAATCCCCTACAAAGGCCGAATTCTAGGGGAGGTTTGCGGACAACTACCTTTTTTCTTTTAAATTAATACTACTGACCATGGCTGTTCTTGTTACTAGGGACCAGTACTTCTGGGTACCTGGAACTATAGTAAATCGCAACAGACAGACCTTGAACTTCCAATTAACGAAAGCGCACTGCGCCGGTGTGGTGTTAGTAGAGAGAGTGAGTGACGTCCTTTTTTTTCTTTCTTTTTACATCATGTTCCGTTTAGTCTTACAGTTTTTAAATATGCAAATGCATGCAAAGAATGCATAAAGGGAGAAAAGAGTTGTTAATATGCAGGACAATGCAGAAGCAACTGCACGCAAGAAATTCCTAACTATGAAACAAAAAAAAAGTGTCCAGATGACAAGCAAGTCTAATCAGAAAACGTTTTTTGGATTCTGAACAGGATTGTTGACGGGAATAAGATTGGAAAAAAAAACAGACACTGTGCCATAGATTTAGTCTAACCAAACTGAATAGTTTTATATCCTCAAACAAACACAAATACTACCCTAGATCTTGATATCTACTACTTGAATTTGAGGTCCGTCAGTAGCATATCTAATGCGGGCGCACCAAAAAAAACTCTGTATCGCACAGATAGGAGCTGCATAATAAAGTGGTGGTCTTCGTGATCAGTCCAAAGAAATTAATTTGGGCACTGTAGCAGTTTAAACTTTCAAAAAACTGGACTATTAAAGAAGTTGCCGATGAGTGTCTCAAGTCAATAGTTTTTGGTTGAAGCTATAGTATAGTCTAAGATGACAAACTGGCTTATAATGGGTAAGGGCTTCCCTTTAATATAGATTCTAGATTTTCCTACGATCGAGTTAAAAGAATCAGAATTCAGCCAATGAATGATGTATGATGATGGCCTGATCTGTAAGGAGAGGGGGAGTGGTTCAAAAATTCAGAAAAGTAATGCCTTGGAGGATTTAACTATGAAAACTGGTCTCTGCTTTAGGTTCATTGCATTCCCTCAGTCATGATCCATATTAAGTCATCTTACCTCATCTTGGTCACCCTAGTCAGATAAGCGTTTATGTTCAATTGCGACTTTAACAGAAATCTCTCCTCATTTGGCCACATCGTGTCGAGTAATTAATTAATTTTCTGCTTTTTTGGTTGAAAAAAGGTGTACCTTTCCTCGTGCTACATACAAGCTTCTTCATCACAGGAAATAGTAATAGACAATACAATAAACGGTAGCTATTTGTCCTCAAGATACTGACAGGAGTGCAAATTCAAGTCTCCCTTTCAGCAAAACTTTGAATCATACCGATCTCGTTCTCCTCATATTCCCTTAGGACAACCTTATCACCGACTATACCAGTGTTGGCCTGTATGAATTGCTTTCTTGGAAGACGAGCCTTCAGGACAGCGTCTCTGAATTTTGATAATTCTGGAGTCACAGTGGATCTATCGGTAAAGTACTTGGATCCATTAACAACATCACCAGATGCTTTGTAAATGTGCAAGTGCTTCAGGTAGTCCTCAACAGCAGCGTGACCAACAGTGTTAATCTTGGACTTGTCCAACACAACAACCAAGTCACTAAAATCAGGTTTAGTATATCTCAACTCAATCAGACCAGAGATCAACAGAGTCTTCATGATAGAGAACCTGGCTTGCATATGTGGTTGGCCCCACTTAGTACTTTCTGGATCCCAGAACTCCAAGGCCAAAAGACCAGCTCTGGACATCTGCAGGAAACCAGAATAGATGATGCCTTCTTGATCCTCTTGAGACTCAAAGCCAAAGATCTTCAAGAGCTTTTGGTTGGTGATTAGGTACAATGCAATGACCTCAGCTCTACACTCTTCATAGGCACCAGCTAGCTGGCCAAACAAGGAGCCCCAAGTTTCACCCTTTCTGTAATAAGTGGTAACTGGCTTGCCATCCAAACCCCGTGGAGGATTCTCATGATCATAGTTGAAGCTTCCATCACGCAGCTCACTCAAAAGCTTACCAGAGCCATGACCTAACAATTCATGGATACCCACTTGAACTTCAAAAGAGTCATTTCTATACTTGTTGAACACATCAAAATCAGATTCAGTGATGAAAGTAATTGGCTCACTGGAAGACTTGGCGCTCAAGATGTTACCAAGAGAGACATTCTTGAAACCAATGTTCAATCTAATATCGTCATAATTCGGGATGTTGATACCAGCAGGGATACCAGAGCCAGCAAAGGTCAAGACCTCCAAAGAAGTAAAGTCAGGAGCCTGGAACTTATCCTTCTCATACTCTTTACTCCAAGGCAATAGACCAACAAACTCTTCTGCCTTGTTCACCAACTCCTGAAACTTTCTGGTACGTTCCTTGTTCTGAATGGAAATCAAAGCTTCCCATTCACCAATGACACCACCAGGCTCCCTGTATGTTTCAATGAAACCAATATTGGTCTCCACAATAGGGGAAATATCCTTAACCCAGTATCTTTGAGATTCCTTGTGAGCCTCAAGGGATCCAGTCTTGAAGGACTTGATGTACTCGTCAATCATCTTGACTTGGGTTTCATTGGCAGCAAAATCTCTGGCCTTGGCCAAGTACTGGATGATTTGGTCAAATTCAATACCATGGTCACCAAATTCCAAGGTAATATTGTAGCCATCCTTGGTATTAATCTCATCAGGATAATCGGTGGTGTTGAGTAAGGCCTCTGAGGCCACCGCCAGAATAAACTTCTTATCGCCCAGCTTCTTGACTCTCAAGTTCTCCCAGTAGATCTTGTATTCAGAAAGAATCTCTTTTAGTTTATCAGAGTCTGCCTTGGAGACCTTGCCAAAGTAGTAACCAGAGACATGGCCATCAGCAGTGAAGCCCAGAAGGGCAGATTTAGAGTTAACCCCATATAGTCTGTCCTTGACAGAGGCAAACTCTGTCTTTGAAACTTTTGCAGCATCAACAATCTTCTCAAATTCTTCAATAGGCAATCTTGGAATAAACTTCTTGTCACCAAAGGACTTGTAGTTACCCAAATTGGATAAGAATTGAGAAGAGTACTCTAGGTATAACTTGATGTTCTCCTTGCTGACAACTTCCTCCAATTTGCCATAGTAGTCAGCCTGTAGATTCTGGTGGATGTTCATGATCAGATCATAGATTTGCTCACTCTCATGACTGACTTGTCTCAAGACGATTCTAGTTCCCAAGTGACCTGCACGGGAGAAGTAGTGCGCATACTTCTGTTCCTTTTCAGTGAGTTGGTTAAAGAATTCCTTTGCACTTAGAGACACAATTGGGGCTTTGGTGTCAGCATAATAGAGGGCCACATCGGAATGGACAGCAGCAGAAGACATATTACGGGTATTCCTCAACAAATGGAGACCTAATTGTTGCAATCTCTTCTGCATGAACTTTTTGAGGGAGAGAGATGGAGACAGGAGGCGTTTAAGCCATTTTATTTAGCTTTTTAGGTGAGGCTCTGCTCCGCGAAAAATCAATTTACACCACACCAATTTGAGGTTGCCCGCCTGGATGGATGAGATTGGTCATAGCCAAGTTCTATTTGTCTATTTTATAGGTATACCCCCAAACTCCTGATCTGAGGGAATTACATAAAGTGGAAGCCTGCAATTGAATTCCTGTCCACCCAAACTATCTTTGGCAAACACGAAGGTTCCTGAAGTGTCAGTGTGTGCTTCAAAACTTAATTCCTTTTCATTAGCCAGAATGAACTTGAACACCAGTGACCATTTACTCTCAAACAAATTTGTTTTAAATTGAGAGGTGGCGTTGATTGGGATAGGAATGCTTACTGAAAACCTTGTTGAATCAAACACACTAAACGACTCTCTATAATGCATCACTGTCATAGAATCACTATTCTTCGCTTGGAGAATCTCGCTAACTGAGTAAGAGTCATTGATGATTTCGATACTCTCCAATGTAATCATTATACCAACCACCTTGTTGGATTCTGTTCCAGCTGGTGCTCTAAAGTCACAATCAAGCTTGATGACATCAGCAACTTTGTAAAATGGTTTAGATAGTGTCAAAGAGCTGATAAACTTGCCATCCCTATTCAGGATCCATTGGTTTTGAAAGTTGTTGATTTGCCTTTCATAAGGGACATCATCAATCTGTTGGATTCTGGTAGAGTCGTCTTCTTGCTCTCCAGTATCCTTCTGCGAGTTTAAGACGGACAGGTTAAATTGGGAAATATTATCCTTCACTTTCGTTAGTTTGAAATTGTCAATCGTGTCCTCGTTATCATCTCCTTCTTTCTGCAGTTCTTTGATTCTATTAATGAAGATTTGTCGCTTGTCCGCTAGTGTCAGTTTGTTGATGATCAGTTTGGAGTCGATCAACTTTTTAAGCTGTTTAAAACTTGTTCTTTCCTCAATTGGCTCGGAAAAGGACGACTCTGGCTGCAGCAGAATGAAGTTCTCCAGGTTAAAGACTGGCTGGTATCCAAACTTATTGAAGAATGAGGAGATCCTGAGAGGAAAGTTCACCACTAAAGGCTTGGGGAACCCATTAGATTTCGAGTCAATGGATGAGCCAACAATCATCTGGTAATTGATTTTGATAGAGTTTCCCTTATAACTGGGTGGTAAATATTTGGGTAGTTTGCAATTGAAGTAGAAATTCTTGATTTCACCAGGTTTCAAAGCAAGGGAGCTGAATAACAGTGTTTGGGTGGTGGAGAAGAATGGCACAAGATTCTTTGTATTAGCGTGGAAATTACCTCTTCCACCGTTGTCATCAGCACTCTTAGCAATTGATTGGATATCGCTGTTGAAAAAATTGCCCAATCCAGAGGAAATGTAGCCAAACACACCAGCATTCTGGGGTTTTGTCACCTCGAGACCTTGCAGACCTCCAATTTTACCAGAAACAGAAGTATTCTTATGAGCTTGGTCAAACTTTTCCTGATTAAATACACTTTCATTGAAAGTGAAGACACCGGATAACTGGACATAACCAGAGAATAATTCGACTGGACTGTTGAATTGATTAGTCGCCGCAGGGGTATCATCAACTCCATTGTTGAATTCCTCTAGAAATAGTGACCTGGCAGTGTTGGAGAGCTGTATCGATAAACGCTTCCCGAACCACTCTGAGACAGTATCAATGGAGTCCCCAGGTACACCAGATTCCTCGTCAGTTGGTACTTCTTCTTTTCCTTCTCCTGTCCTCAGTCCTAAATGCTTGAACCTAAGAATAACTGACACGTTTTCATCAGCAAATACAGGATTGTTTTCGTAAATTACTTCAACAGAAATATTTTTCAAAAGACCTTGAGTATGTAATGCGTGTGAAGGCATTACCTCAGATGCATTAAAGACTTGTAGGTGTGTGTGGGTTCGTTGGTTGGTGGAATTAAACCAAAACAAGCCAAAAAACCAAAAAAAAAACAAAACACACACAAAAAACAATGGAAAATCCTTGATAAGGAAACACCTACAAACGGAAGTTTTCGCGAGACCATGAGTGTACTTTCAACCAAACACTTAAATTTTTTAAGCAAGAAACTCCCCTTCTTCACTAATATACACTTCACATTGAATTCCCATCAAAGATGTTCTCCCCAAAGTTACTTCTACTATTTATTGCCCTGGCTGGTGTTCTGTCAGCGTCTCTTTTTTCCAGGGATGAACAGCAGCCATTAATGTCCACTGTTGTCCCCGGAATCAAGCCCGTGCCAGGTGACTCCCCAGTTGCCATTTGCGACGCTGATCAACCACAACTCCTTGATATCACACTTGTTGAGATTCTACCAAATCCACCAGCTCGTGGAGCTAAATTGACAGTAAATGCTACTGGTGTGATCCTCAAGACAATTGAAGAGGGCGCCTACGTTGATGTTGAGGTGAAGTACGGCTACATTAAACTTATTTCTCAAACTTATGACCTTTGTGAACAGGTTCGTGAAGTTGATCTGAAGTGTCCTTTGGAAGCTGGCGAGCACAAGTTGACTAAGACTGTTGATATTCCAAACGAGGTTCCACCAGGTAAATACACTGTATTGGCCAGAGCCTTCACCAAGGATGATGAATTTATTAGCTGCATTACACTCACTGTGGTTTTCTCTGTTGATTCTTGGAAGATCATTTCCTAGATAGATCGTTTAGATCCTTTGCATATGACTTTTCTTTTCTTTTTGCATTCTTACAGTTGCAATGCCCCCTCCCCCTATCTATCCCTTTTCTTTATGAATCTCTTGCTTGTTTGTTGCCTTTCCCCCTTTTTTTTCCTTTTTGATCTGGTGTTCATTTACTATTTATTATTGTAATCATTAATTTTTTTTCCTAGACAGTGATCTTGTAGAATATGGATATATAACTACTATGAGTTGAATGTTATCATGTCGTGTATGTAATAAATTAAAGATGTAGTATCTAGGCAAAGCTGCGACCCTTATTAACAGCAGAGTAAGGGAACATTGATGGGAATTTGTGCCAAATGAATGATAATGATAATGATAATGTTAATGATAATTGTAATGATAATGATAATAGTGATAATAAATGTATGCAATAAGAAGAACTCTAACCTCTTGATCCACCCAATAAGCTTGTAGTAGCATCGCTAGTATTGTCAACCACTGTAATTCTTTCATTGATGTTTGTACCTTGAGGGAATAAGGATTCTTCAGAAGGGTCATCTGTATTGGCAGTTGACTTGTAGTTGACATTGTTCTCCATGTTGAACTTGATAAGTCTGTATCTCTTTTGAATCTTCTTTAATTGCCACTTGATTGGTACCAATGGCAAGTGACCAGTTCTCTCCTCATACAACTTGACTTTCAACATAATCACAATGAAGACCCAAAATAGGTTGTAACTGATAACTGAGCCATACGTAGCTGTGTTGTTCCACCCAAAGATGGCATTCAACAACATCCAGCCACCATCGTTGATACCACTGCAACAGTTCACATGCCATATGGTATTGGCAATATCGTAGGAGCCTGGTCCATTACCAACTTCTGCCATATTTTGTCCATTACAGTTTTGAACGTATTCCTCCAATTCAAAGAACCATACGCCTCTAGACATCAAACCGGCGGAAACGAGGTATAGGAAACATGTGGATCCGATCAAGAAGAACTGTAGTCTCATTTTGTTACCACCCTTATAGAGCGAGATACCAATTAAAGAGCCCAATGTCATGGCTGAAATAATAGATAGAGGTAAAGTGGAAAGCGGTTCGCTTGCAGAAACACCACTAATCACAAAAATTGCCTCCAAACCTTCTCTCAAGAGGGTAACCATAGGAAGAACCATTAGGGAATACTGCTCTGCCTTCTGCTTGATCCAAATTTTGAAGCCGATATACTCTTTTGGTGTATGTTCTAATCTGTGTGGCGATTCACCAAGAACCAAGTCTGCATCTTGCTCTTCATGCTCCAGACCTGCCTGTTGTTGTCTTAGAAGATTACTAGACAAGTTCATAGAGAGCTTAGTCTTCCACTTCTTTTGCATAGTGTTAATTCTCAATAGTGATAGACCCATGATAGAAATGATCAAAGAGGATAGAATGGAGAAAATGGCCTCCCAGTTTCTTTCATATTTCGCCCAGTAGTTCTCACCAACCAGATAGAACAAAGTGACAAATACAACACCAATGAGTAAACATATAAACAAGCCCAGGATAGCTCCAAGCCATACCTGTAGTTGCAAAGATCTGTAACTAGCCTTGTCAATTGTCAAAACCTCTTCATTTTCAGCATTCTTCTGGTGGAAGTTTTGTTTCAAGAACGACAACAAGATGGAGATAATGATGGCAGATTCAAAGGTCTCCCTTAGAAGTATAAAAAATACCTTCAAACTGAAGATGTTCTGCATTTTGTGGATGGTTGACCAGTAAGCTCTTTGTGTTGCAAAGAAAGTTTCTTACTTTTTCAACTCTCTTTCCTTTTTTTTTTTTTTTTTTTGCTTTGTAATGTGGGCAGTTTGTGAAAGTGGCATTAATTTATTTGCCAGTGCCATAAATTACCCGATTCAAAAGAAATGGCGAAAAATACTAAATAAAGAAAGAAGCTAATGATACAATTTGTGTGTGTCAATATAAATAGAGAAATGGTCTTCGGTGGGATAAGCCCGTATTCTCGCAGATCACTCAACCGTAATAAATTGCTTACCCTGGGAACTATTGGAGATGGCGTTGGACACAAGTTCAACAATCTGCTCGTCTGAGAATTCGTCAAGTTTCCACTTGTTTTCAATCACCGAGATTTCCTCAAGCTCCTTGTTCTGATATAACTTGACGATTTCGTTGATAGTCTCCCTCTTAGATTCTGGGTTATGCTTGGTGTTCTCAGTAACCCAGTAACCAATACATGTCAAGTTCTTGAAAATGAATAGCGATGTTGGCAATGTAACCGGTTGCTTAGACATACCACCGTAGGTGATGAGTTTCGAATTTGGAGCCAACTTTCTAGCAATGTTGGATGAAGATTTACCTGAAACAGAGTTTAGGGCAATCTTCAGCTTACCATCTGTCAATTTAGCAATATCCTTGCCAACATCTCTGTCACCATTCTGTTCCTCGGTGATCACTTTTTTGGCACCTTGGTCAATCAACTTCTGGGCCGTCTCATCAAAGTTTGGACGATCTCTGATAACACTGATGACATTGATACCCTTGGATTTAGCAATCTGGGACACCATCTGTGAAACAGCAGAGGTACCAGCATTTTGGATTAACCAGTCACCTTGCTGCAACCCATAGTTGTTGACCAATTGGTAAGCAGTTGTTGGGTTAACTGAAATAGTAGCCTTTGACACAACAGACAGGTTCTCCTTTGGTAGCTTGATCAATTGGGACTCCACACTCTTGTTGTGAGAGGTCCAAGTACCAAAGTTTGCGTGTAGAGGGATGACATGGTCGCCAACCTTCAAATCCTTAACAGTTGGACCCACCTTCACAATCTCAAAGAGTGCCTCGTTACCAGCAATTGCGGATGGCTCCTCAGTACCGTATTGCAGCGTTTTCTCAGGCTTTGAAGGGTAAACACCTTCCAATTGGTTTATATCAGATGGATTGATTGGGAAACCGAGTGTCTTCAAAACGATCTCATCGTTGGTTGGATCTTGGATCTCATAGGTGTGGACCTTGATGACCTTGCCAGGCTCACCATGTGTGGAATAGATGATAGATTTGGCGACAGTTGGCGCCGTAGAAGAGTACATTCTGATGGTGTTTCTCAAAGGTGATAACTTGAGCATGTTGGTATACGCGTCTCTGTGTGTGAGTAAATTAAAATTAAGTAGGGAAGGAGGGAGGAGGTTTTTGTTGAACCAACCAACTTGACTTGCTACAAAGAAAATGTCACCTACAAATCGGAGACGAGGATGGAACAGAGACCATTGGTTGACAAAGTTATCCTAGTTCAAACTTGTTTATTCGTAGAGATTCAAGATCAAATTGATCCGAGGATTGTTTGATTGAGTGAGGTACATATCCTTACTTCAAGCTCATGATACCAATGAACAAGAGTGGGGCGTACCACCTCCGCCCTCCCAATAAACCCCACTCTGCTTGCGCCGTTGAACAAAAAAACAACAGTTTGCTCACGTGAGCAAGTCGGTGATTCTTCAAGTTCCGGACTCCACTGTCAAAACAAAAACAAACAACAACAACAAACAAACAAATAACAAACAAACAAATCCATCAAAACAAACCACTATACTGTAATTAATCAAAAAGGATCTCCACTGTTTGACACAGCTCCGCTTGTCTGAAATCTTTTGCTCATATAGAGCCAAATCCACCAGAAGCCACAATCTTTTTTTGACTGGACAGAAACACTTAACCAAAAAATACTGTTGTTATTAGACAAAACTTTCGAGACCTAGTTCCACATTCCCAAGCATAATGATTACAACGAACCTGAAACCACTGCCGGTAATTCAACAGGCTGATGCGATAGATATAGCGAATTCCAGAAACCTCCTGAAGCCTGCGTCCAAGCGACTTGTGCAGCCCAAACGGTCCGTATCCTCAAGGGTCTTATCTCCCACACCCACCTCTTCGTCCAACAAGAGTTCTGAGCACTTGAGTCGGTTTCAGCTAGAGACTGAAAATGACAATGAAGACGATCCAGAAGCTAAAATTGTACTGTTTGAAGCGCCGAAGTCCAAAATCCTCCAGTTTGAAGACTCAACCATGGATAATGAAAGCTCTGGAAGGTTGTTGGGATCGGGTAAATTCGAGATATATCAATTGCATCAAAAAAGAGTGAGTTACCTACAATGCGGAAAGTCAGTGGTATACCCCATACTTTCTAGATTGAGGATACTAAAGATCAGCTCCAATCAATTCTTGGTGACGTTGTCGAACCCCGAGAGATATTGGAGGATCATAATTGATACTATGGATGATGACCTCATTACGAGGATGGAAGATACGTTAAAGAGTATTTGTTCTTTCAGAAACCTATACATCAAGCCCGAACCAATAATAAGGACCACAGCATCTGAGGTTGAGCGAATAGCAACGCCTCCACTTTTAGGCATCAAGTCAAACCTCTCTAGCATTTCAATAACTTCAGAGATGGCTTGCTTTCAATTGGAATCAGATCTATCCACTTTTGGTGATAATGGAAAAAATGAGCGACTGCCAAAAGGTACTAATGAACTTCAAGAAAATGAGCCAACTGACATTGAGTCTCTCGACCTTGCCCTTGATGAGTTCACCAAGACTATTGAGCACTCCACCACCACTAACCATTACGTTACATCCAACTCTTCTTTGGCAAAGCCAACGTCATCTGCTCAAACAGCAACTTCTTCTTCTTCATCTTCATCAGTACTTCGAAATCTTGACAAAAGTAATTGGATGGATCTTGAAGATGACATCTTGAACATATCCCTTGGGCCAAATGACTTTGCCACAACAAGCACACCAAACACACAAAGATACATTTCCCTGAATTTAAACCCAACAGTATCCAAACGTGGTGAGCGCAAAAGGCACCGTCATCATCACATGGACAGCTTTCATAGTTCCACTACCTCTTCTGTTAAAGCTGAGACCGTCATTGCGTCACCAGTTACTACCACCCGAAACTTTAGCGACTCATCCTTTTATGAAATTCAGAAACTACAAGCAAAATTGAAGAATGAAAACGCAGCACCTGATCAAAACGCTTTTATTGACATGCGTGCGATGAAGGCCGAGAACCGCTTGAGCTCAATGGATGTCTATAACCTTCTACGCGATGATGACACCAAACAATTGGATGCAGATACAAGTTTCACTGGGTTCATAAAATCCTTCTTTTGATAGGATTAGGAACGATTAAAGGAAAATAACCACCCTCCATTTCAAAAGAGAACTGTTCTTTTTAACGATTAATACATAAGAAGTCATTTATAATCAAAAACGTAAGTATTCACAAGATGTAGATAGGCGTGATCACCATCAGGTCTCTCTACATTAATTTTTCTCCATCTTCATCAACTAGATCTGAGGGGCACCCGGGACTGGGTTACCGTCAGCATCAACCAAACCCTGTTGCATCAATGCAAGCTGTTCACTACCAGCAGTTTCTAAGGTCAAACCAACACCAATTTTGGAGGCACCCTTAACTTGGTCAACCTCACCACAGAACAGAACAGAGATAGTTGGCAAGATACGTCTCTCCAAGAAGGCGGCAACCTTACCCTTGGAGTCTACCTGACCTCTAAACACGGACTGTCTGAACTCGTACTTTGCACCAATGGTGGAAATACCATCAAACTGAGCCTGGTATGGTGGGATACCACTCATCATAGCAACCTGTGGGTCAATTGGAACAAGCTGGGAGGTAAGCTGAGTTTCTAGACCAACCTCGACATTCTCAGCAATACGGCGGTAGAAAGAGGCAGTCAAGGAGCCTTGTGCCTGCAGTTGAGCAGTAGCAATCCACTTGTTGTCTGCATTGTAACGAGCGACATAGGAGACGGCGGCATCACCTGGCATGGATGGTTGGGCAGAGTAGACAGACTCGATACCAATAGCCAATCTTGGAGTAATGGATTGCAATAGAGAACCAACAACAACACCGGAGAAGGCACCATCAGCGTTCAAAACAGATGGGTTAAGGGCCTTGATGTTAATGGAGAAGTCGGAGGCCTGGTAGTCTTGCTCTAGTTGAAGCATGGCTGGTTGGTTGGCAGCAATTTGAAGAGTGGCCTTGGTGACATTGTTTTTGTCCCAGCCATAGTTGAGTCTACCGGACATGGAGAAGTCATTATCAATGTTACCCTGGACAAAGAAGCTGTCTGTGGCATATAAGGCACTAAACGCATATGGTGGGATGGACTGAGAGCCAATGGAGAAGGTGTGAGAGGTTTGGAACGCTGGGTTCATGGAGAAGGCCTTGTTGAGATCGGCTCTAAGACCAGTGAAGAAGTACTGTTGCAAAAAGACATCTCTGGAGACTTCTTTGGCGAGGTTCTCTATGGTACCTGGGTTAACTAGGTTCAAGGATTGCCTGTGGTCGGCAATGTTGGAGTAGACATTGTTTAGGTAGGAGAAAATTGGGTTGGAGGACCAGAAAGTGGAGGACTCCTGCTGTTGGTGGCCGGTGAGAGATGGCTGTAGAGCAGCGACCTGGTCGATTGGCAGAGGAGCTGACATTTTGTTGCTTGTGGTGGAGGCTGTTTGTCTTTGGTTGTCGGTGTTGATTGTTGGAAGAAATTTTTCAACACACTGGCGCGGCGGCGATTCTGTTTCGGTTACCCGGTGAGCTGACATCAGCGTTGTTATTTGTTATTTCATGTATGGATGACTACAAAACCAAACCAAACCAAGCATAACAAACCGAAGCACAAACAAGGCAACAACAAATTCCAATGAAAGCAACGGATACAGAGCTTTTACCATTAGTGCTAGATCTGGTTGATTCCGTCCATTCAGGACGTACATTACCTAAAGATATTCAGAATGATGGCAACTACGCTCGTCAGAGACTCAAGAAACTACGAGCCCAGGTTGTTGAAGAATTGGGCGAGGAAGGTGGGAACAGAGAGGAGCTTGAACGTGATGTGCAGACACGTACAACTGTCCTGTCAAATTTCAAAGAGAGAGTTGAACAGCGAAGAAAAACCAACACGAAGAGTGTAGACTTGGAGATTGATTCTTCATGAGTGACACCAGCCATACATACGAGATGCAAAGCTGAGTAATCGTCATGAACTCTTATCTTCTAATTGATCTATTTATGAATTTAAGAAGCACTCTTTGGGCCACAAATGATAAGAATAAGGCTTGTTGATACATTCCCCCCCTCCAGAAGTAAGTGTATCCCCTTTCATATCAACTCACCAAAAGACAACAGAGGAGCAACCTTTGCAAATAATACATCAAGGTAAATTTATATCTTCAGTAATGCAATTATAGCTACATTTATTAATAATCAGCGAGAGCCTACACCATCGGCGATCAGAAGTTTGTAAATCAACTGTCTGTTTGTAAGTCAACTTCCATAAACCTCAATCATAGAGCTCATCCGCACAGAACCCTCTCCCACATCTCCCACAGCTACCGTCCTCTGAGGAACATTCCTGCCCCGCTCACCCTCCGCGACATCCCTGACCCAATCACCTTCCAATTTCTCCCCAAGACCCTCCACACCAACTTCAAATCGCCATCCAACTGCAGGTTCTAAGTATCTCATCTTCTTCATCAGGGAATGCAAGCATCCTCTCAATTCTTCAAATAATCTTTCAACATCTATTCCCTCAATTGTCCTCGTGGAAGCCCTCCCCTGTTTTAACAATAACATCCGGGACATATCTAGGACATAACGTTCTTTGACACCATCCTTCTCATCAAAGAGCACAACTGTTAATGCACCCAATTGATGCCTGTTTTTGAGAAGACTCTCAATTAGTCCATCGAGCCACTCATTGAGATGAGGATGGCGATTCCATGGCACTGCCAGTCTGAAGGCCAGTCTGAGTGTAAAGGAGGCCGTGGGGTAGAGGTTTCGTTCCTTGAATATAAGTAAAAGGTGACATTTAATAAAGAGGGCGATGTAAACATCGAGCTGTTGGGCAGTGAGAGTCTGATCCGCTGATGCTTCCATCTTAGTGCGTTATTGATTATTGTGTCAAAAAGTGGCGGTGATTTTTTTTTTCTTCTTTCTCTCTTTCCTCCATGTCACATACATCGAAGATACCGTAACCGTAATGCAACAGAGGGTCTACATAAAGATCCCGGTAGCGCGTAAGGACTTCATAAATCCTCCTCCGATAGATTGGTCCCCTGAGAAGGAGTCAAGATTCTGGGATGTCATCTCCATGACTGCGAAAAGGACCGAGATGGACTGGACGGCACTTGCTGTGGAGTTTGGAGTACCTGCGAGTTTCCTCCAGGGACGTGCGTATTGGATGTATGAGAAGCAGTTGGAGGAGCTTAGAAACACCATTGAGCGAGGCACACTTAGTGATGAGGGCGGTTTACCCGTTGAGCAGAGTGAAAGAACTATCCAGGAGGGTGGTGGGAGTACTGTGGGAGGATTGTTTGCCAGAAAAGTAACACCAACACAAACCCCGACACCACTACCACCACATCATCAACAGCAGCAGCAATATCCACAAAATGAAGCCAATCAAGGTGAAATGGAAGGATCTCTGTCATCCTCCTCCTCATTTTCGTCAGACGAAAATGAGGACAGACTCGACAAAGGGTCCTTGTTCTTACAGAGGTCACGGATCCTATCAAGGGCTCCACCAAAGTACAAAGACCTGGAGGAAGAAGAACAAGAAGAAAACGATGATGAGATGGAAAAAAAGACAAACACAGAGTCCTCTATATCAAACCTATCATGTATGTACCACTCACAATCAAGTCCTATTCTTGTGTTTGATGTTTTGTTTTCTATATTTAAAATTAAATCAACACTAACAATCCTACACACAGCTGTCAGTATCTCCAAATCGGCACTGGAAGAGGCACTCCTTCACAATTCGCAATTCTAATGCTAATGACTCCTTAACATGCTCTACTGGCCACAGGAACCTTCAAACCAGTCATGTCTTGTTCGGAAACTCCACTACGTGAAGAAAGTCAATACACAACCCTTCCCACCTGGTCTGGCTGTGCTGATCATACCTACTACGGCCATATTTGATTCTGTAGAATTCAAACTGGGATTGATCCCACTCTACTTATCTCCTGTCCTCTTTCAGTAATTTACCCTATAGGGTTATTCTTTCCCCCACCCCACACACAAACCGCCACGGTTTTTTTTTTTTGATTTTAACACCCACTTGACTACTTCCAGAGCAGAGAGTGAGAGCATTCCATTCTGCCATAATGAGCAAACGTAACATCCAGCTCCTCTCACCAGTGGCATACCGATGCCAACTCACAGCTCGTGCAGACACCGCAGCTCAACAGCGTGTGATTGGCATTGATGCATCCTGGTACATGCCAAACAACCCACGCAACCCCCTAGCTGAGTTCAAGGAATCCCGCCTACTGAACTCGCGCTTCTTTGATGTGGACGCCATAAAGGATGCACAGTCCTCTTATCCCCATATGCTACCCTCCATCGTTGACTTCAACACTGCCATGAGTAACTTGGGCATAAGCACCGCAGACAAACTCGTGGTGTATGACCGAGTGGGGAACTTCTCTGCCCCTAGAGTGGCTTGGACGCTTCAGATGTTTGGACATGAGGACGTGGAATTGTTGGATAACTTCCCGCTATACCTAAATTACAGTTACCCGTTGGAATATGCACTCCCAGACCAAAGTAACTGGCCTCCTTCCAAATACGAGGCTAACGGGTTCGACAACCAAGGTGTGCTATCATTTGAGGAATTCGTTAATATTGTCTCACACAAGGAGAAGCGTGATGGCTACAATATCTTGGACGCTCGTTCTTATGACAGATTTACTGGTGTGGCTCCAGAGCCCCGTCCTGGACTCTCCTCAGGTCATGCCCCAGGTGCGAAATCGCTCCCATTCACCAAGGTTTTGGATGAGAATAACGTGTTTCTTAAACCTCCACAACTTAATGAAGTGTTTGAGTCCATCAAGTTTAACAGGGAGAAACCAACAATTGTCATGTGTGGCACTGGTGTCACTGCTTGTATCCTAAAGGCTGCCTTAGATAGTGCCGGTTTGAATAAAGAAGGAATCCAAGTGTATGATGGCAGCTGGACTGAATACGCTCAGAGAGCTGGCCCTCAGCTCATTGTTAAGGGTACTGATTGATAACGGCAAAAGGTTTTTTTATGTGTTCTGGTATAGATGATGCGTGCCCCTACCTCATAACTGATGATGATAAATTAGTAGTAGTATAAAAAAAAAAAAGCGGCTCTATAAAGAGCGGCAAAACTAATAAGGAATAAAAAGCACAGGACGCAAACCAAATCGCACAATGTCTCTTCCTGGTCTTGCTGTAAATGACCATTCAAATCGTGGATCGTCTGCAACTTCGATCACCATCACTGCAAAGTCCGAATGGCGGTTTGAAGTGGCTCCAGACCAGACAATCACTCTCAAAGTCACACAAGGCATTGGTGAGATTTTTGGTACTGAACTCTCTAATGACGTTACATACACTTTTACTGGCACAAAAGCAGCAATTTATACACTTGAAGGAGCTACTGTGCAATTCAACGGTGCTGTATCATCTGAATACGTATCTGAAGAGACTCAAATGGACGCATACGCTTCGCTCTTCCTTGCATTGCAGAACCATCGTGCTAGTGTTATTCAAGGGACAACCAAGGACAGCAGTGCACCACGAGTGTTGATCCTGGGTGGACGTGATTCAGGAAAGACCTCCCTTGCCAAAATTCTTGCTTCGTACTCCAACCGATTGGGCCAACAGCCATTGTTCGTGAACCTTAACCCGTCAGACGGTGTTTTCAGTGTCCCAGGGACCATAACTGCCGCGCCTATCTCTGACATCCTGGACGTTGAGGATGCGATGGGTTGGGGTATGTCGTATACTTCCGGTCCAACACCGTTACATGCGAAACAGCCTACAGTGAGATACTTTGGACACGATGACATACATGAGAATATACCCTTTTTCAAGCATTTGGTGTCCAGGATGGGTGTCACTGTGTGCAGTCGTATGGAGGAGGATTCCAGTGTACGCGAATCCGGAATGATTGTTGATACACCAGCTTTAGGTATGCATGAGTTAGACCTGGTGGAGGATATAATTGCTGATTTTGAGATTAATGTCGTTGTTGTTGTTGGAAATGAGAGGTTGTTCATCGATGTCAAGAAGAAATTGAGTCGAGATGGTCTACATATCGTGAAGGTGCCCAAGTCTGGAGGATGTGTGGAGAAGGATGATTCATTTAAGAGGGTACTGCAACAGAGAGTGATTAAGGAGTACTTTTACGGGACAGTACGCACGGTATTATCGCCATATACAGTCAACGTGGATTTTTCCGTGGTGCAAATTTACCAGCCTCACAAGGAAGTTGAGGACAACTTGTCATCAGTGCTACCTATAGATGAAGAAGAAGCTTCTGCAGCATCTGCTGCTCAGGAACGTAAGAAAGTCCAGCTCTTGGAGAAGGTTGATGTCAGTTCTACAACAGTGCAAAATGCAGTCGTGGCAATTCTACAAGCTGATAAGAGTGAGGATGAGGATGATGTCGCAAGAAGCAGTGTTTTAGGATTTGCAGTCATCAGCTCTGTAGATGATGAAAAGAAAAAGCTGAGAATATTGATTCCAGTTCCTGGGAGACTTCCAGATAAGATGATGGTTTTGGGACAGTTCCGCTACTTTGAATAGGAAACATAGTTCTTTAGCTCACCGCTATACATGTAGTGTTAATGAGGTAAAATAATATTGAAAGTATTATTGTTCACCCTTGAGAGGTGATATATGTTACTGGCGCTGCCTCCAATATCAGAACAACATTAGACTGCTCTTCATGGGGTTCCCCCTTTCCTTTCTAATCAGCACCATGTATTGTTGACCCCCACCCCTTCCTTTGGTGGTGGTAATGAAGAGAGGATAAATACTGGGCTGACCGCTCTTCTTGTCTACATATTGAAGAAGGAATGGTCCCAAAGCGGTTGTTTCATGCCATTGGGTTCAATATAAACTTCAACTAAAATGCTATCATCATCAGAATGCATCCATAGTGTAGTCGTGTTCGATTCCTGGTGTAACACTAGTGATGAATTTCAAAAAGATGATTAAGTACTGATCCACTCTAACAATATCGTCTTCCGTGCTACCCACATCCAAATGTTCCCACTCGTCTTCATTATCTGCTATTCCAAGTTTCATAACCCCCTTAAGCAATTCCTTCTCCTTCTCCTTCTCCTTCTTCAATTTCGTCTCCTTTGCTAGAGTGGCTCTGTTGATCAATATCTTCATCACTTCAGCATGTCTGCATGGATGTATGGAGATGGTGGTTGTATCCTCCAAGAAGGGCGCTTTCTCAATCGTAACTGTTTTGTCTCTGTAATCAGTCGAAATATCTTCAAACATTTCCTTAGGGTTTAGTGGGTTCCCGTTGTAGTCATACCCAACAAGGTACATTCGAGGAACCCTGTAACTTGTAGAGTAATGAATGAAGAGATCATAAGATCTTTTATTGGTGTTAGTTTCATCATTGTTTTCGTTAGCTTCGTAATCATCATCATCATCCTTGTCCTCTGCACCCTCGTCCACAAAGTCATCCATTTCCTCAATATCAGCAGTGAAAACAGCAGACTCAATTTGTGTAGACGCTGCCTCACCACCTTCTTTGTTACTAAGCCTTGAAGTCTGAGTCCATCCATTCTCATCCACAGTCTCTTCCAAATTGACATCCAGATACTCCAAGGCTCGCACGTACGAAGGCACTTTTCTCGTTACAAGAAATTGCTTGTCATCAGGCAAAAACGATCTCCGCTTACTTGGAGGTGCAGGCGACCACGTCCATGTAGGAAACTTGTAAGCCAAGTAGTCACCCGCTTCAACAAACTCCTCTGGAGTGATTTCCCCAGTCTCTCCAAAAGTGGATTTGTGATAAGCAGGTGTGAGGTATTCTCTCCAGGAGTTAAATGTAGATCTTATCTTCTGAGACATGTTCGGTGTACGATTAGTATAATCTCTGTTATTGGATCGTTCTTGTCTTGTAGAGTTCACTGCCAATTCGTGTGGAATGTTGCTGTATAAATTGAAGAAAAAGAGAAGAGAAGTTGATTTCATTGCCATTAATTATTATTGCCTTTCGCAAAATGGGCGGAAAGGGAAAGGTTTGGCCGAATAAAGAAAAGGTTATGGGGCGATGGGTTGTGAGATTGTGTCAATAGTCAGTAGGATCTTTCGCGGGTGAAGGTGCCGCGGCAAGAACTTTTAGTTCCGTTTGCAGGTGCAAAGAAGGGAAGGCAAATAAAACCAGCGACAACAACAACAACAACAACACAAAAGAGAAACGACACCCCTCTGCCCCCTTTGGAACACACCTTACACCACACAGCAGTGTTTGTAATGCCTTCTAGAAACAGAAGGACACGCAAATCAAGTGTGAGTGAACATGATGATAATGAGACTACTGAGATTGAAGACATTCAGTCAACCATTGATCAGAACGTTGATGTAATTGAGGAGTCCCTTGATGGGATACGTGAAGCCAGTCATCTTAAGGCCAAGCATTTCAATCATGATCACATCAAGGAACCAAGCGATAAAAGTTATAAGGACTCGAGACGGATCATTTTCCTGTTTGGAACGTTTATTGGTGTGTTGCTAGCAGCATATTTAGGATCCAGAAACAGCAATCACTTGAATAGCTTGGACTTGGAGCATTATGTGAAGCTTGACAACTTTATCAATTTGGATAACTTCCAGGAATTCTTTGATGACTGGAAACTAAACTTGCCAATCGGATTCCAAACGATGTTGAAGGAGTATCAGCACGAACACGTTGCTACGGATTTCTCTGAAAGTTTTGCAGTTGGTAAGTCCCTACAGAAAGACTACAACATCACATATAAGTATCCTGTGATTATGATTCCTGGTGTGATTTCTACAGGAATTGAAAGCTGGGGCTTGCAAGGACCAGAGGGCTGTCCATCACAGCCACACTTTAGAAAGAGGCTTTGGGGTTCCATGTACATGCTGCGCACTATGTTCCTAGACAAGACCTGTTGGCTGAAACATATCCAACTGGACCCAGAGACTGGCCTCGACCCACCAGGTGTGAAGCTCAGAGCGGCCCAAGGCTTTGAGGCTGCAGACTTTTTTATGGCTGGGTATTGGATCTGGAATAAAGTTTTGGAAAACTTAGCTGCCATAGGGTACGAACCAAACAAAATGACAACAGCTTCGTACGATTGGAGATTATCCTACTTGGATCTGGAAAGACGAGATTCATACTTCAGCAAGTTGAAGCAGACAATTGAGACTGCTTATGAAAACACTGGTGAGAAGACCGTACTTGTGGGCCATTCAATGGGTTCCCAAGTTACGTATTATTTCATGAAGTGGGTTGAGGCTAGTGGTCAACATTTTGGCAACGGTGGGAGCAACTGGGTTAACAAGTACGTTTATGCCTTTGTTGATATTTCTGGATCGATGCTTGGTGCACCCAAGGCTGCTTCAGCCTTGCTGTCAGGAGAAATGAAGGATACTGTTCAACTTAATGCATTAGCTGTGTACGGCTTGGAGAAATTCTTCTCTAGAAGAGAGAGAGTGGACTTGTTAAGAAGCTTTGGTGGTATTCCTAGTATGTTACCAAAAGGTGGTGATTTAATTTGGGGTAGTGCACAGCACGCATTAGAGGACCAACACGATGGGTTGAGTGGCAACGGATCGCATGGGACCTTTATCAAGTTTTATGATCAAATCGGTGAGTATTCTAGCAAGAATCTGACTATGGACGAAAGTATTGATTTTATTGTGGGCGGTGGTCCTCAGTGGTTTAAGAGACGGACTTGGGAACACTATTCATATGGTGTCGCAAAGACACAAGAAGAATTGCAACGTAACAATGAGAACTTCTCCAAGTGGTCCAATCCATTAGAGGCACCACTACCTAATGCACCTGACATGAAGATATTTTGTTTTTATGGTGTGGGTAATCCTACTGAACGCTCTTATGTCTATCAAGAAGAGCTCAACAAGAATGCCACGAAACTTAATGTCACAATCAAGCAGCCTACCGACAAGCAGAGAACTGTCTTTTTCACTGACGGCGATGGTACTATCCCACTACTGACCCATGGCATGTGTCACAAGTGGAAAAACTCTAAGGCTTTCAACCCTGGTAATTCTGAGGTGAAAATTGTTGAGCTAAAGCATGACCCAGATAGATTTGATATCAGAGGCGGTGCAAACACAGCGGAGCATGTTGATGTGCTGGGTAGTGCACGGTTGAATGAGTTGGTCCTCAAGGTGGTTAGTGGTAGGGACGACTTGATTGAAGAGAAGGTTATCACCGACTTGGGCAAGTGGATGGCCGATTTAGATTTTGGCTTTGATTCCAACTAACATAGCTGGAGGCGCGAAGAGAAGTTTGATGATTTGCTGATAGATAGACCTATGCCTATTATAGGGGTCCCGGCCCGGCCCAGCCAAAAAAGAAGTCGTCTACATATTATCTGTAGTACGAGAAACGAGAAATAAGAAACCAGAAAAGCACAAGAGTACAAAAACACTGTCAAGATAGTGTGATGTACGTAGTGAGATCACCATGATTTGCAAGTAACTATACCCACCCACCTACTTCATGAGCACATTGAAACAATAAACAATACCGGATTGTTTGTTTGTGTTGTGGGCCGGTTGTGACTCCCGTTATGTAGAAGTTTGCACCTTTTATTTACAATTTTCCCGATACAGACCAGACATTGGAAACCCACTAAACGCGATCCAATTTTAATTCCGAGTTTCGCGTTTGTGTGTGTTTTTTTTGCAAGATTCGCGCCGAAAATTCTTCAAACCCCCAGATTTAGACAAGAGCGCGTTTGTTAACCATGACAACATTGCAGCTAAATCAAGCAAAACGTAAACAAACTAGTATGCGAAAAAAACCAAAAAAAACCAAAAAAAAACATAGAAAAACCTACGAGACAAAAACAAAGCAGCAAAATTGTGAAGTTACACTTGTTTTTAAATCGAAACGAAACGAAACGAAACCCTGGCTGAGTGGCTACGCGTACTTTCACTTGCAACCCGCCATCACTGAAAAAAACAATACCCACACTCTCCTCTAATCAACACTGTCTTTTTTCTCTTCCTACTGGCGCATCACCATCATCATTCATCATCGTCATCATCATCATCATCATCACCACTGTCTCTCTTGCATTTTTGTTTCCCTTATTTTGCCCATCTCACTATTCTGCATTCACCCATTAACTTCACAATGAGTGCTCTGGAACAGCGCCACCCACTGTCTACATTGTCCACTAACACGCTACCTAGACTCCCACAAAGACCACTAAGTAAAGAGCTGCTGACAATACAGCATCATCCACTGATCAACAAGGTCACTAAAATCTCCAATGCTGACAAGTTGAAATACCGTTTGAAGTTGGCTTATTACAAGCTACGCACGAACCAGATCGGTACCCCTGTGAGTGAGATCTTGGATAAGCCCTCTGCTCCAGTATCTTTACGCAATGGGTCTGCAGTGAAAGGAACGCCTTCCCTCTCACGCTGTGTCCTACTGGACGCTTCAACACCTCTCACAGAAAAGCATACAAAAGTGGTATCCTTCTCCCAAACAACTGAACAACCAGAGTTTGAATTTCCAACTTTCAAGCCGCCACCTATTGCAAAGAAAGCTATGTCTTTCCCAGTGCCAACCACCTTGGCAATGAAAAGGTCAGCTCCACTGCACAAGACGCCTGGGACACTTCCATCACACAGATCTCTGAAGATTGATGACCTGTGTAATGAAACCACTAATCAATCAACAATAATCCTGCAGGATGATACTGATTCAACCATCGAAGAGCGTTCAGAAGTGACCCCAGTAAGAAGAACGGGTGGAGGAAATGCACTTGGAAGCAGTCCGTGCAAAGGCTTCAGTACTCCAGGGAGCTACAAGGCAGCAAAGAGTTTGCTAGAACTGGGCCTCATTAATTAAAACAAAAGCAAGTGAAGAGTAGAAATGGTGTGTTTGTATATTAGGTAACCATAGGCATTTACGCAATATTGGTTTGTAAAATGTAGTGATGATGACAAACCAGGCCTATCAGCATATGTAATTCAAACTCCACTCACGACCTCATCTAGCAGCGCACAACATCCAACAATATGACTCTCCCATTCACCTTTATCCTCCTTAAACTGAACCAGCCCATCAACATCATCAACTTTGGCCTGGATAGCTCCACTGTTGATTGAATCGTATAGGATCTTGTCACATTCCGCTTCACTCAATTCAAATTCACTTGCTTCTGAGGAGGATGTGGTGCCAGCATCAGGAAGCATGAAGGCGTGCAGATCAGAAAGTGCGATATTGTTGTAAAGCTCCTGTACACACACTAAAATATGTCTGAACACCACTGTCTTAATACCATGAACAAGTTGAGTATTGGTTAGGGATAGCTGCAGCGAAATTGTAGTAGTTGGTTGATTGGACAATAGGAATAGGAGTAGTTTCAGACACTCCTCATAATAAATGATTCTGCAATCCTTCATACGAGATAAAATAAGTCCCAGTGGTGTTTCTGATACAGAGCTGAAATCTATATCAACAATGTAGGTGGTATTGAACAGCAACAGTGTGTAAAATAAGATAGATTTTGACTTTGTATGATAGAGCTTCTTGAAGACGTCAGGGAACCTCCCCAGTCTCAGCAAAATAAAAGAGTGAAGGTTATCAACTTTTTCATAAAGCTGTACACTTTGATCCTTTTCTGCGAGAAGGTTCACGCTGCTCGTGTTTGGAGAGGTGTAGATGAGCAACTCATGAGCTCTCTTAAGACACTCATCAAACTTATCAAACTGGGATAACTCGTCGCTAACTTGAACAGATAATTTTAAAACATCATACTTCCACTGTGCTAATTCGACGGCGCTAAGCTGCCACTCAGCTGGATTCAGTTTGTTGACGTTGATTTGGAGGATAAGCTCATTGGCCTTCTGGAATTCACCTTTGGTTGCCAGGAGAGAAGCAAGAGAGTACAGCGCGGTGGTATGGATATAATGGCCAAACTGCGCATCAACGATCGCCCTGTATATGATATCCTGGGTTTCTAATGGGAGAGAAGCGACGATTGGAAAATATTGGTGGAAGGCGTCATTGGTGTTGATGGCCTTGACCAACTTGAGTGCGTTGAAGTGGTGGGGCAGCTGCGCTGGAGTTGTTCTTGTGAGAAACTGGGCAGCATCAGCTGGAGTTGAGAGCTTTGAAAGTTGTAAAAATGCCTGAGATGCCATTTATGGATTATCGTATAGAACTGTGTCAGCACGTCAATCAATTGGTTCCCAACTAGCCTGGAGGAGAATCTGTGTGAAACTGAAAGCCCCTGGAAATTATGTCATCAGTGTTACTTGGGATTGAGAGAATGTTGACATAATCAATTATTAATATCGTACTAGGTGTGCGGGTGTTATTTCTCTTTGGCACACCGTCCATCGTACAATTTATTGATTTAGAGGTCATTGTTGGGTCCGTATACGCAGGTGCATGTTGGAGCCAAGTAGAATTGCAAATAGCCGATAGTTGTATACTTTAAATCTATGAGTTCCATCTCGCTTACAGTGTTTTTTTTTGTTCTTTGGTGTTCTGTTTTCTTTTGATCGTTTATACCTGTCGTTTAACTATTCTATAAATTCCATTCATCGCGCCTTTCTTTATTCAAATCGCTAGTGTGAGTCCATTTACCTTAATCTTCAATCAATCACAGATAATGAAGTGGCTCAATATACTACTCGCTCTGCCGATCATCTACTACTCGTTTGAGTACCTCTTTATCAACTGGCTACCAGGCCACTACACATTGGACAACAAGGAAATCACCTCAATCGTCCAGACCGTTTTGGAGACTACCAACGAAAACAATGCTTCTACCATGGAGATTTTCCAAGCAGTTCAAGATGCTCTTCAGGAGCGTTACGGTACTGATATCATTAACTCCATGAAGAAAGAGGAATGGGTCTTCAACAATGCCGGTGGTGCCATGGGTCAGATGTTCATCCTTCATGCTTCCATTACTGAATACTTGATCTTCTTTGGTTCTTCTGTTGGTACCGAGGGCCACACAGGTGTTCACTTTGCTGATGACTATTTTACCATCTTGAAGGGTAAACAGTTGGCCTCGTATCCATGGAACCCAGAACCTGAAATTTACAATGCTGGTGACACTCATCACTTGCGTAAGGGCCATATCAAGCAGTACTCCATGCTAAGTGGTTCATTTGCTCTAGAGTTGGCTCAAGGGTGGATTCCTGCCATGTTACCATTTGGTTTCTTGGATACATTCACTTCCACTCTTGACTGGTACTCTTTGTTCTGGACAGTGTTGTACACTGGGAAAGACATGATTAAGAACTTGTTGAACGGGAAGGTTTAAAAGATCGAGCTGTTTGCGTGTTTGTTTTAGATGCAATGTCGCATGTATATGTATATGTATATAGATGTGTTAGCCTAACCATGGTGTCGATAAATGATGTGCATATGTAGGATTAAAAGTATTAACAGGGGAAGAAGGGCCGGGCGCGCTCTCTCTCTCTCCCTTATGCAAGAAAATAAATACCCATCGTTGCTGTTTCTTTCTCCTTCTTTTCACTCCAACTCCATCATCCTCTTCAAGTTCTCATACATCAGATAACTGATCGACACGGCAGGACACACTTTCGCAAGGTTCGGTACCAAACCCTTAAACAACCCAGCATATCCTTCCCTTTTAACTGTCTGTTGCAAAACATCCTTGAAACCATCATATTTATACGGATGCGCATAAGTTCCTTGGGCCTGGAGACGTGTTCTCAGCAAATTGATCGGGTACACCACAGTAGCTCCTACTGTCCCACTGAACGCACCCATCGGGAGAACAATGAAGTTACTGAGAGTCACGTTCTCAGGTGGACAATGCAATTTTTGGGCCTCTCTGTTAATGTACCACTTCTTCAAGGCGGAGAAGGTACCGAGATCGAGGGCGGCGTATGGAAAGATACCAGTAACACCAACAAACACACCGCGGTAAAAGAGTCTGAGCCCACCTTCAGCATACATCTGCTTAGCAGTCTGTGCCAGCAACGAGCCATTACGAGATTTATTGTCAAGCTGAGCACATTGGACACGATACTTGAGGGTATCGACGGGGTAAACGGCAAACTGGGATACCACTCCACCAATACCACCAGCCAAGTACGTTGAGAGTTTTGATAGGTCGTTTGTATCATGAATTCCCTCCAGTCTTGCGAGAAGTCTCTTCGCAGCCTCAAAGGAGCCAAACTTCATTGCAGATTCCGGGAAAACTTTCATCACATTGAGCCCATTCCCCACGTAGAATGCCTTGAGCCCACCTTGGCGGTACAAAGTTGTGGCGGCCTTGACAAGTGGGGATTTGATCTTATTCAATGGGATCTGGCCATGTGCCTTTGCAAGCTCTTCTTTTGAGTGAAGTATGGTGGATGAGAGATCAGTTCTGGCAATGAGGAAGACCTTGATACGGTCAAACGGTGCTGTGCAAGTTCTTGAGACGACGCCACTGAGCCCTCCTGCAAGAAAGTATCCGATACCTTGTAAAAAGTCGTTGACGACTGTGACATCACCTTCAGAGTTGAAGTTGTCCACCTTGTTCTCATTGAGAAACTCGTACGCTGTTCTGAGTCTGGAACCGTTGAGACGTGGGACTAAGAGGAGAAAGTCACGCCACTGGTCGTACGTAATGTAGTGATCGCTCTTGTTTCCTTCATCATCCTCATTATGATTATGATGGTGCTTCTCCTCATCATACTTTAAAAACTTGAGGAACTCTTCGCTTGTCTTGACTTTCTCAAACTTGAGGTAACTCTTGATGTCTAAGCGCCCAATGCGCCCATCGCGGTCAGAATCAAGCTTGTTCCACCCAGCCTTGATCTGTGATTCAGCCTTGACGTAGTACTCCTTGAACTCTTCAAAGTCAACATAACCATCATGTTTAGAATCGAGGGAACGGAAGAGCTTCTCCATAGCGTCTGGGGAGTCCTTGAGAGGGTGGTTGGTGCGCTCATAGGCTAGTTTGAAAGTGGGTAGATCAACACGGCCAGTCTTGGGCTGATCGATCTTGTCGAACAGCTCATGCAGTCTCTTGTCACCTTCGTTAGACATTGCTCACAGTGATGAAGTCGAGAGCGCGCAGTTCAGTTATATATAGAACCTCTTTTGTGAACTGAACTGAATTTAAATTTCTTTCTTCTTGTGTGCCATCTAAACCTCGCGAAGAAAAAAAAAATAGTAAATAATAAAAAAAAGAAAAACTGAGAGAGATCCTTTTTGCTGTTAATTTTCATCCAATACAAATGCTTGGTGCTGTTGGTGCTGCTGCCAATAAAAAGGCCAACTAACCTTTTTTTTTAATCAGCCGGTATGGATCTATTGATTGTATAGTTATCTAGTACATGATCAAAGTACCACTCCAGTCAATTGAGAATGTAAAACTACAGCACCAAGTTAAGAGAAGGTTAATAGTAAGAGCATGTAATGCCCAAAGCTTGGCTTCTGATTGGCTAGAAAACACGCCCCACCCCGACCCCACCGCAGCAAGTAGTGTGGAAATAATCAGTAACACGCTTCTCTTCAGTGTAGTTTTGTCAGTAAACTCATACGGTGGCTTTTTCTGGGCGCTAATGTTTCCCCCAAGTTCTTACCACTACTAGACACATCAGGTCGTGCTGAATTTCTTTGTTCTTTTCCTTCCCTTATCCCCGCCGGCCTTAAGAAGAACGGATCTCGTCTCCCGTCCAAATCAGATAGATCGAATCAGAAGGACGTGTGGCGGCGGATGGGTGCCGGTGGCTGATAAGCTTGAAAAGACGTGTGTGCGTATTTAAAGAACAGCCGCCCACACAGAGAGAGAGAGACCACATCCGGCGCTGTCGCCATTACTATCTTCTGCATCCATCGATCTGTGTACATGTCCTACGGTCCAAGAGCTGCTGAACGCCTTAGGGGCAAAGTCATTCTCATCACTGGTGCCTCTGCAGGTATCGGAGAACAGACTGCCCTTGACTATGCTGAGGCCTCAAATGGTGAAATCAAGCTAATTCTCACTGCAAGAAGAGTTGAGAGACTTGAAGACTTGAAGAAGTCTCTTGAAGACAAGTATCCAGACAGTATCAGGGTCCTCGCAGTGAAACTGGACGTCTCTGACACTGTTGCACTCCACGCGTTCTACAGAGATCTTCCACCTGGCTTCAAGGAGATTGACATTCTTATCAACAATGCGGGAAAGGCGCAAGGTGTCGACAAGATTGGTACAATCAACCCAGTGGATATTGACACCATGTTCCAAACAAACGTGATTGGTATGATCACTCTCACTCAACTTGTCCTCCCAGGAATGAAAGAACGCAATAGAGGTGATATTGTGCAATTGGGTTCCATTGCAGGAAGAGATCCATACCCAGGTGGTGGCATCTACTGTGCCACAAAGGCAGCCCTCAGATCTTTCTCACATTCATTGAGAAAAGAGCTCATTGACACCAAGATCAGAGTGATTGAGATTGACCCAGGCAATGTCGAGACAGAGTTCTCCAATGTGAGATACTTTGGCGATCTTGAGGCTGCAAAGAAGGTTTACGCTGGCACTGAACCTTTGGTCGCAGGTGACATCTCTGACCTCATTGTCTTCACTACTACTAGAAGGGAGAACACTGTTGTGGCTGAGACCTTGGTGTTTTCCACAAACCAGGCAAGTGCCAGTCACCTGTACAGAAGGGCTTAGAGACTTGTGTAGTATATATACATTATAGAGAGTGTCTATTTAAATTGGTTTCAACCTGCCCCCATCATTCACCAATGCGTAATCTCTAAAGCTCGGCGAGGAGTTCAGATCCAAGTAATTCAGCCCATAAACATTTACATTCCCAATGACATTTTCATTCCCCATAGATAATTGAAGAGCCAACTTCACCCTCATCTCATCAACACCAAGAGCTTCAAGTTTCTGAACACTTCCCAGATCAATCAATCCACGCTCCAAACATGTAACGAGTAGTTCTTGTCTCCCCAACTTCCACAGCCCACCATCATCATTCAGCAACATGCCAGCATCCACCTCAAACTCCTGTACTTTGTGCTGCAATCTTTGTCTCAGCACAGATTCCGGGTACAACATAATTGGAACATATCTACTTGTCAGCTTGAGCCCTTTCGTCAACAATTTCAACTCATCAAGAGGGACATTCTCATGGTTGAATCTTAACGGGACTTCTCCCTTGGTAAGCACATCACTATACCTCTCGAGCCTCAGTTTGGCCAGCTTCTTAAAGGCGCTACTCTGTTCCAAATGCAGCTTCCTCAGCACACTAGGTAGGACACAAGTACTCGGTGTAATCTCAGGTACTAAATAACAGAGCACTGGGGTCATCTCCATGAAAATAGCCAATACCGCCACAAACGCAGGGATCTTGAAGAAATCCCTCTCTGTTCTCAGAACCACTTTCATCTCTGACCGCTTCACATTCACCACGTACTCTCCCACACTCATACCACTGTTATTCTCTTGGGATGCTGTTGTTGCAGCCGTTTCAATGGACTGCAATGACTGGATTTCTTTCACCTTCCCAACCAAATCAGCACCGTTACGAACAACTCTGCGTTCAACTCTTCCACAGGACTCAACATTATTGAACGAATACTTGTTCCTGATGGTTTTGGAAAGGGTCCTGTTCCGAACAACATTGGTTACTCCAAGTTTGTAGAAGGCCAATAACGTCTTGACATATCCGACATTCTGCTTCACTTTGAGCATTAAAGAACCGGCACCTGGATTCGCTTCAGAGATCCGTCTCATAATATGCTCACGTGGCTCAAGAGTTGCTGGTAGGGTTGTGAGAGCGTTGAAATCATCGTTGGTGTTGGGTTCAAGTAGCACAGTGGCAGAATTATTACCCTTGTGCCATATCTTCTGGAAGTTGGCCAGGGCGCTCGCGTTGCCACTCAGTTGTTTCTGCAGAGATTCCCTTGCTGAATCCGATAACGTGGACTGAAACCTCACGTTCCTGTAGATAGACGAACCAATCATTGGTTTGGACTGGTTGGTTGATTTAGGGTCTTTTTTTTTAAGAAACTACTTTCTGTGTTTTTTTCTGTGTAACATTCTGTGTAAACATTTTTCATACATGGCATGGCACCTTGTCACAAGGATCCTTCCCATACCAAAGAGTCCAGTCCTTGTATTTCTCGTGTAACTCAGACGCCTTCCCGTCGAACTCCTTCTTAGCTCCAATGGCACTTTCCACTTCAAAGTAGTGGATCGCAATACACAACTTTTTGGAGATCACTGGTGAAATCTCCAAGATCTGACCAAACTTACTAAAGTCCTGCTTGATCTCATCCAACCTCAAGTTGTCTGAATAGTTCTTCAATGGAGAGGGATATGTGGTCTTGTTGCTAGGCTTTTTGCTGATGTACTTCTTCAAAATCAAACAACGGCTTGCCCCATTTATCTCCATTTCATCCTTCACTAAGCTGTCTGGCTCTGTGTGATACGTGGAGGAGGAGTAGGAACTATGAGACCGTGGCGCCCATTGAGCCGATATGTGGAATCCATTAACCAAGAACAACCCACTGCAGCTGTACTCCAAGAACTCTGCTGCATCAGAGCTTTTCAAGAACCAAACCTCAATTGAAAAGTCTCTCGACGAGGACGACTGCTGCTGACTCTCACCTTGACCGGCGTGGTATTCTTTGATCTTCTCCAAAGGACCGCCACAAATCTGGGAAACCAAAGATTTGACACCAACATACAGCGGAAAGTTCTTCAACTCAATCACTCGCTTCCCTTCTTCACTAAGCATTTCATCTGAATTGACAGTCTCACACAAATTCAAGGGCTGGTTCAAGCTGATAGCTTTCTTCACCAGTACTTGTGAGTGAGCTACATTATCTTTGACTTGATTCAGGTCCTTAGCCGCTTCAGATGAGTCTCCAAGGTCCAATTTAGAGACTTCAAGAGAAAGAGTGTTGATATCCTGTGGCTTTTTTTCAGAGTTATCCTGTCTGGGTGGATCATGTTCATCACCACCACAGTTGTCCTTGGTATCAAAATGGCTCTTCCATTCCATTGAGCTGTTGTTGTTCTGGCCATGAGCCTTATGTCTATAACGTCTGGATAGTAGAGAGAAAGTGTCAAACTTGGAAGAATTTCCCTGCTGCTGCTGCTCAGGCTCAGATGTTGGTGTTGGCTTCGCTTGGTGGTCAGTGGAGTTCCATATGGACCTAGAACACGCCTTCGCAAACTTCTTGATGCCCAATTTGTCGTGGTGGTGACTCTTAGAGTTGTGATAGCCTGTATCTGCAAGAAGACTTGAAAAAGAGGTCTTCCTGGACTTGGAGGAACGGGCAGTGTTCACAAGGAAGTCGTTTAGCATAGTCTCCATCTTGAGCAATCTTTCTGGAAAATCGATATATCTGTATTAATAGCAACGTTGGTTAGAGTTCACTTCTTGTATTGGAGGTATATCTCCTTTTGATAGCATAAGAGTCACTTATATGAAAAGAAAGTGGGAGAATCGAATCCCGTTTTGTGTCAAAGAAAACACAAACCATCAATCTTATATTGTGTGATATTCATCACCATACCAATTTACCCCCAGAAAAAAATTCTACCGAATGTACACTTCAACCTTTTGGTTTTCACCAGTCTATGTCCTTCATCATAGCGTCATGTTCTTTCAGGTTCTTGTTGCTTCTTCCTCGTTTGAAGTAATTAGGACAATCAAGGGATTCACATGCGACGTAAGAATCAGTGCATTGACGACACACCATGAGAGTCTCTTTCAATCTGAGTTCTTTCTCTTTCGTTGCCATTCTCAAGTTCAAAAGGGTATTGAGCTCATCCTTTCTGCAATCCACGCAAATCCTCTGCTTAGTCAAGCACCCACAGATCATACAGTTATCTGTGTTAAAGATCAGCAGTTGCTTGTTAATCCTTTTGGGGATCTCGTTGTACCATTGTCTAATATTAACTCCCATGAGGTTAAAAATTCGTTCAAGAGGTGGAATCAGCGTCTTCTCAATATAGTACTTTGAATCCAAAGTGTGATTAAACTTGATAAAGTCTTCTGGCGTGATAGCTCTTTCTCTCAACATCTTACCCGGATTCTTCACAATCACATAAGGGACTCTTTCCTTGTACTGTGGCTCGGCTCTAGAGTCAGTCTCCGCCTTCTTCATACTCACAATTGCACCTGGAGGTGGGTTCTTGTAACGGCCAGTTTTGACACATTTTGCAAAACAGAAATCTTGGATGGAGACATCACCGTACATGATCTTGTTAAACTGATCCAAAACAAAGTCTTTAATAGTAGTGAGATTGTTGGTCTCAAACAAAATTCGAAGTGATTTCTCCACGATGAACTGCTGTGCAGCATGTCCATCCCTTCTCACAGTTTCAATGCCCTTGGCATCAAATTTGGATGGCTCATTTAAACGCTCGTAAGAGTACCCCACATAACGCTTCTTCGCCATTAAAAGACTTGGGTGGTAGACTTTCTCAAATTTAAGAGTGACTGGGTCTGGATTGCTCTCTGTAACTCGTTTCGCCATTTGGTTACCGATATCAAATGCCTCCTCTTTTGACTTACCAGGTAGGTAGACAAACAGACTATCAGTATCACCGTAAACAACTTTTGCACCCCAACCTTCATTATCTTCAATCAACCTTATGGCATTCTCCAATGTTTCTCTACCTGTTTGAACGATAGCATCCGCAATATCAGAGCAAGGCATACGCCCTGAAAAGGAAGCGGAAGTGTAACCATAAGTAACATTTGCTGTCAGTTTCAAAGCCAGTTGACGGTTGTTGTAGAGTTTCTCCATCGTATTGTCTAAAATCTTCATTGTTGACTTCACCATCTGTCTCGTATCCAACAGGTCTTCCAACATCTTAGCCAGAAGGGACTTTCTCACAGAGGAATCAACAAACATGAGACCATTCGGAGAAAGTGTGACATTATTCTCTAAAAGCTTTAGCAAACCTGGAGGGTGCCTGACCTTTGTTGTTCCAATTTCATTGAATTGGCCCGCTTTATAATTCCTCAGCCTTCCTAGCAGGGTGGAGTAGCAATAGTTGTAAGCAATCATTATCGAAGGGTAGAGTGATTGGAAGTCTAGGACAACCAAGGGGCTTTTGTAGTATGCAGACAAAGGTTCCATTACCAAAGGAATACACTCCAAAGGCTTCTGTTTTCGGACTTGGCTTTTAGTGGCTGTGAAAAGAACAAAGTTCTCTGCTTTGGCAATACGTATCATTAACGACTCGACTTTGTACTGAGACCCCCTATAGTAAACATCATAGAAGTCAATGCCAATCATTCGAGCCTCTTCTGCTGCTCTGGTAACCATATCTGAGGTTTCGATGAGCCTAGAGTCAATGTCTACCAACCTCATGAAATGGTTCAACACATTCAAAAACCCATTGCCTTGGTACATCTGAGTTAATGATTTTTCAGAAAAATGAGGGATCCTCTCATGAAGAAGATGAAACGTAGCATATTCAATGTTGCTTCGTTGTAGCTTAAGCTCTTTCAGATGCATCCAGATATTCAGAACGTGTCTTCCTGTTATTTGAATTGCTGATGTACGAGTCGAGCCCCACTGATCGCCAAACTTCTCATGTCCCTTATAACTAACCCTGGATAGCGCTTTCATAGCATCATAATCATGTTCAATCTTACATCTTTCAATCAAATACCCCCAAGATGATGAGTGCACCTCGTACCCAGCCAATAAATCTGGATCAAAATCTCTAGTCAGCTTCAGAAATCTTTCAATCATTTCGAACTCACTTTCAAAAAGTTCAACTTCAAGTTCTCTGATGTACTCCTTTGGATTCAACACCAATAGGCCTTCTCTGATCTCTGAACCACTACTGAATCTCCAAAATATACTCTGAATCTCATCCTTCATTGGGTCAGGCTTGAAGTCCTCTCTTGTACACACAAACAACTCAATGATTAACAAACTCAGAGGAATAAAACCATCAGGTCGTCTCTCCACTTGTTTCTGGGTGTTGAGTTTGTATGTCTGCCGGATGGCTAGTTGGGAGGTCGGCAAAACCACAACTGGCACTTTTCTAATCTCCTCAAAAGTGGGTGCTGGCTTGGAATAACTGAATTTCCTGAAAGCATCATATGTCTTCTGGTTACAGAACGGCCCTTTGTTGCTCGTTTCTGGAGGTTTCAATGAAACTCCTTTGAATTCGACAGGTGTCAAATACTCTTCGCTCATCTTGGACTCAATCTTAAACTTTTTGTATCCATGAATGAAATGTTTGGGTGGGGTATCCAAGTAAAACGGATCATCGTATTGGATCTTGGGAACCCCCACAAGATCAAAATCAAGATCTAAAGGAGGGGCAATATCATAAATGAACCTTGATAAGTTTTTGGTTACGTGTGATAAGTTAAAATTTTGTGATTTGGAAAGTTTCTGTGAGATGTAGTTCTGGGACAAATTTCCTTTAGAATGGAATCTTCTGTTCAGTTCTTGGGTCAGTTGAAGGTCTGTAATACTGTGATCAGGAAGAACATTCGTCGTTTTCCTCTTAGTTATCAGATCCAGCACATCATCAGGGCAATTATTATCGGGCTCTTCTTGATTCAGAAAATCCTGCTCTTCGTCAGTTCCCTTCTGTGCCTCTTCACTTTCAGAATTTTCCAATTCTTCATGTTGATGATTCCCATCGTGATGATCAAAATTTGGGTACCCTTCCGGATAGCTTTGTTCTTCCTCCTCAATATCTTCATGATCATCTGCAGTACTACGTTCAACAGTCTCCTCAAAATCTGGTTCATAGAAAAGCTCGCCAATAATCTCAAACACAGTAGGCAGTCTTTCATGATCCCGGACAGGCTTGATAAAGGACTGAAAGTTCGGTTCAATATCATGGAGTAACTTCAGCGACTTAATGTACTCGAACATAGACTTGTTCTCTTCTTCTTCAACCCATGTAGGCGTATCAGTCCTTGTCAACTGGGGTGGTGAAGAGTACGATTCCAGATTTTTCAATATTCGCTGGAAATCTCCATCTCTCCATAACTCCTTAGTACTCTCAATGAATATACCTGAATCTGTAGTTTTTTGGAGCTTCTCCATAAAGTTGGAATGTAAGTCACGCTCCTTCAGCTCTAATCTGTTGACGATGTTTTGGGCTAAAACGTCAAACTCAAAGTCACTATGGCCAACCCTTTCTAAGTCATTTGTTCTAAATGCTGATAACAAATCAACCAATTCCCCCGTTCTCTTGTTGTCATCATATAATATGGGGAGACGCATGAACAAATCGTTAACTTTCAACCAACCACAGCCAAACAGATTAAAATCAGATAGGAACTGCAATCCAGGAGAAATGTGGCCCTCGTAAATATCATAAACCTTTCCAATATCACCAGATCGAAGAATATCAGCAACTCTTTTGGAGAAAGATGGGTTCAAAAGAGATATCTTGTAAAACGCTCTATAGCCGACATGGTAGCCATAGAAAGGAACACCTTTGCAGATGGAAACATGCGCAATGTACTTCAATGTCTTAACTTTTGAACCCTCTTCTTTTTGTACAACGTTCTTCTTCTTTATATTTCCACTCGTCGTTGTTGTTCTCTTTAGAGATTGTGAAACTGCCTTCTCAATATTCATATGAAGAGTAAAACAATCCTGGTAGTCATAAGGTATGAAAATGTACGGGAAAACACCATGAATATGAGCAATAACTCGGTTTCCTGTTTGAAGAGCACCAAATATCCTCATTATTGGTACATGATGGTAAATATAACCTTCATGCTCGGGTGGGTGGTTCCTGTCAAAGAGTGAAGGCGTAGTGTGATAAAAATCATATGTGGTAAGCTGGATTTTCAAATCATTCTGTGTTGACCCACTGGTGGCAGCAAGAAGGTGTTTTCTATCTTTCATGACATCTTCAGTTAGATTATGCCAGCTCCAGGTGGTCTTAAACTAGGCACCTAACACACACACAGAACAAATAGCAAAATTCCCCCCGTTTAAGTGTTTTTTTTGCTTTTTGTTTTTGTTCGCGTCGTTTTCGTGTTTGTGTTTTGTTTTTTGAAAATTGTTTAGAAAATTGTTTAGTTATTTTGCAATATCATTTTTTACTTTATCTTGCACTTAGCCATCTCTCGAGGGCCATTGAAGATGTCAATTTCTAGTCTAAAGTCACAGGATATTCACAGAATCACATCTGGTCAAGTCATAATAGACCTAGCCACTGTTGTGAAAGAACTAGTAGAAAACAGCTTAGACGCAAACTCTACCAGTATTGAAATAAACTTCCACAATTATGGTCTAGGTTCAATAGAGGTAATAGACAATGGTGATGGGATTGATTCCAAAGACTTTGCTTTCCTATGTCAGAACCATGCTACATCTAAATTGAAAGATTTCGAAGATCTAAGCAAGATAGCCACTCTTGGTTTTAGAGGAGAAGCACTGAGTTCACTCTGCTCTATCTCAAATCTAAAAATCACAACAACAAACAATCCCCCCAAGGCTACGAGCTTGGAATTTTCAAGGTTAGGGCAGTTGGTTAATGAAACGATTTGCTCGAGAAAGAAAGGTACAACGACGTTTGTGGCTGAGATATTTGACGATTTACCTGTGAGAAGGAAAGAATTGACCAAGAACATCAAACGAGAGTATGCCAAAACCTTGAACTTGATTTCCAATTATATTTTGATATCTTCTGGTGTAAGGTTTCTTGTTAACAACATTTCCAAAACTTCAAAGAAACAGGCAATCCTCAAATCACAAGGGTCTCGATTGATACAAGATAATCTCTTAAATGTGTATGGGTCCAATGCGTTGATCGGACTAATACCTATGGAGCTCACAATAGATTTGAACTATCAAAAATCCAAGCTTAAGGTTGCAAGAGATAGGGACATTGATTACAAGTTTTCCGTCACTGGATTAGTCTCTAAGTCCTCATTTGGTTTTGGGAGACCTGTTAGTGATAGAGAGTTCTGGTTCATAAACAAAAGACCAGTGATGTTGCCAAAATTCACGAAGATGATGAATGAAGTTTACAAGAGTTTTAACCATCTTGAGTATCCGTGCTTCCTGTTGGACATTGACATAAATCAAGACTTTTTGGATCTAAACGTTACCCCTGATAAAAGAACTGTACTTCTACACAACGAGACTGAGTTATTAGAAGAATTGAGGACCAAAGTAGTCGAATTCTATGATAATCAAGACTTTACTATTCCCAAGAACAGCATTCAACGGGGAGTTGATTCGTTCGCCACAAGTGTGCCCCGAGAGCCTATTACAAACGATGATAAAGAAGATATTTCAGCAAACCAATCAGATCATGTCGATGAGATGGATCCTGAGGCTGTTTTGATTAACGAAGATAATGAAAACGAAGAGTTGAGTGACTCACCTTTAGGACCACAGCCTGTCTCACCGTTGAAAAGAGCTTTGAATGATCTTAGTGCAAGCATTACCAAGAAGCAACGGGCACTAGCTCCAGATGATTCACAAGTTGATGATATATCTGATTATTCTGAAAGCAGTTCTGATGTTGAAGTGGTAGAACCACGGTCCAAAAACAAAGTTCAATCTTTTCTGAAGACGAAAAGGGTCTCCACACTGGCACCATCTTATAAATATGGCAATGCCCCAAACCAACGACCAAGAGTGGAGTCATCTCAAGTCACCATCAACATAGATGATCAAACAATTCTGCAAGAAGCTGTGATGGAGAATTCGAAACTTTCACTCAAAGATTACCCTCAAGATAAAGAAGTTGTGGAACCTCATCGTTCATATAATGAATCTCAAAACTGCTGCAACCATGTGAAAGATCAAAGTGACTACTCTGACACTGAAAGCAGTCTCCCTGAAAGTATGTTTCACCCTTCATCAAAGACCGATTATGATGATGATGATACCTTGGTCGTTTCACCATCTTATAAGTCATCAAAAAACGATATTCAAAACTATGAAACAACAACTTCACTTCCATCTGTGTTTTCTGAAATCATTGCTACAGAAAGAAAACTGAATAAAAAATCTACATTAGGAGACCTCCTAATCAACAACATTGAAGACCAGGATGAACCTGAACAATTGTTGACACTCACAGTTTCCAAAAGGGACTTCAGTGACATGAAAATCATCGGTCAATTTAACCTTGGTTTCATTCTTGTTATCAGAAACAACAAAGACTTGTTCATTATTGACCAGCATGCCTCGGATGAGAAATACAACTTTGAAGACTTACAAAAGAACACTATCTTTGAGAGTCAAAGGCTAATCCAGCCCCAACAGATTGGACTCAATTCAATGGATGAGCTGGCTGTTTTAGAGAACTTGGATATCTTTACTAAAAACGGATTCAAGCTCAATGTCAATGAAGAGATGAAGCCTGGGTTCAGGATCTCCTTGGAGTCTTTGCCGCTTTCAAAAAATACTGTTTTTGACATATCTGATTTTAATGAGTTGACACATTTGGTCAAGGAGAACCCAAATAATGCCAGTATTAGATGTTCCAAAATCAGAACCATGTTTGCAATGAGAGCCTGTCGCAAATCCATTATGATTGGGCAATCTTTGAATATGAATATAATGACAAAAGTAGTGAGGAATTTAGGTACCCTTGAGAAGCCTTGGAATTGTCCACATGGACGTCCTACAATGAGACATTTGATGGAATTAAAACAGTGGGTGGCCTTCTCTGAAGACTTTACTCTATGAAATCAAATAAAAAAGAACAGAAATGTGCTAGCAATATAATATATGTACATGATATTTTTTTAAAAAGCCATGATGATAATCAAATCCACCCCTTATCATATAAAGGCTTTAAACAGGTTTTTAAAACCTGCGAGGGTCCCCACCGTTCTATCTTCAAATTGTGGAACTTTTAAAGTAGAAAATCCTCTTCTGTTTAATCTGTTCAACTTTCTAGCAGTCTTGGCGTTTGTTCTGGTACCTTGACCTCTAACTGGAAGCCCCATGGCATGTCTCATACCAGCGTAAGAACCAGTATTTTTCTTCAATGCAATGTTCTCTCTAACAATCGCCCTCGCATCTCCCTCTATAGTCAACTCCGAAAGTTCCTTAGTTATACCCAATATCTGCTGCTCTGATAGCTGATGCATTCTCATAGATGGGTATAGACCCATCTTGGCACAGATCAGGGAAACCGAGTGTGTGCTTATTCCATAAAACTTCGACTTGAGACCAATCTGCGCGGGAACAACAAAGTCAGTAAATATTTCAACTTAAACCCAATCAGGAAGGAAAACTAAATGTTACATACGCTAACAATTTCTTTAGCACGGAAAGGCTTGCCCATAATAGTGGTCACCATCTTGAGTTTAAAATTCTATCTGGAAGGTAATGTCGTGTATCAAATCACAACACACCACCTTCATTCTTATTTTTTTTTCTTCACTTTTCAAAAGAGACCAGACCGCGAAAATTGCTGGAACAAAAAAGTACTGGGTGTCTGGATGTTAGATGGGTTTTATTACTGCTGGTCTACAACAAACACCTCAGAGCTGAAGCCTTCTTTCTCTATGATATTAAAAGATCCATCTTGTGATCTTATATGTCGCCAGATCTCTGTTCTCAATGTCCAATCTTAGAATTAGCAGGGCCCTTAGAAGTCCAATCATCGAAACGAAGCTTGCAAGTCCAACCGGGACCACAGCATAAACTGTAATGTTGTAGTAGTCGACACTCCTTGCCTTGTTCCCATTCTTTAGGTCAAGGTTACTGGTAACAAAATTTTGAATAATATAAGCACCAGTCAGTATGCAAGATATCAAAATCCAAGTGTGCAGTGAATAAGAGCCTCCTGGACTAAATATTGCTAGTGTCAACTGCTCCATCGTGATTAACAACAAGGACATCGACAGAACTCGCACGATTGCTGCAGATGTTTGGTATGTGACAATCCATCGAACCATCAGTCCGTCAATAACGGCAAAGGACAGGTATGCTGCAACCAAGCACCATACTCCTGCTATGAAATGCTCCAACGATCCAGGAGTGGCCATCTGTTCAAGAATCCCATCATATGATGATGAGTTTTGAGGGTTGGAGTTGTCCAAGCAGTATGCTGTCTTAAAGCAAGAGAATGCGTGGTAAAGAGGTGGGATAAGAACACAGTCACGACAGACAGCTAAGGCCAAATGTTGTCTTGCGTTGAGAAAGGTGAGCCCTAATACCTTCAAGAGGTTCTTGTTTCGGCGCTGCTTGTTCGAATTACTCCCTTCATTGGTAGAGGAGATGCTGCCGTTTTGCTCATTGCTCTGTGATTGTGATCGTGATTGTGATCGTGACTGCGACTGCGATTGTGATTGTGATTGTGACCGTAATACTCCATGAGTGGATGCTGCAATAGATGAAGAAGAAGACATTCTTACAGCTGCACTCACTACTATCTCTTGGTCATGTGTTATCATCGCCTCGTCATAACTTGGGATACTGAAATGTTGTTCAATCTCATTGAGCTCAGCGTTCATTTCAGGCAGTCTCGTTGCTTGGTTTCGGTTTAACTGTGAGTCTCGGTCACCACCAGTTGGTAATGCTGTGCTCAAAACTGAAACTGGTGTTTCTTCTTGGAAAGAGGAGCGCCTCTGTTCTTGCTCATTATATGCCTGAAATTCAGTAGATGATGGAGAAGGTGTACGTGGAGGGACATCTGCGTAACTCTGGTCGGTATCTGATTGGGCTGTGTGGTGTCTCAGTAGTTGTCTAATCAGATCCACCATTGTTGTTGATTGGGTTCAGAATGATGGATGATCCACCAATTTAGGGTTAAAGCAACGTAACAGATCTAAATCTCAGCAGGATTCTTGTTCTGTGGCAGTGGTACTGCTCTGGTATGAATGGAACTACTCGCACTTTGGTACTTGGTACAAGATATCGATCAAATCTAAACTCAAGCTTCCCTCCCCTCTTGTCGTTGTGGATTTGGATGATGCTTTCTCAAAAGTTTTGTTCACAAACAGTCAGATTTTTTTTTCTTGTTTTGAAATGAAAATTTGACACAACGTCTTTGTGGGCCGTCCCCACTTCGTGAAGTTGAGAACTTACTATGTATGTATATATATAAGAACATTAGACCTGGTCAGCTACAAACCATTTTAACCCACTCGGCTACCAAGGATACAAACTGTTAGTTAATAAGCAACAGGGGGTTCATCAATTTGTAATGGATTTTTCAATGCTTTTGTGAGTGTGCTGTTGTTGTTTGTACTAAATATTCTTGGTTATGTAATCATGTCATTATTTTCGTCCGTGATGCTTGATCACCATAATTTCTCACACACACTATCTCTTTCTCTCTCTCTCTCTCTCTCTCTCTCTCTTAAGCAGGCCAAGTAGACTGGCTTCATTCGTGATAATCAGCTGTTCTTAAAAACGGAAAAATCTCAAAAAAATACAAGGAGTATGTAATCCGTCGGAATATCCGTTGGTGGTTTTATCAATAACAAATTAGCTTGCACTATTTAACATCGTCAGTGATGATATTTTTTTATTAAAGAACATTGTTTTCCTCGATGTTTTTAGATGTAGAGAACGGAACCGATTGGAGGGATCTATAGTCTCCCACTCCCAAGAGTTTACAGCCAGTGAGTGTTACAATGGTACATACACTATATTCTATATATTTTGCAGTGAAGCGCATTCGCTCACCAGAACTTATACCATGGTCTATGCACTTTTTTGCTCAACTGTTTGTAGTACTCCATCTCATTCCAACAGTCTCTTCCCCAATCACAACCTGCCATGTTAACAACAAAGTCACGGGCCTTCTCATTATAAAAGTATCTTGGGTCATTTGCCTGTTCAGAGCAAGCACCTGGCGGGAAGGCATTGATTCTTCTCAGTGGAGTGAACCCAAATCTTTCTCTGACCCAGGATTGCTTCTGATACAAAGTTTCCAAGGCATCTTGTTCCTTATGTTCCCATTCCATGTGCATCTGCTCGTAGAAGACAGGGTCCCACCAAGTATCCAGTAGTGCCTGAGACCAGTCAGACTTTCTAATCAAGAAGGAGCCCAAGTTGAAGCCACCACAATCCTGGGCAAGGATCAGATCAATTGGGTTACTTGAATAGTCAACATAGGGAATGTCAGCCTGGATTCTCAATGGATTGAACTCATTTAGCTGTCTTTCAGTGACATTGTCCAACTTGTTAAAAATATGTTCTTCGAGAGAGATCTGTGGTTCCATAATATAGGTGTGCAAATCCAACCACCAGAACCACTCAGCATTAGGGTACTGTCTAAATGTCTGCTTCAAAATGTCAACCTTTTCCCAACTCTCTCTCCACTCATGACTGTATCTTTTTTTCAAAGTCAAATCTTTGATTGCTAACTCATAACCATGTCTCTCCGCGTAGTCCCTCTTGTTCATGATGGATGATCTCTCGATGGACCATTCCTGGGCACCTTTCCAGTTCAAAACACCACCTCCTTCATTGGCAGCTAAAATAATCACCACTTTTGGTCCGCTCAGTTTGAAATGAGGAATCAGAGGAACATTAGTAAATAGCGAAAGGAAAGTCAAACATACCAGCGTAATGATGATCTTCTTGTACCTGTTTAGCATCAAAGAAATGCTATGTAACGTGAAGGATGGTTTGGGTTTCAACTTCAGATTGGACTCGATATCGTGGTTCACATACACCATTCTGATATATTGGAGCGGGAAACTAGTAGATGGGATCTTCACAGAGTGTGTAGCAATACTGTTTGTTGGTTGTTCCCCTACTTGTTGTTGTTGTTGTTGGTAGTCAAAAAAAAGTAAGAAGCCTTCTTGAAGTGAAGTTGACTAAGGAAAAGACCCGCTGAAAGTATCAACAAATTTCAGACAACTAAAAACCACACACAAAAAACACAAACGAAGGATATAATGTAGACACTGAGCGGCAAGTATCGTAACCTTAGTTGGTTGATCTTTTATGTTTTTGTTGTTGGTGGTGATGTTGGGAAGCTGTTTTTTTCCCCCTTCTCAATGCGAGGCTGCCACTCAGTACAGAATTCCGAGGGTGAATCAACAAACCACCAAATCCTGCGCATGAGCAGCTGTATTCTAGATTATCAAGCATAGGAATATGTACTGAAAGGCAAACTGTTACTATGTCGTTAATTATCAGGATGATCAAATATGCCTCCTCTTAGATTATTGGGGTCTCTCAACTTTGTTGCGATTAGTTTTATGGTACTACAAGGGACACTGAGACCGTTACACTACAAGGGAGACATATGTGTGTGACATTTCCTCTTTAGCTGCTGCTTGAAAAAAAAAAGACACAAGAGAATTTAACAAACCAAACAAAATTTTGTTACTTCTTGCTTTGGAGTACTATTTCTTCAATTGCCACTACGACTGTCTTTGTAATGGAGACAGAAGTGAAACCACTTGCGAGTACGTTGTTTGCAAGGGCATATAGTGAATTGAGTGCTGTTTATAAGGGCTGATTAGAGGTGAGATGTCGTTCTCTATCAGTAGTATGATAGCACCCACAAAACACCCATCCTGTTTTGTAAAACTCTCTTGAATACACGATTAGAAAGACAGTACAGAAGAAGAAGATCAAACAAGGCCCGCACGGAACACACTTGTAAGTGCTTGAAATTCTCAAACTCTTGACCAATTGCTGACAAAGCTGATGCAACAGACTGACTGTTTGCACTTTGGTTTGTATTGTATCTACATCTACTACAAACGGGTCGGTTATCATCAAAATCAAGAAAACAAACGTAAACAAAAACCAAAAACAAAACAAAACAAAAACAAAAAATGCACTAATAATCCACAACAGATCAAAGACAATCCAACAGAACCTTGAAACTGGAGTCAACATGTTCCAGTACACAGCTGATGAAGTTTATGAGATGATACAGGGCAACCAATATGGTGAGTTTTTACGCGTCTTTTTCTCAAAATGGTTTTTTTTGTTTCAAGTACTAACTAAACCCGCCTTCATTAAAGATCTTGCCCATCAAGCTCGTGTCATAACTGAGTTGAAGGCTCACATCAAACGTGACTTCGTTGATCTTACAGAGGTTCCAAGATACTTTGAGGCACTCAAACTTGCCAACAAGTCTCAAGACTTCAAACTGGCTTCGCTGGCGTTCAGCTCCATTTGCCATCTAATCAAGCGGGTAGGGATGCAAGATCCAAACTCCTTGCGAAATTCATCAAAGATCGTGTTACCAATATTGCTGAATAGACTATTAGACTCTAAGGCTGGCTTCAAATCCCAGGCAAAGTCCACCCTGGAAACTTTCTGGCTTGCTACTCCTTCGATTGTGGAGAATTACATCAGAGATACAGCATTGATTCATTCAAATCCAAGAATGAGATCGGAGTCAATAGTGTTTATCTCTGACCTCATTGAGCTCAATAAGAATTTTGAGTTTCTTTGTTTTGTTCCAAACCTTGTGAATCTGTTAAGAGATGATTCCATTGAAGTGGTAAAGAACGTTGAAGTCTTGTTTTTGAAGTACTTCACGTTCAACAAAAGCAAACTAAACGAGTTGGTCAATGAATTCAAGAGTCAAAAGATAGAGATCAAGGTAGCAGTGAAGATATTGCGCGACCTGGACCCTAGCGTTGCTAGCAGTTATGCGAATGAGGTCGGATCTTCTACATCAAACACAACCATCGATACTTTCAGCAATCTGGCCAAGCAAAAGAAATCCCCTTGTTTGTCCAATCTCCAGAACAAGCCTGGAATATCTGCAACACATTCTCCGTCTCGTGAACTTCAAGATATCCTCTCTAAGGTTCCAAGTACCAAATTGGATGGTGCCATTATCCCTGTAGTTGTGAACACTATCGATGAACTTCACCGAGAGGTTGAGAAACTGTTACCACCATTCCAAGGAAAAGAAACAGAGTTTAACTGGAACAATAGAGAGAAGAGCATTGTGAGATTTAGAGGACTGATTGTGGGTAACTCTGAACGATATCTTGAGGAATTGATCCTTGCAACTAAAACACTTTTTGAAGGTATTAACAAAGCCATCTTATCATTGAGAACAACTTTGTCTTCTAATGGGTGCCAGCTGGTGAAAGAGCTTGCCGCTTATTTGGCCAAAGGAATTGATCAAGTTGCGGAAAATCTGTTCCAACCCTTGGCATCTTTGACATCAGCAACCAAGAAGATATCTTCCCTTAATGCGTTTGGGTCTATTTGTGTCTTGTTGACGAATGCGAGCTTCAATAATAGATTATTTAACCAGTGCTTTAACTTATACCAGGATAAGAATGTCCAGCCAAGACTGTACTCCTCAACATTCTTGCAAATCTTCCTTTTGAAGCACGGATCCAAGTTAGACTCTATCAACTTGGAAACTATTAATAAGTGGTTGAGCAAGGGTGTTGCTGATCCAAATACAACAGTCAGAGAATCGATGAGAGTCACTTTCTGGATCTTTTTCAGAAGATTTAAAGAGTTAGGAACAATAACCTTTAACAAACTGGATTCAAACGTCCAGAAGAACTTGGAAAGAGCAAGACCAAAAGAGATTGGAGGAGGGTTGATAAGCACAATGTCCTCTAGGACTGTCAACACAAAGCAAGGACTGGTATCAGAGAAGAAGAGACAATCAATCAGGGAGTTCGTTGCTAAGAATCGAGACAGACGCTCTGCCCCGGGACCTCAGATGCAGATGGATGTGGATCGTGGCTCACATCCCGTCGAATCAGTAACACAGTACACTACTACTTCTGAGCTGGGACGGCCAAGTCGTATTGGTGTTCCACAACGAGTTCGTGCTTCAAGCGGTGACTATCAGCACTTACAAAAGAAAGCTTCAAGAGGCTCATTCCAACAAATCAATACTCATGCTTATCAACACCAAAGTACACCTTCGTCTAGAGGTAGTACTGTGGAATACAACCAAGATAGCACTGCTTTGGATCAGGACAATTTTGATTATTTAAGACGGTTGTTGATGTCATCATTATCCAGAGAAAGAGCAGAAGGAGTGGAGAGACTTGAAGTATTATTGACCACTACAGATGAAATCGCTGATCTATCTTCATCACTTTTCAATTTGGTCATTATTGATGCCTTATTGTTAAAACCGTTGTTGAAGTATCCCAGCTTCTTCAAGTTAATTGAACCCCAGTTAGCATTGAAAGTTCTCTCTCTTAACAAATGTGACTTGTCTGTGATCTCAGAGATAGTAAAGGGTCCAAGTCTCATGAGCGGATTGATCAATATGGTAAAGTCTTTAGAATCTCTAAAGTTCGACAATGCCCCATCCGTCATGTTCCATATCAAGTATAAGAACCTGTTTTTGGACTTTTCTGTCAAAAGTATTTATGAAGTGTTGACTTCAGATACTTACAAGGATCTCAACTATGATCTTGATATTCATCAAGAGATTTGCCAAACAATTTTTCCACTATGCATTAGTGACTACCCAAGATATGATGAGTTGATACTTCACTTGAACTCCTCCCAACCAGAGAACTTCAACCAGATTTTAAATCAATCCACTGCATACATCAAGTCAAAGATAAGTTCAATTCTGGAGCAGTTCCAAGATGGTGGTGTAAACTCGGAGACTTATAATGATCATAGCTTTAATGAACAGAATCTGAAAGATATGACCATGATAAATCCGCTGCAAAGAAATATGAATGATCCAACTGTATCACTAAGAGATGGATTTAACTCAGATATGACCATGATTGTGCCTAAGAACCATGTTATTTTGAATGACTTGGGAACTGAAATCAAAACTGAAATCAAGAGCTTAGAGAATAAGATGGATGTTGACGATGCTGAATACCAATCGAAGGGAGATCAAAATAATGAAAAAGTTGATTATATGAGTGACATTTTCAACCAGCCAAAGGACCTTCACTCTACTGAAGGCCCTAAAGGCCCTGAAAGCTCCAATGCCCAACAGATTCTGGCTGAATCAGAAGTAAAAGACAATGAAGAAATGGACATAGAGCTTGAATCAGAAAGGAGCCAGTCAGTTTCACCTGAGTCTCTAAGATTGCAATGCGAATCACCTTTCCTAGACCATCCAGCGAATGATGACAAGATAGTTGAAGATGAGAGATTTGCTCAACCAGTAACAGACGAGGTTTCTCAGAACCTGACTAACAAGATAAGTGAAATCTACATTTCACCAGAGAAGAGACTTTTCAAGACGCCAGATCGTCAGTCTTTGAATAACATCATTGATCAAGCGGACCCCTTTTTTAATCGCACAAGGAAGGAGATAAAAATCTTTGAGGATTTCCCTGGCGCACAACAAACATCCAGCGGAAGTATAATTGATTTTGAACGAAAGAAGTTCGATGTCTTTCAAAGTGATGAGGAAACGACTGTTGAATTAATCATACAGCTGTTGAAAAAACTTGAGAACGATCTGGTATGTTGTGATGATTTAAATGGGTTAATAAATTCTATTCATTCTTCGATTAACAAAGCAGATGTTATTCAGTGGATCGAGGAGTGCGGTTTCAAACTGGTTATGACAAATCTTCTAAAGTACTTTAATGGAAGTATGAATATTACCAAGCAGATGTGTTTCAAGGGTCTCATTATATTCAAGGAACTGCTGATTGTCAGTGATTATTTGGGAAATTTGATCACTCAAGAAGAGGTGGTACAGATTTGGAGAATTTTATGTCTAATTGTGGAGAATTTGAAAGACTTCAAGAATGATATTTTTATTTCTGTTGATGAGCTTGTTGACGATCTTATATCATTGAACCTGGAGGGTTGTCGGCTCAGTATCATTGAGAACTGTTGCACCTCGCTGAAAAATAATAGGTACCATCTTTTACTCACATCGTTTTATTTGTTGACATTAACAAAAAGCATTGAATGTGAGAACCTGTCTTTGGATCATATCAAGGAGGTTGATTCTGCAGTTTTTGACTTGCTATCTTGCAGCGAAGTGGAGGTGAGACGTTTGACTATCATTGTCTATTCCAAGTGTAAGAGAAAACTACAGACCTATGACCAGAACTCACATTCTGTAAAGGCTGACCTGTGTGATGATGAGAAGAGGGTAGTACATGATACCTACAATGTTGTTTTCGAGAAATTGAGTCTACCGCAAAGGAAGTTGGTGGATTATTATAGTGAAACCTAGCCATCCATTTACAGCAGCCAAAATACAGCTAATTATCCTCTTTTGAACTTGTTATTCGAAAATGAGGAGCCTGGCCTTAATGAAGCTCCGTTATTTGTACCAGTAACCCCCGATGACGCTGCTCTCTGTAACGATCCAATTTTCATATGTGCTGATAGTCTTTGAGCAATCTGAGAGGTAGATGCTCTTGTTTTGTTCACCCTACCACTGGAAGAGTAGTTGGTTGCAGACTGTGGTGAAACGTGTGACTGCTGTGACTGATGTAGTGGTAGTGTCTTTTGAGGGGGGTTTCCCTGAGGGTGGGCCGTTATCAGGTTGATGGAGTTCAAAGATGTATTCGGAGACCCACTCAAGAAGTGTTTTGATCCAGAAGACAAGCTGTAGTTACTTCCTGAACTGCCGATATTCGTAATTACCGGGTGCAGCTTATTACCTAAGGGAATGTTGCTTTGTAATGGCGAGTTCCCATCACCCAAAATCTTTGTTGATTCTGCAATCTTGGATTTGTTGAACTCTAGGGAGGTATTACCCAAGATGGGAGGGTATTGGTTCCTGTAATCCCTTATCTGAGAACTGTTACTGTAAGGAGGAACGTAAGGTTTGTTGACAACGGATTTTTGAGATGAACTCTGTTTGACTTGTTTCATGAAGGTCTTAGAGACTGTAGGTCTGGTGGAAGGCTCGATTGCAGAATCAATGCTATCAAAAGAATCATTCATTGTCAAATCGATTGTCACAGGTCTCTTAGTGTTTGGCTCATGATGGGCAGCATCATACTTTCTTGCGATCAGACTGCTTTTTTTAAGTTTCTTATTCTCTTGTTGCAATTGGCCAATCTGAGTTTCTAAAGCCTCAACCTCTGACACCTTCTCCTTTGCCAGCAATAGCAATTCTTTTTGTTTACTCATTTTCTCTATTAACTTCATGATCATTGAGTCTTGGTACTGTATTTTCTCCATCATGCCGACATACTGAAACTGGGCCACTGCAAAGAACTGTTCAACCTGAGAAGGGAAGGGTGTCAAAAAGGGATGAATATCGTGTGGAACCCTCCTGTCTAACTTAACAATTGAAACATTCTCATGATTGCAGGCTAGACATGTTAGGCTATTGCGCCCACGCTGCACTAGTTACAAGTTAGTTTTTTTTTGGCACCATCAACATCAACTTTTTTTGTTTCTTTTGTTGATTAATGGTAGAATCAAGTACAATTTGTATGCTCTTTGCAAAGAATGTGGGCACATGATGTCAAAAACAACTCCTTGGTTTTATTTGTTTGATGACAGATACAGCAGGTGAGAAATGGAAGGTCTAGATCGACTTCTTCATTCATTTCTTAGATTGCCGCCAGCGAATTGTAGCAAGAGGCAGAAAACTGACAATGACACAAAACCAGAAAGATATTTTAATTTTTGAAGCTCAGATAAATTCGCGAAAACCACCAGTTCCTGGACCGGCGCCGGTTTCGCTTTACAGGACGTGCAACCCGATTTTCATTTGGAGTCATACACTCTGAAAAAAACAACAAAAACCGGCCAAAACCCCCCACCAATCCTTCTATCTTAACACCCCATAACCCATTCATTGTACTGTTGCTGCTGTGGTAATGTTGCGTTTAAACACCTCTATGAGAACTGCTGTCAGAGCAGCTAACTTTTCTAAGGCTAGTACTTTCACTGCCTTCCGCCAATTCTCTCAATCCAGAATCGACTTGGATAAGATCAAGGTCAAGACTCCAGTTGTTGAATTAGATGGTGATGAGATGACCAGAATTATCTGGAAGAGAATCAAGGACAAGTTGATCTTGCCATACTTGGATATTGATTTAAAATACTACGACTTGGCTGTTCAATCGAGAGATGCCACCAATGACCAGATCACCATCGACTCTGCGAATGCAATCAAGCAATACGGTGTTGGTATCAAGTGTGCCACCATCACCCCTGATGAGCAAAGAGTTGAAGAATTTGGTTTAAAGAAGATGTGGAGATCCCCAAACGGTACCATTAGAAACATTTTGGGTGGTACTGTCTTTAGAGAGCCAATTGTCATTCCAAGAATTCCAAGATTGGTTCCAGGCTGGGAGAAGCCAATTATCATTGGTAGACACGCACATGGTGACCAGTACAAGGCTACAGATGTTGTCATCCCAGGTCCGGGTAAGTTGGAGCTAGTTTACAAGCCAACTGATGGTTCTGAAGCTAAGACTTTAGAGGTCTACGATTACAAAGGTGCTGGTGTCGGGTTGGCCATGTACAACACTGACGAGTCCATTGAGGGCTTTGCTCACTCCTCTTTCAAGTTGGCCATCAACAAAGAATTGAACCTATTCCTGTCCACCAAGAACACGATTTTGAAGCAGTACGATGGTAGATTCAAGGACATTTTCCAGAAGATTTACGATGAACAGTACAAAGCCAAGTTCGAGGCACTAGGTATTTACTACGAGCACAGATTGATTGACGATATGGTTGCTCAAATGGTTAAGTCCAAAGGTGGTTTCATTATGGCCTTGAAAAACTATGATGGTGATGTTCAGTCGGATATTGTTGCTCAAGGTTTCGGCTCTTTGGGTTTGATGACCTCCGTATTGGTCACTCCTGATGGTAAAGCATTTGAGTCTGAGGCTGCTCATGGTACTGTCACCAGACACTACAGACAACACCAACAAGGTAAGGAAACCTCTACAAACTCGATTGCGTCTATCTTTGCCTGGACCAGAGGTATCGCTCAAAGAGGTAGATTGGACGGTACTGAGGATGTTGTCAAGTTTGCTGACTTATTGGAGAAGGCCACTCTAGACACTGTCCAAGAGGATGGTATCATGACCAAGGATTTGGCCTTGGCCACTGGTAGAACTGACAGAGAGTCTTATGTCACCACCACTGAGTTTTTGGATGCTGTGGAGAGAAGATTGAAGACCCAAATCGAAGCATAAGCTTGAAAGGAGGGGAAGCTGAAACCACACATCCAAAGGATACGTGTTAGAGGGGGGTTTAGAGGTTTCTAACAATTGAATTGTTGTCCTTTACCTACATACATATAGTTTTTATGTCATTGATGATAAATTGTTGATCCTGTAAGCTGATTGCCTTCTACACACCACCCCTTAATACTTTTGTTTCACTTCGTACCCTCTTCCTCTTTGAAGTTCAAGAATTCCCACAGATATATGAGACCATAGTAGGTGCTGAAGGTGAAAGCAAACACTTTCATTAAAGGTTTGGCAAAATTCCTATAGAAGAGAGCCTGTGGTTAAAACGGTTAGTATCTAGTTGATTTGATGGGATCTTTGGAAGTCCTTACGTGTTGGGAAGGTTGTTCTTGCGCTTTGGGTGCATGATGTACTGACTCAGAAGTCCTGTGCTTTGAGGCATTCAGCAGGTTTACCGTCGTAGATATGTTTCTGTTGAAGTAGGAAGCAGATGATATGCCTAGAAAAGGTCTTCGAATGATTTTGGATATCATTGGGATGGTCTTTTGAGGTTCAGAGGGAAGTTTGTTTGGTTTGTGTTTTTTTTTTTTTTTTTAAGCACTGCCTGTTAAGGAATAATATCATCTCGAGGGTTCATACATACATATATGTACAAGTCGTTTATTTTTATTGATGAATCACACTGTTATCAAGGGTCACCTTGAAGAGCTTTAAACTCTCTTTCGAGACCTCTCACTGTTCTCCAAAGTAGATTTCTTTCAGCATCTGAGGCATCACCACAGGCTAGCCATCTGATCTTGCCCTCGTGATCTAGAACATAGATGAAACCACCGTAAGTGTTGTCCAGACGAATCCTCTCCCTCAACTCAAGGCCAATGTTCTTTCTAGGTATAATGAAGTATTTGTCATATCTTGATTCATGGGTGATTTTCTTCAAACCTCCCTTGGACATCTTGATGAAGATGGCCTTGGTGGCGTTCTCTGTGATATTGAAGTCAACAATCTGTGAGTGCGGGAACTGTTTAATGAATGTTTCATAGCCTTTTGGATCCAAGTAGTCATTTTCAGAGGTTTTGAAGAACGACTGTGAAGCCTTCTCACCAATTTGGGAAGTGTACGCTCTTACAACAGTTACCTTGCCCATAGTCACAGGCAACGTTGGTTTAAGCTCAGTACTCGTAAGTGTCTCTCCATAGAAGTTAGGGAAGAACAGGGACTTTTCAGCTTTCCAATAAGATGGTGGGGCAATGAAGAATTTCCCATTGGTCTTACGGTAAGTGTACACATCGTACATACCTGACTTTGAAATTTCCTTCTCCAACTCAGACTGTCTGATTTTGTTCTTCTGTGGATCTAGAAAGTCCTTGTACTTTCTATATAAGGATCTTTGGTCGCCTTTGTTGTCTTCGGTTGTTGGTGGCACATCCAGGCCAATTGGTCTATTCAAGGGTTCAACCACATGTTCCTTTGGTTTGGTGGCAGCGAGCTGATTGTTGATCTTTCCGAGGAACTGTGACCTGCATGAGGCAGAGAAAGCCCTTGTCTGAAGAATGGCACTCTGCGCTGTTTTCATTTTAGACCAGCAATCGACTAGGTCTGTGTTCGTTTGTTGTAGTTGATGTTTTGAGAGAGTTCAATTTTTTCTAGATTGATGATTCTTCCGCTGTCAACTTCATTTTGCATTTTGATCTCATATTGAAAACTACAACTAAAACGATATCGCTATTGGATAATTTACAACAGATATGTAAATACTGTGATAATAAAGTATATTTATAGACTTTGGATTTCAGAACAGGCAAATACCACACAACTGTGTATAATACCCACACCCAAGAACCAGAATAAAAACAACAACAACAACAACGTACAGATCCAAATAAATAGGAACCAAAAGAAAAGGAAAATAAAGAAACTAAAAGGGTATGCAAAATATAGAGTGGATAACCTAATCCATAATCGTTTTCAAAATGCAGTGTGCAACCCCTTTGATCAACCTGTGTTATTAATTAAAACAACAGACCAAATGCTGCTGCACCGACCAAAGCACCGATTGGAGCGTTCAAGGTCAAACCATTGCCAGTTGCAGTAGGAACTATGTAGGAACTGGAAGAAGAAGTAGAATTGCTGGTTGTAGAGGAGGTCTCGACTGTGGTTGGAGCGGAAGAAGTGGATGAGACTGATGTGGTCTCAACAGAGGAAACAGTAGATGATGCATCAGAAGTAGAGGACTCAGATTCAGTAGTTGATGAGGCAACAGATGATGATTCACTTGAAGAAGACTCCTCAATAGTGGATGAGGAAGAAGAAGCAGACTCCTCATCGGAAGAAGACTCCTCGGAAGAAGATGAGCGAGAGTTAGATTCAACTTGAGCACCGACATCCTTGCAGCTAACCTCGAAAGCTTCATAGGCTACATCAGCATTGTTGTTTGGACAGATGGAGTCCAAACAGGACTTGATAGCATCAGCTTCGTTGGAGCAGACACAAGCGATCTGATTCAACTCAGAGCACTGAGAGGATCCCTTAGTGACCTCAGCAACACAGGCCAACATACAGGCTGGAGGGGTAGCAATGACCTTCTTGGCTAGTAGAGCAAGGACTGTGGTTGTAGTGATAGTGAAAGATCTCATTGTATGGGAGTTGTCTGTAAGGGTCTCTAGAAAATTGCGTAGAATGGTTGAGGGAGGGAGAGGAGAAATCGAGTTTTGATTCCATTTCTCTTTGTTTCAAAAAAAAAAAACAACAAAAACAGCGTTGGACCCAGATCAAGAGGACTAAAAATAGACCTCTGTCTCAACCGAAAAAGGAAGGTGTCTTGCCTAAAACAGGTGTATTACCTTACTTGGATATATCGAGGGTAAAAGTCACATGATTGTATGAGAATTTAGTCGGAAGTACCATCCCTGGAATTTTTGATCGATTACCTCCAAGGTATTCTCTTGATCACGTGCAAGGTGGGTTTTGTTATGTGGCTTAATGTTTCTGTAATTTTGAAGTTCTCGCTCCCTTCTCGCAGGAGGTTAAAAGAACAAGCAATTTATTCACTGTGACCCTTCTAGTTAAGTGTCATAGCGAATGAAAGCCTGTTTCCGTCACATTTCGTTTTCGTCAAGTTCCTCTGTTTTCCAATTGTCCCACAGATATATTAGACCCTTTTCTTTACCAATCACAAGACCTCCTCGTCGTTCACTCACCACAAGTCAATCATTTCCTTCTATTATGACTTTCAAAACCTCAAACAACATTGAGAAACCAGATCTTGATGATAGAGAGTACAAGGTTATCATTTTGGACAATGGCCTTAAGGCGCTTTTAATCAGTGATGCCAAAACGGACAAATCCGCAGCTGCTCTTGATGTCAATGTTGGCGCCTTCAGTGATTACGAACACCTTCCTGGTCTCGCTCATTTCTGCGAACACTTGCTTTTCATGGGCACCAAGAAGTATCCTTCAGAGAATGAGTACTCGTCCTATCTATCTAATCACGGTGGTCATTCCAACGCCTATACTGCGGCTGAAGATACCAACTACTATTTTGAAGTAAACCATCAGTACTTGGAAGGAGCGTTGGACAGATTCGCTCAATTCTTCATCGAACCTCTGTTTGATCCTTCTTGTAAAGATCGGGAGATCAGGGCAGTTGATTCAGAGAACAAGAAGAATCTACAGAACGATACCTGGAGATTGTATCAATTGGATAAGTCTACTTCTAACCCACAGCACCCATATTCTAAGTTTTCAACAGGGAATTTGATAACACTGGGCACGAACCCTGAATCCAATGGAATTGATGTCCGGGATGAACTGTTGAAGTTTTACAAGGACTCTTATTCATCTAATCTAATGAAGTTAGCTGTCATTGGGAGAGAAGATCTATCCACATTGGAATCGTGGGTTTTGGAGAAATTCACTGCTGTGCCAAACTATAACAGACCAAAGCCAGCTTTTGATACCCCTGTATTCTCACCCAATGAGTTGCAGAAGCTGATCAAGGCTAGACCAGTAATGACTAAGAACAAGTTGAACTTGTCATTTGTTGTACCGGACTATGACAAGCACTGGGAGGTTCAAACTTCGCATTATTATAGCCATTTAATTGGTCACGAAGGCGATGGCTCCCTTTTCGCTCACTTGAAGTCATTAGGGCTTGCTAACGGTTTGAGTTCAGGAGGCCACACCATCTCTGAAGGCAACGCTGAGTTTGGTGTTGACATCGACTTGACTGAAAGTGGATTGGACAACTATGAAGACATAATATTGTATGTGTTCCAGTACATTGCATTGCTAAATCAATCAGGACCACAAGAATATGTCTATGAAGAATTGAGAGAAGTTAGTGAGATGAATTTCAAGTTCAGACAGAAGTCATCACCATCTTCTACCGTGTCTGGTTTAGCCAAGAGTCTACAGAAGACTTTTATTCCCGATGAGTTTATTTTGAGTAAGACTGTCATGAGAAGCTACAATCCTGAGTTAATTGCTGAGTTTGGTAAGCACTTGGTTGTTCAGAATCTGAGGATTACTTTGGTTTCCCAAACGAATGAAACTGACTCTAAAGAGAAATGGTACGGTACTGACTATTCCATCACTGACCTATCTAGTGACTTGGTTCAGAAGATCTCCAATGTTCAGTTGAACAGCAAGTTGTTTTTGCCAAACAAGAATGATTTTATTCCAACTAAGTTTGATGTTGAAAAGCTAACAAATGCCAATGTAACCAAGAAGCCTATTTTACTAAGAACAGATTCTAAGTACAGATTTTGGACTAAGAAAGATGACCAATTCTGGGTTCCAAAAGGTTACGTTCAACTTCTGTTCAATTTGCCCACTACTGTTGCGACTCCAGTTAACTCCATCCTGACTTCTTTGTACGCTGAATTAGTGAAGGATGCATTGACTGATGTTTCATATCAAGCTGAATTGGCCGGTTTGAAGTTTGATCTATCTCTTGGAAAAGAAGGCTTGATCTTGAACATCAACGGGTATGATGAGAAATCTCCAGTTTTGCTGAAGACCGTTTTAGACAAAATCAGAGAATTCAGACCTACACAGGAAAGATTCGATATAATCAAGGAGAGATCCTTGAGATCTTACAGAAACCACTTCTACAATCCTCCTTATAACCTGGTTACTGGTATCTTCTCCAACCTAGTTAACGACAAGGCCTGGTCGACTGAGGAAAAACTTTCTGTTTTAGAGATTGTCGAGTTTGAGGACTTGAAGAATTTTGTACCATTGATCTTCAAGCAAGCATTTGTTGAAGGGCTGATTGTGGGTAATTATCACAAACATGAATCCCAGGAGATAATCAGAATTGTGGAAGATTCGCTGGAGTTTGAAGCATTGTCGGAGTCTCAAACATCGAAACCAAGATCTTTTCTTTTGGAAAGCGGCAATACCCACAAGTTGGATAAGGTGTTACCTGATGAGGAAAACATAAACTCCTGCATCCAGTACTTCATTCAAATTGGTGAAAATACCGATGAAAGAGCTTTCGCAAGAACCGATCTTTTGGCCCAGCTAATCAGAGAGCCTGCATTTGATGTGTTGCGTACAAAAGAACAGCTGGGGTACATTGTGTTCAGCGGTGTTTTGGAGACAAGAACTACATTTGGTTTGAGAGTGATTGTCCAAAGTGAAAGAAGTACCACCTATCTGGAGTCCAGAATTGTGAACTTCCTCGAGTCCTACTTTGAGACGTTGAAGTCTCTGACTGATGAAGATTTTGAAAAGAATAAGGAGGCCCTTATCAACAGAAAGCTTGAGAAGCTCAAGAATTTAGGTGAGGAGAATGCTAGATTTTTGCGCCACTTGGCTTCTGGTTACTATGACTTCCTTCAGAATGAAAGGGATGCAGCTTTGATTAGACAAATCACCAAGGCTGAGTTGACCCAGTTTTACCAGGATTTCATTATGAATCACCAGAGCCCTAAGTTGATTGTGAACTTGCATGCCAAGGGTAACATTGATAAAAGTCAGGTTGATGGTTTCCCAACTGGTAACGCCATTGCTAACTACAGTGCATTCAAGGGTAGTTTGTATCTAACTCCTGCCCCTCAGCCTGTTGAGGATTTGACATACAGCAACTTTGATGCGAAGCTATAGACGATTTGTACTATGTATACTTTTGAATTCAAGGAATTTGTTTAGCTGATCTTGTGTAGATAGTAAAACTGAACTATTTTTCTCTCCATTTCTACATAGTTTGAGTTGCAAATGCCTTCTGGCGGGTGGTTGATTGGTTTGCGACGGATAGAAAGAGCAGACAGTATTGTTGGGGCCAGGTTTCTTTCTCAGCCCAGACTCAGTGATACAGTAGTCAAAATGTGTATGTAGTTTTGGGTGCCAAACCTGATTCGTCCGTTCTTCTTTTTGACCAAGCCAAATAAGAGTGTGTACAAGTTAAAACGGTTACAGCAGTAATAGGGGGCTCATGTCAGACGTAAAACAGTAGGATTGAAGTAAAAAAGTAGTCAGCATGCTCGAGGACACGCGTGTGTCAAACAAGCAGCAAGTATCAACTTTGAACTTTCAGTCTTTTCTTTGGGACCACCTCAGCCAGCAGGATTCAAGGGTCACTATAAAGAGAGAGCATGTGTGTGAATGTGTTTGTGGTTCACAATGCTACAGAGCAACAATCCAATTATCCAGCTCTCTGTATTGAATAATACATCAAGTTGGACATAATACTTATTATACAGATGTATCCTTTCTTAAATTAATCGACATTCAAAGTCCACAGAACGGACTTCAAACTTCCTATCTAGGATAACTTTATTCTAGGAGGCTAACATTCAAGGGACTGCAATCCCATGTAATGGCAATGAAATTACTTAGAAATGTAAACTCATCGTGGCAAATGCTTCCATATACTTTTTGATTAAGGAGAGGGAAAAGTAGAAGTGTGAGAACAAAATGGTTTGAATTTTTCTTAAATGCTGCTCGAGGACACCAGGGCTACTTTCCCAATTTGAAGACTAACCATAAACTCTTGCAAAGAAGAGATTAAGATTTCGTTCCTCCTACTTGTGTCATCTTCTTCTTCTCACACACTTCCCACATACTCGTAATCTACATGTGCCTTTAAAGGTCTACTGAAGTCCACCATGTACTCCTTAAACTAAAAAGTTCATCGCACTAATTCAGAGACCTACTATACATCACATGATCAACATGAGGGCTTTCAACATGACCGCTAAAAAACATTATTACTCATACACCCACACCCCACGCATGCAGATTTTCCAAATTTTTGTGTTTTTTTCTCTTATTAGCCGCAATTAGTGAAAATATAAAGGAACTGTCAAACACAAATTGTCCGGTAAGGACCACATCGAACTATTGGAAAAATTGTTGTAACTAAAATTCAACAATCGACAAATTTCTAACATACCATACCCCATTGACCTGCACAACAACAGATAAATGTAAGTGGACCACCACCCTACACCACGAACACGAGATGGAGATGATAGTCTTGAACAAACCCAAAAGAAGTCCATATGTATCTTATCAAGACTCATGAAAAGTATTCCACAGTTGGATGCGGATGCCACAGTTAACCAGAAGTTACGCCCAAGCACGATACATGAATGAAGGGATAAACCGACCCAATCCACATACAACCAACGGCCAAACGATTTCCCTAAGGTGAATCACAGAATCCCACCTTTGGGCAGGGTTTGAAGATTGTTATCGTTGGAACTAAACTCCGCATCATCATCATCATTATCATCTCGCAAACGTTGTAATCAAATTATATGCTCAGCTACTAACATCTTTTTTAATAGCAATATGGCTCACGAAAACGTCTGGTTCTCTCACCCAAGAAGTTACGGTAAGGGTGGCCGTCAATGCAGAGTTTGTTCTTCCCACTCTGGTTTGGTCAGAAAGTACGGTTTGAACTTGTGCCGTCAATGTTTCAGAGAAAAAGCCAAGGACATTGGTTTTAACAAGTACCGTTAAAAAAACCTCATTTGTTATGTTGTGTTGATATAAGAATATTAGTGTTTTTTTGGCATTGTGTCTTGAGTACATGATGGTTTATCTGAGGGACTTTATATGAGATCAATCATGGTGCTGTTGTGTAATTAGGATGAATTAATTTTAAAAAAGTTACAATGAAGACTGTAAGGAAAGGGAGGGTCTCTCTGTTCCCACACCAGCGCTAAATACTGATTTTGTCTAGGGGATATTTTTATTTGCCTTGCTTAAAGTACTTGTATATAGAAAAACACAATATTTTGCCACCAACCAACCAACCACAGTACATTAAACAAGTAGCTACAATGGCCTCCCACTTCAAGTGTAATTCATGCCAGATTCAGTTTATGGACTCTGATGCTCAGAGATACCATATGAAGACTGACTGGCACAGATACAATCTTAAGAGACGAGTTGCTAGTCTTTCCCCTGTCGATGCCGCTATTTTTGCAGAGAAATTGGATCAGTCTAAGAAGTATGAACAAGAGGTTGATGAGTTCGGTTTTCAAGTGTTACCAGAAGTTATAAAAGGTTCCAGCAAGGGCAGTCTGCCTCACCACAGAGGTCTCCATATCCAACGAACTCGAGGTAGAGAAGGACTTGATGGCAAAGACCAAGCGAGGGATGCATCTCCAGCAAGCACTGTTGGCAGTGGAACCTCGCACTTCTCACTAGGGGAGTCAGTCTATAGCCATGCTGATACCCATAGTGAATTTGATAGTAACTTTGAAACAGGCTCAGAGGCCGAAACTCAGAGTATCCTTGATGATGACTACCAACATTTGGCCCATTCGGATGACGAACATTTGGATGACGAGCACGAGCCTCCCCTTGAGACCTCAATCCAGCCTGTTACCTCATGTATATTTTGTGGTGTTCCCAACCAGGATACTGAGGTTAATGTGAATCACATGTTCAAGAGTCATGGGCTATATATTCCAGAAAGAACATATCTGACCGATTTGAGAGGCCTGTTGGAATATCTGATTTCTGTCATTGTTATGGATAACGAGTGTTTTTGTTGCAGTTTCAAGGGTAAGAACTTGGAGAGCATAAGGGCACATACAGCTTCTAAAGGGCATTGTCGTATTCCCTTTGAAACAAAAGAGGAGAGAGCTGGCTTAGCCAGATTTTATGATTTCTCTTCAATCAACTCTGAGGTAAGGGCCTCTAAGTCCAAGAAGAAGGTGGGGTTCAGTATTGAGGATGACGAGAAAGATGAAGTTTCTAGTGAAGATTGCAGTGATGATGATCTTGATGAGGATGATATAAATAGCAACTACACTATTGCTACTATTGATCCAAACGACTCCCAACTAGCACTTCCAAATGGCCAAAGACTTGGCCATAGATCTTTACAGAGGTTTACCAGACACAATATGAATGCTCCACCATTGGTGCCATCGCAAGGCCAATTGACTGTTGCCACAGCAGACAGACGATTGATTGGCGGGTTGACATTACAAGAGCATAAGAAGCAGGAAAAGGCAATCCAATTAAACGAGACCAGATTGAAGAGCAAAAATGTTGTTCGTGAAGTTAGAAGATCCAACTTCCAGCCACACTTTAGGGACCCAATGCTACAATAAGGGACTACATCTAGAGTTCTCCGTTGTTATGTCTTTCTGAATAGGGTTCCTTTTTTTGTCTAGTTTCTTCATTTATTGTCGCCAGCACCAAAGCCCTTGAGCACAAAAGATCTTCCAGATAGCTTTCTTACAGCAGACCTTAGTTCGCTCACATCTTGTGGTTTGAATGTCTTCGAGTTGTCTTGTTTCTCCATTGGGTTCTCAGCTTCGTTCATTGGAGTTATCGAATACTTAGGTAACGATCTGTCCTTTGATAAGTTTGTTCTTGTCTTTAGTAATGAGTCTTCTTGATCTCTTTGGACTTTTCTAAATCTTTGTAGCAATTCTGCCCATTTGAAATCCCTCTTGGCTAATAAAGTGGCAGAATCAATGACTGATGTACACGGGCCAGGTAAATCAGATACAGTCGTGTTGTTTGAAAACGTGTTAATAACACTAACACTGCTCAATCTGTTCTTTAATGTCGTAAACGCAGTTGACTGAGGTAACAACATAAGGATACCATACATACACTTGTACAGGTATGGATACTTTTCTGGTTCAAGCAGTTGTAGTCGCACTCTTGTGAAAACTGGTGACTCTAACAATTGAACTAGAATGTCAATCTGAACCAACACATTCACAGTAATCTCAAAGTCAACAAATATCTGTAGGACAGAATACGCCAGCTCATAAGATTGAGCCAACAGACATAGAGCGAGTGTTGCAGGGGCATTGGTGCACCAAGCTTTGAAGAGAGTTGAAAAGAACTCCCAGTCATCTTTATCTTCTAGATTTCTCAGCTTTTTTCTCAGGCCAGAGAGTTCAGGAGCAGTGATGAAGTTGTTGTTCAAAATTTGGATAATTATACCCACAAAAGTGCCATCTTCTTCCTCCTGTATGACTTTGGCTAAAGTTTGGTAAACTCTCATTGGGTCTAGGGAAGTACAAAGTCTTCTGAGGATGAAATTACCCCTAGTTTCAAGTAGTTTAGAGTCAGTTTTGAATAAATCCAGCAAGTTTATCATAAACACCTGGAATGTGTAATCATCACTTTCATAAGATATGTCACTAATTAATTGTAAGTCCCTGTAGATAACCTCTTCACTGGAGTCAGAAAGAGCCTTTAATAAAGTAGTGAATATCTCATTGTGCTCAAGTATTTCTTTTGGTGACTTGTTGTGCAACATCTTGAGCCAGTCTAGCGCAGAAACTTTGGTAATCTCATTCTCATCTAGGAAATTCGTGGTCAGTGTATTGATGGCCATATGGTAATTCAACCGTTTATCATCTGGATGTTGTAGTTCAGAGATGAAGTCCAGTAATTTATCATTCAGACTCTTAGAGCTTTGCTGACTTGCTGAGCCAGTCTGCTGGTTCGACATTGTCTTCAACAGCACCGACAAGATCTTTGGCAAGTACTTGATAAAACTCTGTGGTGATACTTCCAACAACGTGTCCAACCAGGTGAGAACCACCAACTGAATCTTTTCATCATTCGAATCAACAAACGAAATTAGAATTTCTATGATCTTTGGGTAATCCAGGTGGGTGTCCTGTCCTGGGATATAGATCTCACCGTTGTGAATACCAGGACCAGCTGAGCCTTCTTGCTCATAATGTTGAACTCCTGAAGACAGTACCTCTTTCTCTTCATGGTACTTCTCTTTCTCAATGAATTTGATCTTAGATGGTGTGGACGTGTCTAAGTCTGTAATCGTAATGTCATTCGTCAACCGCTCATCCTTTTCAAACTCTTCATTATTAGCAGCAGCGGATTCTCTTTGTTCTTTCACTAGCTTTTGAATCTCGTGGACTCTTCGTGTTTCATGGAGAAAGACATCAAGTGCTGATTGTGTCAAAACTCTAACATCATTATGGGAGTCTTTCAAAAATGTCAACAGTCCACCTAGAAAGGCTGGCAGGTAGGAGATAAAATCCAAATTTGGGACTGCATTCAAGAGGGTTACCCAAGAAACAAGGAACACTCTTGCAAAAGGGTCAATGGTATTGATTCTTTCCATCAATAAAGGGATAAACTTTGGTAGAGAAAAAGCAGTTGGTTTCTGTGGGCTCTGAAGCTGCAAGGTCTGCCCGTTGGCATCTTTATAGACTGCCTGGGTGGCACTCTTATAGTCCAATTCAGGATCCTGCTGAATGATGCTCACATAAGAGGTTGCGTTTTCACAGACAACGTCCTTGATGAGTCTATCCAACAGGTCTGCCCCATTTTTGACGCTTGGCTCAGTATCAGCAGCCAGTTTACACAACACATCAAAGATCTCATTGAAGTAAAGGAGAATCTCACCTTTGGCCACTTTGGAGATGTTGTACAATGACTCACATGCATAGTATCTCACACCGGCATCTTGATCGCCAAAACATGCCAGTACAGGGTGAATGATGTCTTCAAGATACAGTGCAACCTCGTTCTGGCCAAGGGCTATAGCAGCAGCAGCCAGTCCGATCAGCCCCCCGTTTCTTGCATTCGGTTGATGAACAGCATATGCAAAGTCCCGAGATAATTGGCCAATGATTTCTCTGATCTTTGCAGAGTTCCTTTCAGTGATACAAGTCCTTATCACTCCTTCTAGTTGCAAGGCTTTAGTTTTACGCTTCTCATATAGCCTGTCTGAGAGACCTCTTGTGAGTTCTTCGTCTAGAAAAAAACGTTAGCCATTTTAACCCTTTTCCGATAATTTTAGAGAAACTTACCCATATCAACACTGTTTACTACCTGTGACTGGGCCTATTGATTTGTTTATGTTGATTTGAACATGAGTTGAGCGCGGGGGAAATTCTTTTTCGTTTGTTTTGATTTCGAGCACCAGAATTAATTTACCCTGTATAAATGTGGTGTTACCACTTATAAAAACTCTTGACTTAATTAGCATTACATTCATTAGATTCCAGACTGACTGAAAAGGGTAGACCAACTAGATGATCTATATACATATACGCTGGTAATGAGTTCATCAACCAGCTCTAAGGGGTTCATTTATATGAACGGGGAGTTCAACACCTGCAGAAAGTGTTGTGCTATGTCTACTAGCTCTGATTCCCAAGGAAATAGACAGTCGATACTCTCTCTCCAGGTTACACAAGTGTACACTTCCACTGAATTCAGATGGCACAGGCTCCATACTCGACCACAGCGAATCTGGTAGTCGAATTCCAAACAGCTGACCATGGCATGATCCTTCACTTGATTCATGGAACTTTCCAGCATTCATTAAATCCACAACATGCCAGGTGGCCTTATTCAACAATAGGAATACCTTCTTCTTATTCTTGGCAGTATCATATACACGATAGTGTGTTTCTTCAATCAAAAGAGCTTTGATTGAATCGATTATAAGGTTGCCGTGTTTGTTGCTCCTCTTTGGTCCGGATTCTGTCGATATCGTGAAGGACTCTGGTGGAATTGAGGTTGTAAGGAAGAGCTCAAGGCCCTGTAGTTTCCTGCCTGGTGTGATGCTAATGCTGGAAATTGACAGTTCTATTTTGAGATTTAGTGATTCAGTAGTGGAGTTTAGGGTAAGGATTCTCTGTAGTATTGGCTGAGATGGTGGTGTACTCTGTTTCTTCTTCTTTCGTTGGAAGACAATTACCTTTGATTCTGCCCATTGGGGTTGGTCATCCTGTAGAAAGGCTTCAGTCATTGCCTTGGTGTTGTGAAATTCCAACTCCTTGGCAACTGATGTATTGATGTCGTCTTGTAATTCATGTGTGCTAATGTCAATCAATGTTCCATTTAGATGTGTTAACAGCTCATAACTCACACGGCCAGTGCATTCATTATCACTAATATCTACTGTTGGTGGCAAGGGACCGTGTACGTGACCATAACGTAGACTGTGTGAGCTATTGCTGATTACAGTGGCTGTGCAATCCATACTGTTGTGCTCTGGGAATTGGAAGTGGAAACCGAAGACATAGTGGCCTGGTTGAAATAACACGCCTCTGTTTCCACTTGGATCAGTGAAACATTGTGAGTTGTCTGCACAGGTATCGATTAGATGAGCAGAAAAAGAGAGGAATATGTGTTCCTCCTCACTTTTTTCTCCAGGGACCTTGGTGTGAACGAAGCCCTGGAAGTGTATATGAAGCACTTTGATGAATGTGTCATGGACCAAGTCCAATTCCACGGCACCAGTAACAACGTCTGACGGCCTGAGAGTCTTGGGCGTGTCCGGGGAAAGAACAATAGTGACATTCATGTACGGAAATGCTTTGAGTAAGAGGGTGCCCCCAGGTCGACAGATGCTGGGAAGAATGGGAGATATTTGTTTTTTGGCCTGTGCACTTTACTGGTGGGAGTGTGTGCCACTTCTTTGCGCTTAATCCAATCTTTTTTCCCACAATCTCCGCGATCAGCAGCTACATTGAATTTGGTAAAGGCCCGGTGGTCCCAAGGTTGCAGTGATCATACAGACTAATTGCATCTACGAACATCAGATCATAAACATCAATCAAACTTACTATTCGAATTCGTATGCTGGTAGTCGCTCTTCAATGAAGATATCAACAGGTACCTTGAGAACCAACGAGTTTGAAGACATCGCTTTCAAACCGCTCTTGAGCTTTGCTTTGATCACAATGTTGTAAGACTTGGTAATAATACAGGTCTTAAATAAAGGCTTTACGTCTGCAGGAATTCTGGGAATGGACGACATGATCTTTTCAGGAATCATCCTCATTTCAAAGAGGCCCCCAGCCTCACTTGGGTTAGCAGCTGGAGTCAATTGGGCTAGATCCATTATCGAGTACTTCCATGGTTCGACATACTTCTCGTTATCTCTTTCTAATAAAACGGTCTTCTCCTTGATAAAACTAGTACTATTCTGTGCCATTGCTTCAACTTCATCCACGAATTTGATAGATATAGATGGCATGTATATCAGACCAAGACCATTTGATTCCCCATTTGGACCTTTGAAGTATCGTGGGTCAAGGTTTGAAACCACAAACAACTCCAGAGGAAGTTTGGAACCTGGCGGGGCATTTTTAGAGGGTAATCTTGCACTTATTTTGAAGGAGACGTTCTTTGAGTCTGAGCTTTTGAAGAGTTTGCCCATGAGACCTTTCTTTTTCACCGAATCAATTGGTGGCAACGAACGATTGAATTCAAAGCCCTTGGATAAAACATTCACTGGTTTGGATACTGGAGTGTGTCTCAACCCATTGAATTTAAGAGAAGTTCCATGTATATAAAGTGGTTCTTTCTGATCTGCCACTTTTGCAGCCAAGTATATGCCGCAATGAATAGAAGCAGAGTCAGATGAGGTGGAATGATCTTGTGTGTCAGGTAGTTCAAATCTGAAATCTGGACTCTTTTTGTACTTCTTATTTTGAATTGCATCAGGACCAGTAATATAGCATTGACTCTCTGCTGGCATCACAAATTCGAAATCCTTGGTAAATGTCTGTTCTGGCGACAACTTGACATGTGTCGTAGGGGAGTACGGCATCATCTCCAGATATTCATAGACATGGTCATGTGTCTCAGAGGGAGATACCCCTGAACTGTCCTTCATGAGTTCTGTGTAGCTCATATGTCTCAAAACAACACGTATGCTGGAAGCTTCAAAAGCTCTCTCAACTTTCACATGTGCTGTTCCAGTAATGACTGTTCCTGGTGTGACAGTGTCAGGACGATCCAAAAGGTCAATCTTGCAGGTCCAGTAGCTGTGTCTTAGATATTTTGGTAAGAGGAAGCTCATATTCGGTCAAGTAGAAGTATTGGATCAAATACGAATCGGGTGTATGTAGGAGGTGCTTTCAATGGGGTTTTTTGTGTTCTTTTTATAGGTGATCTCCATCCGTCTACTTCAGCTCACATGGGCGCCGATCAACAAAAAAACAGCCAAGAAACTAAAGATAACCAGTCCCACATGATCATGATTTGATGTTGTGTCTGTGGTGTTGAATTAAAGCGTAGAAGTATATAAAAGCGGAAAGGGGGTGGGACCCGAGTGTTTATGACGTAACACTTCACCAGCCGTTCGTATTAATTGTGTGGGATACCTAAGAGGATAAGAGACATCAATCCGTCTCAATTTCATTGGTATCCTAGATGATATATCCAAGATGATGTCTTCCTAAAAGGGAAACTTACTATTTCGGATATTCGAGGGGAGTTTCGTTCGTACTTTTGTTCTAATTACGGAGAAGTTACGTAATGGGGGAATCCAATAAAAATAGCTTGCACCACCTAAGGATCGAACCTCTGGTGGATATCATTACACCACTAGATCGAATTCAGGTTGTATCCCATATACCTTTTAGGATTGCATTGTGTTGAAATATCAGGCCGTACATTATTTAGATTGATGCGAGAGAGAGAAGAGAGAGAGTTCATTGAACATCGGAGAGTGGTCTTTTTTGTTTTTTGAGATTTATGATGACATAAGATCGTTGTTTTCTTTGATTGTCGCTTGAAGGGACATGTCGGGCTCGATTTTTTTTAAACGGTTTCTAACACCAGGTTTGAAGATTACTAGACACTGCATCAATCCTTCTCAGGTGAACACGCAGAGAGGTAATGTTCAACAGAATCAAGAATCTAGCAGAAGACATCCAAAGAAACATTGATGTAAATGGCAGACCCTCATTAGAAGCTGCTGTTGATGCAGAGATCAATGGAGACAACGATAACCCAGACGACAACAATGATCAGCTGCCAGGAGATATACGAGCTAAGCTGGTGAAGTTTGCGAAGTATGAATCTAAGTATCCCCAACTTCTAGAAGCGTACAAGACTGAGAAAGCTAGGAATGATCAAGTTACACAGTTTGAGAAGATCCTTCAAGAAAATACACCCGTCTCCAGCATCTCTGAACCTGAGGCGCTTGTGGAATACTTGGGTGGTTTGAACATGAAGAATGAAATGCTTAATGAGGAGTTGAGAAGACTAAATAAAGATTCTAAGGATCATGAGAATTCTGATGCAAGGGTGAAGGAATTGGAGTTGAAAGTATCAGAGCTGGAGGCTGAAGCGAGTTCTAGTACAGATAAGGAAAGGTTAGATGCTGCAAGCGCAAAGGACAAAATTGAACTGGATAGATACAGGAACTTGAACAAGGAACTGGAAACCAGGGTTAACGAGCTCACTAAACAATTTTCAGAGCTGGAGTCCACTACCGGTGCCTCTTCCAATCAGGAGCAGCTTGAAGAAGCTAAAAAGGAAATTGTCCAATTGACTACATCTTCAAGTCATTTAGAAGACAAGGTAAAAAGGCTTACAGAAAATAACGAGGACCTCAGTTCTAAAGTTGAGAATTTAGAGAAATCAAAGCGCGAGTTCGACGTTGAAATTCTAGAGTACGAAAGAAAATTGAAGGAGATAACTGTTCAAAGAGAAGAATTCGATTGTACTGTGAAATCTCTTTACTCTGAGAAGCATGAAGCTTTAATCCAGCTGGATGCCACTGAGTCTTCTAGAGCTCAGTTAGAAGCCGAACTCAAGAAACTTCAGGCAGAATCTCAAACCAAAATCAACGAGTTGGAACAACAGGTGGGGGTGTTGAATTCTTCAATGCCAACTAAAGAGGAACTGCTTGCAAAATTTGAAGAAGTGAAAACTTCCAATGAAGATCTCGAAAACCAACTAACTGAAAAAAGTGTCATCATCTCTGACCTGAGATCACAGACTGATTCAATGGCTGACAAGGAAGTCTTGATCGCTGCGTTGGAGGGTTCTGTTACTATGAAAGATTCCGAAATCGCGGCCTTAACTAAAGAGACTGTCCAACTAAAGGATTCTTTGACTAGTGCTACCGAAAAACTATCCCAGTTGGAAGTCGAGACCAACAAGTTAGAGACCTCTAATATTGATACCGAGTCAGTAGCGAACGGGGAGACTCCAGCTCCAAGCGCTTCAGAATCTTCGCTAACAAAGAAAAAGAACAAGAAAAAGAACAAGAAGCGAAAGGGTGGTGCTGCCAACTCTGATCCTGTCAAAGAGACCCATGAGGCCCCAAGCACCGAATTGGAATTTCATACGGAATCTACTGGAGAGACTGATGCATCGGCGGATATTCTTGAGAACCTCAAATCTGATTACTTAACGCTGGAGTCCCAGTTTGAGAGCTTCAAAGAAGATAAAGCTAAAGAGTTGGAGACCAAGAGTGAGGAAGCTGCAACACTCCAGGAGGAGGTAAAAACTCTGAACTCTGAACGTTCTCAACTCATGTCTGAATTTGATGAATATAAGGCTCAAAGTGTCAAGGAACTTCAATCCAAGGCGGAGGAAGTTATTGTCGTCAGAGACATGCTTAAAGAAGTCGGGAATGACCTTGTTGCTGCTCGTGATGACCTGAAGACCCTGAAACTTAATCATAAAACCGGAAATAATGACACTGAAAAGGTTCTGGAATCATATAATGATAAGATTGAAGAACTCCGTGTCCAACAATCTCAGCTTGTGGATAAGCATGAAGTAGAAATGACTGAACACGAAAAGAAGCACAGCGCATTGGTTGAGGAGAAGGAGCGTATATCTTTGGAATTGGACAGCCTCACAAAACAAGTGCAAACCATTTCTGAGGAGAAGGACAATGAGATTACCGAGTTGACACAGAAACTGACTGATTGTGAAGCGAAATTGAAAGAGTCTATCGAATTAGCAAACACCATGGGAGCTAACACAAGGGATCTAGATAATATGAAGTTATTACTTGAAGAACGGACAAACAAAATATCAGAGCTTGAAGTTTCCTTGGGTAAGATGAAGTCTGCATGTGACACTGACACGTCTAAGTTTGAGAAGACTAAGTCATCTCTTGAAGCAACTATTAAAGCATTAAAGTCTGAAGTTTCAGCATATGAATCAGCAAAGACCAAACAAGAGGATGAGTTGGCAGAGCTATCAAAGTTGAAGAAATTAGAAGCTCTTTTAAGTAAAGAGTTGAATACTACCAAGACCAATCTATTACACAGGGAGAAGACAATCACATACTTTGAGAAACAGGTTAAAGATTATGATCTTCTAAAAACTCAGTTGCTGGATGAAGTGACTAAGTTCAAAGCTTCTAATCGTGACTTACACATCCAAACCACTACGTTGTCTGATCAAGTTTCCCGATTGAGTAGAGAGAAGTCTAAATTGAATGATCAGTTGAAGGAGGCAATCAAGCAAAAATCCGGAATCACAAATGAGAACAAAGCACTGCAAGATAAGATCAACTCATTAGAGTTGAAGTTTGAAAGCCTTAAGGAGATGAAGTCAACCAATACTGATGAAGTCCTGCTGTTAAAAAGGCAATGCGAAGACCTCAAACTATCTAACAGAGATGCTTTGAACCGAATTAGTGAACTGGATGAAGAATTAAACGAGAGTCGCACTTTATTGCAAGAACGTACTATAAGAAGATTAATGATGGACAAGGAACAAGAACAGGACTCCAAGTATGTTGATCTGAATAGGAAGTTACAGGATGCCATTGACAGCAAAGCTGTGATTCAATCAGACTCAGATATTCTTATTGCCAAGACTCAACGGGAGTTGAATGAGTTTAAGTTGAAGTACTCTGAACTTGAGAGATTGACAACAAGCTGGGAGATGAAGAACGAGACCCTAAAGAAGGAGATCCAAGAACTGAACACCAACAACTTGGTTTTGGAGAAAGAGAGACGATCATCTTCTACAGATTCAAATGAGATCATCAATGTTCTCGATAAATTGAGAGTATCTTTGAATACCTCTGAGAAAAAGGTTCGAGAGTTTGAGCAGCAAAATAATGTCTTGAAGAAGTTGAATGAAGACCTGAACTCTAAGATTGAGAGGTTGAGCAAGAACTACAAGATGATTTCAAACCAGTTGAAGGAGTCTCAGTCACAACAGACACTGTCTTCAAAGTCTGTTTCTCCTGCTCCAACTCGTTCAAACTCTATTGGATCCAACTTCAACATTGATCCGATGTCAAAGAATGAAGCTGAAATTCCGTACATCCGGAATGTCCTGTTGGGATTTTTGGAGCACCGTGAACAAAGACAACAACTGTTGCCCGTTGTTTCGATGCTGTTGAAGTTGAGTAAGGCAGAGGAACATAAACTCCTTCTGGCTTTGAAGTAATGTATGTTTGTTTGCACATACTTGGATTAAAAATTCATGTAGTTCGTTGACAGGTGGTACCTGACTTTAGGGGAATTAATTTCCTAAGAAGATTTTCGCGGATGGCGCAGTGGTTTATTGTGTCATGGTGGAGTTAAGCGATAAGAGCAAACGAAAAACTTCCCAACTACTTTTAACCTTCCACTTGTTTTGAACCACCAACACAACACTCAAGTCCAGTCAACGATGTCAAACCAGCAGAGATACCAGCAACAGGTCTCAGATCGTTCAGTGAAACATCCTCACCACCCACCGCCACTGTCCCCGCACTCCTCCTGTCAACCTTTGTCATCAGATCATGGTCCTACCCTGAGCATTGATAGTAGTAACAGCAGTTGCCCAGGAAGATCACGAGCTTCCAGTGTCCATTCAAATTCTGGCTCACGGGGACTCAATCGTTCGCCAATAAGACCATCACCTTGCTCGTTGCCCGCTTCACAGCGTCTTCGAACTCCGTCTATCTCTAACAACACTAGTGGTATTCAACCGCCAGGTGGCGCTTCCAACCAGAGGCGTTCTTCCATTAGCGGTCTCAGAGATATTTCTGAATTCTCATCCAGTATTGGAATGCCATACTCGTACTCTTTGAATCCGAACACGACAAGCGCCACAAAACAAGTTAATCTTAACCCACAGTATTCATTGGCTGGAGCAGGCTCGAGAATGGGAAGTGATCGTGATCTCTCCACCATGGGGAACTGCACTTCAACTGTGAGTTCACCAAGATCAAGTTTTTCCACATATGATGGTGTCTGTGTGGAGATCGGCGCACGACGCTACTCTGAACAAACACCACCCAAACCAAGCGTGGAGGAAGTGTTTGATCTGATGGAGAGAGAGCAGGATGCTATTGTCTTGAAGCTCATGCGTGAAATCTCTCAGTTGAAAGAGGACAACAGAGCTCTATTGAATACGATAAATCAACTCACATATGGGTCGAGCACCACAAACACGAGTAATTATTCTTTGAGGTCAATGTCGCAATCCCAGTCTAGTGTGGGCTCAAGAAGAAACTCGAGTGCCATCATTGACGATACAGAGCTCCTGGCGGTGAATCAGTCTTCTGTTCGACCAACAGCACGCAGCTTGTCTAAAAGAGAACTAGAGAAATCTACTATGAGTAGCTCTACATCTGCAGCTGCGAGCACTACCTACTAGATTCTTGTTCTAAATGAGTTTCCTTTTTTGTGTCGCATTTAAGAGAACACAATGAAATAGCACTGCTCTTTTGGGTTAATATTATCTTATTTGTGCATAGCGTTCTATCAACATTATTCAATTTTGAACTCTCTTGTCACCGCTCCCCCACGCCCCCCTTGTTTTTTTTGTGTCACTTGTCCACCACTATCTAGTTTTTTATCATCATTATTATTTTTAACTTGATCTTTTTGTGCACTTCCCCCCTTTTATGTTATTTTTTTTGACACACAATATTCTGATTCCTTTCATCTTGAGACCAAGAACATTGTGATTCACAGCATATTCAAATAGGTCTGCTCATTAGTGGCAATACCATGAACTTCAAGTATTTGTGGATTCCTTTTCTTCTTCAGGTCCCAACAGGATACTGCACCAACTCCAACAATAATGCTAATTCCAGAAGAGCACCAGCTCGTGAGAATGCTATTATAAGCAATAATCCAGTGGGCTGGAAACCTTCCGTACAAACAGAGGAGCCCTTCCCGAAATGGTTAACAGACTTCACCGGATTAACAGGATGGCCAGATGATGATCCGCCATACATTCCGTTGGATTTTATTGACATGGAAAGCATTCCAAACTTTCCTCCATATCAACAAGGTAGTTGTCCAGATAGAAGGGATAGTTGTTCATTTGACTGCTGGAAGTGCATTGAAGATGATGATGTTTTCACTTGCCCAAAGATGTCTCAAACCTTTGACGATGGTCCGTCTCCAGCTACTCTCAAATTGTTGAGCCACATCAAAAACAAATCAACTTTCTTTACCTTAGGAATCAATGTTGTTAGGTATCCAGAGATTTACAGACAAACTCGAGACCTGGGACATTTGATGGGCTCACATACTTGGTCACATAAATTCTTGCCTTCACTATCTAATGAGCAGATTATTGCCCAGATTGAATGGTCTGTCTGGGCACAAAATGCAACTGGTGGCCACTTTCCAAAGTGGTTCAGACCTCCATATGGCGGTATTGATAACAGGGTGAGATATATTTTGAGGCAGTTCGGTTTACAGAGTGTCTTGTGGGACTACGATACTTTTGACTGGAGATTGTTGCAAAATGGGATCACAGAGGATGAGATCTTGAACGGAATTCGTGCTTGGAAAACCCAACAACCTAGTGGTTTGATTCTTGAACATGATGGTTCCATATCAACAGTTAATGTTGGGCTAAAGGTTAATGAGATTATTGGTTCAGATCAGTTGACGGTTTCAAAATGCGTTGGTGGGAAAGATTACATCGAGATTGTTTAGTAGTAATACATGGTGTGCTATTGTCTTTGACCCCAACAGTAGCTATTTCAAGTGTTCGCTTTTCGGCTTATTGATTGCGGTGAATTTAAATTAAGCAAGGTATCTCGTCAAAGTTTTCGAGAGTTTACCGAGTAAATATAGTAGAGAGGTTGCATCAGATCGATCACTTAAACAACTTCGCGACAGACACCTGGGATTCATCATTCTTGTTCAAAACCTTGGCGACAGCCAATTCAAAATCTTCCTGTGTCACATGAATTCTTCTCTCTCTCAAGGCGTACATACCTGCTTCAGTACAGACACCTTTGACATCAGCACCAGAACAACCGTTCATCTTCTCGGCAATCTTTCTTAGGTTTATACCTCTAGTCAGATTCATCTTTCTAGAATGAATTCTAAGAATCTCTGTACGGGCTGCAACAGTTGGAGCCGGGAATTCAATTTTTCTATCGATTCTTCCAGGTCTTAGTAAGGCTGGGTCCAAAATGTCTAATCTGTTAGTGGCCATGATGATTTTTATGTCCTTAGAATTTTCAAACCCATCCAACTGGTTCAACAACTCCAGCATTGTTCTCTGAACTTCAGAATCACCGCCTGAAGAGCCCTCCACTCTGGAAGAACCGATGGAATCAATCTCATCCATGAATATAATAGACGGAGCATGTTCTCTTGCCATAACAAACAGTTCCCTCACCATTCTTGAACCTTCACCAATGTATTTTTGCACCAACTCGGACCCAGAGACTCTGATGAACTTACATTCTGTGTGATGAGCCACTGCTCTGGCCAGCAAAGTCTTACCTGTACCTGGGGGACCGTACAAAATGACACCTTTTGGCTGCGCAATACCCAAACTCTCAAACAACTCAGGATGTTTCACAGGGAGTTCAATGACCTCCTTTATTTCTTTAATTTGTTTCGTCAAACCACCAACCATGTCATATGTAGAGTCAGGCACCTTCTCCACCATCATTAAACTCACCAATGGATCAACCTTGTTGGGCAAAATCTTGTGCAATTGATAAGAGTCAGACTTCAGACAAACTCTCAGAGAAGCCTTGATTTCCTTAATGTCAATATCAGGTGATAAGTCGACAATGTACTTCCCTTCGGGATGGATTTTGACGAGGATCTTCTTCTTGGAAAGAGCTTTGACAACCTCACCAACATAAGACCCTGGCTCTTGCAGAAGCTTCAACTCATCCTTAAGTAATGTGACTTTCGAGTTTAGTGCATTTCTCTGTGCCTCCAATCTTCTCAGATTCTGCGTTTTGGCATTGATTTCGATTTCAGTATCTTGGATACGTTGTTCAAGAAACTGTGCAATTTTGAGTGTTAGTAAATGTAGTGAGCAGACAGCAGTACAGTAGCAGCAGCAGGACAATAATAGAGACATACTGGTTTGATCCCACCTTCGTGAACTAGAACAGACATGATGATGCGTTTTGGTTCAGTAGTGTATGCAGAGTTTCGTTTTCCAGTCCAGGATAATTGGCTACACAATTCTAACTGAAACTGCTTTCGGTGGCAAATAACAGCCAAACCCAAAACAAACCGTAGCTTTTATTTATTTTTAATTCCGATTAGATTGACCGGAACTCGTTTCTGTTTCATTATTATCAAAGTAGCTGGCTGACTTACCCTACTATTAATTCTTATGTTGGTGGATTTATAGACTAAGACTTAAAGATAGCGCTCTCTCGTTCCTGCCTCAAGTTTCACTGGATAGGAAATACATGGACGGCGTTTGAATCCAACCTGAGAATGACGACAAAGAAACAGGTATCGATTCGATCTCTCTCAGTCGTGGCTCTGCTACTGTGCTACAGCACACCCGTCCTCAGCGAGCGTTATCAACAGTTTTGCAAGTGCCAATGCTCTTCATTCTACGAGATTGCCCAGATTGACCAATGCAGCAACTGCTCCAGGGAGTATTGTAATACCAATATGGGCTATCTCATTGACCAAGCGAAGGAGGAGGCAGCAGCATCACAGCTTCAAGACGGTTCAGCTTCTCAAAGTTTTGAGCTTCAGGCAAGCTGTTTCCAGAGGGAATCAATGAAAGACAGGATAATTGTTAGTGGGTTTGCCCTAGCAACTGTCGTATTGCTGGCAGTAGCCATTCTGAAACCTTTTGTACGCTGAACTTGACATCAATAAATTCTATATAAAACTTGGTGGTGGTGGTGGTGGGTTCCCTATTTAGTAGTAGTCTCACTTTTACGCCGAATAGAGAAGGAAACCTCAGCGTAAATTATGGAACAAACAGACGTTTTGCGACAAGGGAAAAACAAGAAAAAACCCACCATGGTCCCCTTTAGAGAAAGAGAAAAAAAATTTCAAATAAATCAAGGTAACAAGAAAAAAAATTAAAAAAAAAAAAAAAAAAGTTCGACAGGACCAAGCACCACTCGCTAGACAAGCAGGGAACCCATAGCAGTCTCCCTTCAAGTTCAGATACATAGCGACAGCGACAGCAGATCACAGGTAGCCAATGTCGAATCAGAACCCGAATCAGACTCCTAACCAGGCTTCTGGGCCAGGAGGTTACAATCCTAACCAAGGCTACAAGAGAAACACGTACAGATCTCACAATCCAAACATTCAGTACCCTTATCAACAGAACCCGTATCCTACTCACCCAGAACAGTACATGACTGGATATACCCCTGTATACCCGCAATCATATGGCTATACCCCTCAAGGGTTTGGACAAGGGTATGTCCCAAGCCAGCAACAACACCAGAAGCACATTTACAACCAGCAACAACACCACCAGATTAACCTCACCACTACATCCGGTGAAAAGGTTGACCTAAAGGCTTTGTCTAACACTACACCAAAGGCTGCAAATGCTACTTTAAACAAGTTGGCTAGTCCAGTCAAGTCTCCAACTGCCTCATTGTCCCCTCAGCCATCTGTTCCAAGTGTTGCCTCTCCTGCCAAAAATGCTCTAGCTGAAACCTTCAGACAAGCTGTCCTGGCCAAGGCCGCTAAGGCTAAGTCTAAGGAGGAACCAAAGGCGGAAACACCTGATACTGAAGAACCGAACCCAGTGGTACCACATACCGAGACCGAGACAACGAAACCAGAGGCAACAAAGACTGAAGAACCAAAAGTCGAAGAACCAAAAGCTGAGGAACCAAAGATTGAAGAACCAAAACCTGAAGAGCCGAAGGAAGTTGAACCCCTGCCAGAGTTGAAAGAAGAGTTAAAACAAGAAGAGACAAAACCAGTGGAGGTCAACACTGAGACTATCAAAGATTCTAACACTGAAGAGTCAAAGATCCCTGTTATTGCAGAAAGCATCGAGGAGAGTGGTGAACCAAAAAATATTGAGGACTCGATTCCTGAAACTGCTGACGTTAAGGAGGTTAAGGTTGAAGATCCAATGGAGGATGTTTTCTCCCTCTCTAAGTTCTTTGCTGTTCTAAAGAACGCCAAACCAATTGAGAATCCATTTGAGTTTAATTATCCAGAGGGCCAAACAGCTCCAGACTCTAAACTTGTGAATGACCAAACTCCTAAGTTGAGATACGATCCTGGTTTCTTGGTTCAGTTCGCAAACATTGTGAAGTTCCCACTGGATGAGCATTTTAAGGAGCAGATCAAGTTTATTGAGCAAGGGAGAAATGAAAGATCTGGTTCTTCCAGAGGTGGTTCTAACTTCAGAAGTTTTGGTGGCTCAAAGTCTTCTTCTAATCTAAGAAAATTTGACTCCATGAATTCAAGATCCAATTCCAGACAAGGTTCAAAGAGAAGAGGTGGTGGTGGTAATAACAGAGGCGACAGAAGATCAAACAGATATAAAGACAGAGGTGAGAGAGATGATAGAGAAGAAAAGGAACATGAAATCCCTCTTGATGTGAAGCCTTTGGAGAAATCTGCTACCAGATGGATTCCAAAGTCTAGAGCCACTAATGCAGACGAGACAAAGTATGCCCCAGATGGTGTTACAGTGTTATTGAGCACTGATGAGATTGCCAGAAAGGCTAAGTCCCTGTTGAACAAGTTGACCTTGGAATACTTTGATGAGATTTCTGATGAGTTGCTGGAGATTGCCAATCAATCTCAATGGGAGGAAGATGGTGCCGTTGTTAAACAAGTATTGGAGATCACATTTGACAAGGCAGTTGATGAACCTCACTGGTCTGCCATGTACGCTCAATTCTGTGCCAAGCTATGCAAGAACATCTCTCCAGATGTTAAGGACACTTCCCTACTCGATAAAGATGGAAACCCACTCTCAGGTCCTGGCCTAGTCAGAAAGTACTTGATTTCCAAGTGTCAGATTGAGTACGAAAAAGGTTGGACTGAGGAGTTGCCAAAGAACGAGGAAGGCAAAGCACCAGGCACTGAAATGATGACTGACGAATACTATAGAATCGCTGCCTTGAAGAGAAGAGGTTTGGGTCTAGTTAGATTGATTGGCCATTTGTTCGACCTCGGTCTCTTAAGAGAAGCAGTTATCTTGGCTTGTTTGCATAAGTTGGTTCAGAATGATGAGGACCCAGCTGATGATATTGTTGAAAGTTTGATCCAATTTGTTAAGACAATTGGTAAGAAGTTGGATAGCCAACCAGATACAAAGGCTAAGATCAACCAAATTTTTGAAATTATGAAGAAGATGTCCACGCAACCAAAGATTCCAAGAAGACTTCAATTTGCATTGCTGGATTTGATAGATCTGAGATCAGCAAGATGGGCTGGTGCCACTGAGCAAGGCCCAAAGACAATCAAGGAAATTCACGAGGAAGAGAACAAGAAGCACGCAGAAGAACAGAGACAAAAGTCTGAGAGAAAGAGAGGCGGACACAGCGATTCAAGATCAAACTCTTCTAGAAATTCTAACTGGAGTAACAACAATCGTGTCAATGACTCTGATGCCAGAAGCCTTGGCCGTGTTGGCCAAGCCTCTTCTTCTCCATCTGGCCCACAGAACTTCTTTGGTGGTAAGGGTAAAAGTGTAAGAACACCAGGCCCTTCTGACGCATCTGTTCCTGCTGCATCCAGTCCATTGGCTGCTAGAGAGAATTCCATCAGAGCTGGTGCGAACAGTTTTGCTTTGTTGAATGACGATGATGAGGAGGAACATGAGGATGACTCTGACCACATGTCCACTCCAGCTCAAGGTGCTGATGCGAGTGAGAAGGAATAAGCGAGACAGAAAGTTTGAACTATTGCATTTCTCGAACCATCTCTAGTATATATGAAACACTTGTTCTATGAGGTCGGTTGTAGTGAAGCTTGTAGATTCTTGAAGTTCTTTATTTAGCTGGATAGAACGTGACCTTCCACGATTAGTTGTCACAATTCTCCTTGTTTACCGAAGAAATATTATCGTCTCCCAGTGGATTAGGTTCTTCTTCATTAAGATCAAGCATTTCTCTCAAGCTGTTGTTGTCTGTAAAAAGCAGCTCTTCAGGGCCAAACTTCAATAATGACCTTGAGTTCTTCAAAAGATAATTGGGATTCCTGGTGAGAACATCTACTTGATTATTGTGGTTGATTGACGCAAGTTTCAGCTTTGATCTCTTGAAAAGTGATGTTCTTTTTCGCTGGGGTTCATCTTCTTTGTTATGAGCGGAGGTGATATCTTCACTGTATGAAGTGTCAATGGCTTGGCGAGAGATGCTGTCGCCATCTTGTTTGTTAGACTGCTGTTCTGGGCTTACTGATTCACTCTCTGATTCTTCACTTGGATCTTCGTGTACCTCGATCAATCCTAGGACATTCTGCTCATTGTCGACAGGCCCAGCTGGTTTCCACCACCTTAGCTTCTTAAAGTGTGGCTTTTTGAAATGAGGTGAAAGTCCATCTCCTACTCCTCTTGGAGTGGACAGAAAACTAACATTTTCCTTATCAGATTCATGCTGTCCAGTATTAGTGGAATAATCTGCATGCAAATACTCATATTGTTCTCTATCGATGTGGCTTAACTGGTTCAATGTGGCCTGATAGGTAAGTGACTGAAAATCGTTAGAGAGTTTGATGTGTTTTGTCTTCTTCGTTTGCCAAAATAAGCAATCCAATTCCTTGTACTTGACCGTGTCTAGATTATTAGAGTATCCAATTATATCATAGAATAGTCCTAGTGTCACCGCGCTGAACAAAAGGAATATTGAAAGAACGGTGTAGATGGTTTGGTTGATAATTCTGGTAACAGTATCAGCAAGGTTCTTTATCTCAAACAAAGATAAAATAAAGAGGAGATTCATGAAGATCATAAACTCAACTAGCCTTCTTCCAATTAGACGGAAAAAAGATCGATCAGTATGAGGTACCTGAAGGTGGCGGGGTGGCATACGGGAATTCTGATTTGGAGGGGTGATCATTGTTCTATAACTCGCGTGCAGTAAAGGTCAAAGCGTGGGCAGCGGTTATCAAGTCTGGATGTGGATTGGGTCTGAGAGTATAAGAATCCAAGCAGTATACACTTCTCGACCTGGCTGCAGAGGTTGGTTCTAGGTCTACTTTGAAGAAAAGTGATCTTATCCCTCTTCCTTTCGCTTTTGTGTCAGGCAAAAGGGAGGAACCACATAGTAACTATGGCAACAATCCTCAAGAAAACAAAAAAAAACACAAAGAAAAAAAGGAACACAGGAGTTAATGATTCTTGTTAAGACTCAAGACGCCTATCCACTCCCAATGTCCAGGACACTTTTTGTTACTACAGGAGCAACAGTTGTATTTAAAGAACTATTAGAGGTTGTTCTAAATGATCTCTTCATAAGCGCACTATCAGAGTATCACTACACTAGATTGGTTGTTCAATATGGCATGCAAAGATCAGGTGAGGAGGTCTTTCTAAATAACACAGAGGGGTATGAGAGGGAAAAGACCGGCGATAAGTGGATTGTTCAACGAGATGGGTTGGTCATAGAAGGTATACCTTACTTGAATGATATCAACCAAATTATCGAAGGCTCGGATTTAGTGATATCTCATGCTGGTACAGGATCAATTCTGGATGCCTTGAGAATAGGAAGGAAACTTATAGTTGTTATAAATTCCAACCTTATGAACGACCACCAAACAGAGGTGGCTGATGAACTGGCAAAGAGGGGAAATCTTTTAAAAAGTACAGCTAATCTTGAAGATTTGCTTGTCAATCTCCAAACCGTTCAGAACATGAACTTCCCAGCTCTTCCTACGCCAAATCAAAGTATTTTCCAAGCGATTATCGAAGACACTTAGAACAAAGACATATTCTTATATATATTATATATATATTGTTAAGCTATTAATGTCAACTGTAGTAGATAACAAGAACAACACTAGTCGTTGATGAAAGCCCTCATCAAAGCGGCACGGTCCTCTGTGTATTTCTCAAAAGAAATCATTGGCACTGTGATATCTAGTTGTTCAAGCCAGCCTCCTAGATAAGGATCCATATCACATTCCAGCAATCCGGACTTCAGCAGTCTGTACTTATTAATTACATTTTCGCCATCTGATGTTGAAGCTGGCTCTGTCAATCCCATTTCACTAAACTTGGATTGGAAATGTGGATCCAATGAAAACAATGAATGAAAGTTTTGCAAGAATGAACCATCAGAAGCCATACCTGGACCACCAGCATGAGCACCAGCATCAAGGTTAGCATATGGACTAATGACTTGAGGGTAATGGTTTGAAGTAATTTTCGTTGTCTCAAAACTAGTGATGAAGGTCTCTTGAACTTTTGTCTTTCTTGATGCGAACCTGTTTAGCTCCAAGCCCACAGGGAATGGGTTCAAGATCTGTAAGTAGTTAATAAAGAATTCACCCCTTCTAGAAAAAAATGCCATCGATCTTGTGAAGAATGCTCCATATTTTTTCAGTTCTTCTGGAAGCGAGTTCATGAGCTCATCAGAGTCATATGGATACATCGTTGTTGGGCCAATGAATCTATGCTGTGTAATGTATCTTGTTTCTGGAAATACGTTATCCATCACTCTGGCAAGGCTGTAGAATATTGAATAGACCAATTTGTGGATAGGTGATGCACAAGAATTAATTGTGAATATTTGACTTGGCATGATTTGATAGAATCTGTAGAACACCTTGTATAAAAGAGCAGATGGATAAGAAGTGATGTAGCTGGGATTAAACTGAGACTTCATTGGCGAGTTTATCAATGAGTTCTCCAAAAAGTCCATTAAATCTTCATGTTGATCGATCAAAGTGAAGTCTTTGGAAGCAGAAACAAAAGGTTTCAGCTTCTTCACAAAGTCATGAAATTCATAAAAGATATCAAATGAGTAATTAGGAAAGAATAGGGCTCTATTCATAACTAGAGCAGACCTAGCAATAAAGTTGACCATTGGTGAAGAATCATGAATTTTGGCATATAGTTCTTTCAAGATAGAGATGGAACCATTGATATAGTAAAATCTCAAGGAGTTCTCTGTCAATATATCACCAGATTGCAGACAAATAGTTGGAGTAGACAAGTTAGCAAATTCCATGAGAGCCCTTCGGAAGTTTTGTGTTTTCTGAGATTCAATGATAATGCTGACACTTCGACTAAGATAGTTCAATGCATGTGACTTGTGGGTTCTTGAGACATTAAGGATATCAATCAGCTCGATATTTCTGGTTTCTATCTCATTCTCAGTTATCAGGCCATGGCGGGTTTGTGTTTGCAATTTATTGGAGAGCTGAAGATGAATCCAGAACCCAGCAAGGGTTAAAAGAGATGCAAATGACTCTTCTGATTCTTTGAAGAAGAGATTGATTAGTCTCGAATAGAACATGCGAGCTTCCCTACCATTCTGTGGTTCATTAAAGTAATTAACAAGTTGTGAATCCAGTATTTCTGGTCTAACATGTTTCACTAGAAGTACCTCCACTTTCTGGGTTGGAGTTGCTGATGATTCAGAAGGTGATGATGTGGATGGAGGTGTGAGCAGTGGATTCGATTGTTCCTTGAGAAATTCTGCATGGGCAGCTTTCTTTTTAAGAAACTCCTCCTTCTGCTCGGTTGTCAATGACAAATAGCTACAAGGTATTTTCTCTTGTCGTATCATACAGTTTCTGCATTCAGGAAGAGCTTCATTGCACTTCATTCTTCTCTCTTTACACTGAACACATCCTGGTTAAAATGTTAGTTTGAACCTTTGAACTGAGACAACAACATCATACGCACCTAGTTTGGAGTTCTTGTGCTTCCTTCTAGACTTCTTGACAGGTGCTGCAGGATTTCCTGCAGTGGGGGACGCCGTCATTTTAATCGGAGACTCGAGCTGTGGTGTGGTTGATTGTCGTTTAGGTTCTTTTTTTAGTTTTTGGAAGTTGGTTCTACTCCCCTGAGCTGCTGACTGGGCTGGGCTTTCTGCCCAGTGGTAGGGACACACCGGAGATTTAGTGACTTTCCTCCTGACCACGTGAAATTTTGTCTTTCAGGATGGGGCAAATAATTAGAAGAGAACACTCTTAGTAACGAAGAGCTTGTGCAAGGAAAACTATCATATGTGTCGGTTTCTGATCTTCAAAGGGAAAGAACCCATTCTTCTTTCAAACCTGCTAACCAAGCCAGCACACTCCATCATAAAGTGGGTTTTCCAGCCATTGTGAACGACAATGATGTACTAACATTGAAATAGTCAATCTTTCGACAGTCGACTCAGGTTAGATAAGAGACGACCAATTAATGGTGACGGTTTTGGTGTAGGTTACTACTCCCTCGATCCCGAACTTGAATGCGGACCATGTGTATTCCGCGCCATTACTCCTGCCTGGAACAACTTAAACTTGGAGAGACTTGCGGAGAAAACCAAGTCGAATCTTGTCTTTGCCCATGTGAGAGCATCAACATATGGAGTTCTCTCAGAAACCAATTGCCATCCATTCACCTATCATTCTCTGATGTTCATGCACAATGGTGGATTGTCTAACTTCCACATTGTTAAGAGAAAACTTACCAACCATATAAAGGACGAATACTTTCTCTTCCTTCAAGGGTCAACCGATAGTGAGTGTTGTTTTGCATTGTTCTTGGATACACTAGACAAAATGGGAGTTAATCCAAAGAGTCAAAGAATACCACACTCTAAACTTCGCCAGGCTTTGTTAAAGACAATTACTTACATAAAAGAATGGACCACTGAAGTATCAAGTGAACCTTCTCTCTTGAATTTTGCAGTTACAGATGGAGACTCTGTTGTGGTATCGAGATATATCACTTCCAAAACAGAAGAAGCAGCTTCTCTTCATTTTAGCTCCGGCAGCAGTTTTGTTGAATACGAACCAAATCAGTACAGAATGGAGAGACTTGACAGAGGTCAGAATGTGATTATGGTGGCTTCAGAACCATTAACTTTTGAAAGAGAAGACTGGATTGCGGTTCCAACAAACTCTATTCTCACAATCAAAAATCAGACAGTACTTTTGCATCCAATTATTGATGAGTTTTACCAAGAAGATCCACTATATGCCCGTTCTTCTGATTTTGCAGAGAGCAAAGGTCTCATGGGCTCTGTGCCTGTCTCTGAAGCTCTCGACTCTGAATTACCACCGTTAGAGAGAGAAGGTCGTTCTAGACCAGTCGCTACTTAAGTTGATACATGTATAGCTGAGTATATCTCTCCCATTCTACCCTACCAAAAGTTGGCTTTTAGCTTTAGCTTTCTCACACTCCCCATTACCCTTCTGAGTTGACATAAAAAAAAAAAAACCTAAAAAAAAAGATGCTGTCTGGTCCTCATTTGTCTGGTCGTCAGTGTTCACATCCATCCACAAACACAAATGTCTTACAAGGGGTTTGGACTTGATACTATTGGTCAAGACCAAAAGAAGCCATACGCAGATATGACTCCAGAGGAGCAGGCGGAGATGGGTGCCAAACAGATGATTGAATTCATGTCTTCATGTCCAGGAAAATCAGCGATATCCGGTGTCACTGGTTTTGGTCTTGGTGGTGTCTTTGGCCTGTTTATGGCCTCTGTAAGTGAAAACTATGGTATGAATTCTGAAAATCAACTAACATATCTCCTAGATGGCTTACGATGTTCCAGTTGGTGGTGGTGCAAGTCATATTTCTGATCTCCCGTTCAAACAACAGGTCAAGCTCCAGTTCACTGACATGGGGAAGCGCGCTTGGTCGAGTGCAAAGAACTTTGGCTATATTGGTATGATTTATGCTGGTGTTGAATGTGGTGTTGAGTCAGTACGTGCCAAAAATGATATCTACAATGGGGTTGCTGCAGGTTGTATCACTGGTGGTGGCCTGGCGTTCAAGTCTGGCCCACAAGCTGCTCTTATTGGTTGTGCAGGTTTTGCTGCATTCAGTACTGCAAGTAAGTATTCTTCAGATGCCTTCTATTTTTTTTTTTACCGTTACTAACACACATGTCTCCCCAGTCGACCTCTATATGAGAAGCGAACACGCAAAACCCCCATCTAATGACTATGATGAATGATAAATCCTGAAAAGATCGTCATCTCTCCTGTACATATAGAATTCCATGTACGATCTTCCACTACAAATTAGAAGTAATGTAGCTTAAATAGTTGCACTCATTAGCTTCCTATATTAAACAGTCGAAAAAATGCCAAGTATAAAACAAGTAATAAGAAAATGGAAAGTAAAGGGCTTGATAGAATGTCTATGATATTAATGGTTGATTGTGAAACAGTTGTTTTTATGTTGCAGTTTTGTTGAAGGTTTGTCAATTGTTCTTTCGTAGAAAGAACGAGGGTTTTCGCAGCGCACCTTCCATCCTCCTCAGGAGGTGAACTATGATCAACCACATGGGCACCACGAGAGTTTTTAAGCCCTTCATGTGGCTTCTGAAGAATTGATGATGATTTGTTTTTGAATAATTTGTTTCCTCTGGGGCTATTGCCTAGCTTGGTTGGTTGTGGTTGTGGTTGTGGTTGTGGCCGCGATTGTAAATGAGGTAATGCTCGTCGTGGGGTGCTCTGGAGATAGGGCAATGGTAAGGGTTTACCAAGATACTTTCGTAGTTCACTTGTCCTTATCGCCCTATTATATTTATTATGATCCACTTCTCTGTCCTGAGTGTCTGTGGGACCCTCTTCCTTAACGGTAACAACATCATGAAGCCGCTTGTGCACCTGTAGAATTCTTTCCTTTTTTATTCGGTCCAGCTTCGACCACTCGGACTTTATGAAGTCACTGGTACTCATTTGGAAATTGGTACTTAAGCCTATGTCATAAGAGGATTCCGTTTTGACGCCTCCAGAAGATATAGATATTGCTTCAGTTGAGGGGTTGGTCATTTGGTTTGACGCAATTCTAGCGTGTGAGTTTTTTTTGTTTGTTTTTGTTTTGGTTATTCTCAAGGCGGGTAGAAAATTGCTGCTAACCGTGGAAATCTATCTGTGTGGTGGTAGTTTCTGGGATTTTGTTTACCAAGATTAGATCATATTATACACATATAGTAGGCTGCTGCTTAATTATTATGGACCACTCTTCGTAGTCCTGTCAGATTGAGGAATAAAAGCTACAATCTCCGCTCTTCATTCCACTCAGTTGCAGCAGCAGCCTCCAGCTATTATATCAAGAGAACGAGCGAACGTTATTTGAAATCCTTGTGATTCTTCCGTATGTTTTTGCCAGATTTCGAATACTGGCAGAACAAGAAAATCAAGGGGATAGCATGGCCTCCATATATATGCTAGCTAGAGAGTCATAAATCCCCAAAGACTCAACCTAAATCAACCATGATGTGAAACGGAGGTTGTGCACCAGACCAGATCAACAAGGTCAAAAGCAAAAAAAAAAAAAAAAAAAAAAAAAAAAAAAAAAAAAAAAAAAAAAAAAAAAAAAAAAAAAAAAAAAAAAAAAAAAAAAAAAAAAA
>PPLY02000006.1:268309-341228 GCA_003706665.2 Barnettozyma hawaiiensis | reverse complement strand
GAGTTTGTTTGTTGACCCCGGATTTTCCTATTAAACCTCCTCCAATTGGTGGTGCATATTGATGCCATTGGAACATATCTCTGGAACCACCAACCCCGGGGAGGACGAGAGACAGACAACAACTAGTAATAAAAGTTTTTATGGTCTGTTTATTTTCTGGGGTGGATTGGATGCAGCAGCAGCAGCACCAGTGGCAGGCAGCACCAGGTTGTGTCTGTCTTTTCAGCCTTGTGTTGGTTGGGTCGGACTCCTAAACCTACCCGGGTTTGTCTCAGGAAGAAAAAAACCACGCATTCCTCTCTCTTCCCTTATATCTCCACCCAACACTTAAGAAACTTGGTACCCGAAGAAGCCAAGCTTTTCAACACGCCATTGCCATACCCACCACTCTTACTACGAAAATTGACAGCAAATTATATCATATATCAAAAGAACCTTGTAACCAAAACCACAAAAAAAAACAAAAAAAACAAAATGCTTTATTTAATAGCCAAAATGTCAAACCGTTCTCCATGATTGGATGTTTGAATCAGTTGACTCAAGTACATTCCTTCAAATCTAGTGATAAACAACCCATTGATCTCATCAACCTCATGCACCGTATTTATCTGAAACTTGATCTTACCTTCCAATATATCCTTAAAATTCAAAACAACCTCATCATCCACCTCCTTGTCATTAGCACCATCCTCATCCGCGACAAACAGTCTCACATCGGTAATACCTGGATTGTTCGTCACAAACAATCCAACAAGAAACACAATTAGATAGTTCGAGCTCACATGTTGGGAAAACTCAACCGTTATGGCATTGATCTTGGTCTCTGAAGACTTGAACAAGACGGCAAAGTCGGGTGCAATCTCCCTTCTGTTAGAAAGATGTCTCTCAATCAACTTCAAATCCAAGTCTTCCTTGTGGATAGCAAATACCATAAAATCATTTGGAGAGGACGAACTCTCTAGGTATGTGGCAAACATGTCACCATCCACATAGTACTTTAAATCTCCAACGTATGGTACCTCATTGAATGAAAAGAACTTCCTCAAAAGTTCCAATTGTGTGTGATGTTTCAACTCAGTCTCATCGTCTTGTAGATTTGCAGACGCCTCAATCAAGTCGCCTGTTCTCTCACTGAGATGTTTCAAAAATATCGCATGAAACTTGGACTTGTAACCCGGTTGTGTCAGCTTGTCATAGCCATAAAAAAGCTCAACAAAGTTCAACAAGGTGATGAATCCACGAACATTCTCGATATTGTAAATAACCTCCTCATATTTGAAGTTTTCAGTAAATTTGTTATCAATGTTCGTAGCATCTGATGAAGTGGTAATGGTTCTTTCCAATTCTTTACCATCCCAGTCAATTTCACCCCTGAGGTACTTTGCAACCTTTTCTCTATAAGTCTTTGGATACGCCAACATAGTCATTGGCGTGGTGAGGAAAGTTGAGAGCAAAGTCATCACAACGAACATGGAAAACACTTTTGAGGTAATGATACCAGCGTCCAAGCCTACAGTCAAGACCACAATCTCCACAATACCTTTGCAGGACATTAAAACACCGACAGCCAGTGATTCTCTCCAAAATAAACCAAACGCTATGGAAGCAATAAACCCACCGAAGACTTTGGTGACGACAGCAATGACAATTAGAGCAATAACGTACCCCCAGTCTGTTCCAGTGTTCAATTCTCCCAAGTTTACCTTGAAACCAGCAAGGGCAAAGTAAATAGGAATGAAAATAATATGGACCAAATCCTCCACCTTGTGTGTAATTTGAATGACAAACCCATGTTCTCTTGGAATGATTAATCCAGCAATAAAGGCACCAAAAATTGGATGAGCTCCAATGATATCTGTGAAGAAACTTGAAATGAAAAGAAGCATGAAAATGCAGAAGATACCAAATCTCGACAACGTCCCTTCCTTAAGATCCCTCCTCAGTATAACCTTGTGCAATAGTAATCTCACTGGAAACAAACAGAAGAATGTCCAGCCAATAACAACCAGTAGGATATACAATGTGGTTATCCCACTTCCGGAATTAGCCAAAGTGACACTCAACGCAAGTAACATCCATCCAACAACATCATTAGTGATACCAGCAGCCAAAACAACAAGCCCAACACGATCACCTAGAAGACGTAACTCTGTCAATATTCTTGCCAAAACTGGGAAAGCTGTGATACACATCGCCACGGCGATAAACACCATGAATGTGGTAAACTTAAGATCAGAACCATAGTGCTCGTGCAATCCAATAGCAATGATGCACCCAAACCCGAATGGAATAGCCATATTGACAATCCCCACCCCTAATGCCATCTTGATGTTTTTCTTAAGGAACTTCACGTCAACTTCCAAACCAACAAGGAACAAAAAGAAAATGATACCAATGTTAGCCACCAGAGTAAGGTTGGGGATGGAAGGGCTTGGGAAGCACTTGTTTGTGAATCCAGGTATGCGGCCCATCACAGTGGGTCCTAATAAGATGCCGGAAATCACCTCACCAATGACACGAGGCTGTTTGATCCATCCCAGCGGCAAATGAATAACCTGACACAGTAACACAATAAAGATCGCCTGGAATAGGAAGAGCGTTAACGGGTTCGAAGGGTCATAGTCGAGCGGGTCTCTGCCTGCAATGATGCCCGCCACCGAATGTGTCGCAACGCCAGATTGCGACATGTAGTGATTACTCAACGATAGTATCTAATGTTCCAATCTTCAGCGGTTGTGAACTATTAGATACAACTTTTTTTATTTTGGTTTTTTTTTCTTTTTGGAAGTTGATAGCAAATAAAAAGACCCTCGGCCTTAGCCTGAGATGACATTCTCTCTTTTTTTTGAAAACACCCTTCCTGATAATACGTCATCTTACATTATATTATGTCATCCATTAATAATCACAATAGAGTAATAGAGTCCCACTACTATACCACTATACCACTACTAGTAACAAAAAACCAATACAAAACCAGTTTATACCATTACTATCAAAAAACAACCAAACAAATATTCAATCAGGTAATCAATACCCCTTCTCCCCTCATACTCAAGAATCACTTTTAGTAACACTGGAAGAGGTAGCTGTATTCTTCCCAGTTGATTCGCTAGGCTTTGCATCACCACCACCACCAGACAAAGAGTTTACAGAGCAATTCTCAACAACAAAGTCTTTGTACTGGTCATTCTTAATGAACCTAAAGTCATTTCTCCAGAAACCATCTTCCCCAATAATCTCATCAGCGTGCAAAGTGTAGTTGAAAACTCTTGGAACGACATGAGCCCATAGGACCCAGTAAACAGCACCAAGTGCAAAGATACCCCATGCGATAACACAGTGGATATAGTATGGTAAATGCTTGTAGACGGATTGGCCTTCATCTGGTGGGATATATGGGGCAATAATCAAGTAGAGGTTACTCAATGCAAAGAAGGCTGCAACAGGAATGGTGGCCTTGAGAGGAGGTTTCCATGAAACATTCCCCTTCTTGTTTTGAATGTTTAGATAAATCAAGCCGACTGCCACAAAGAAGTTTACAATGTTCAATGGGTAGGAAATCAAGTTGACCACCAAGTTATAAGCATCACCTTGGTTGGAAGCCACAATGAAAATCACAACGACAAACCAGTGTTCACCAAGACCAACCATTGGGGAGTTAAATGGTTTAGAAGACGCAAAGAACTTAGAGAAGGGCAAGACACCCTCTCTGCCCAACTGGTTGACAATACGACCTTGTGAGAAAATGACACTCATAACGTTACCAATGGCACTCAAGGCCACAAAAGCAGATGCAGCTCTCTTCGCGTGTTCACCAAAGGCAATGTCAAAGAAGTTCGCAACAAGCAAAGTGGATGAATCCTTCAAAATATCAGCTGGCACAATGGCAAAGAACGCAAGGTTGACAAAGATGTACAGAGTGGCTAAAGTCACCAGAGCCAATGGTCCTGCGATTTTCAAGGTCTTCACAGGGTTTTTAATCTCACCAAGGGCATAGTTGGCATTAGAGTAACCAACAAAGGACCAAATGACATTGTAAAGGGCATTCACAACACCATATGCAGTGGCAGTGTGTGCAGTAGCAAAACTGTTTTGAAAGTTGTCAGTCTTCTTCCATCCTCCAAGAGCCACCCAGCCGGTGATTGTAATGAAGAGAATAATTCCAAGTTTGAATATACCCAAAATGTTCTGAATATAGGCACCAGTCTTGATATGAATGGAGTTTACAAGGAAGGCAAAAGTAATGACACCCAAACCAATACCTTTCTCAACCCATTTGCTGGGCTGGTGACCAGAAGCTTCAACCAAAAGAGTACCAGCAAAAACTGCGTTACCAGCGGCCCATGGAAGGGCTAGGGCATAGATACCGTAAACACAGGTTATGAGGAACTGCGGCTTGCTGTAAACGTACTCGAGGTAGTTCTTCTCTCCACCATTTCTATGAATGTTGGATCCAAACTCCATGTATACCAGTAAACCGGAAAAGGCAATGATGATCCCAACAAACCAGATAACCATTGACAAACCAACCGAGTTACCGCATAGAACATAAATCGTCGCTGGTGTTGCAAAAATACCAGTACCCAACATTCTATTGATCATCAGACCGGTAGCCGACACGATACCCAAGTCCTTGTATCCCTTGTCGTCAGGTTTAGCATACTCAATTGAAGACGTGATGTCTCCAGTATGCTCTTGCGTAGAGTCCACACCACCAGATTTTAGATAAGGGAAGAAGCCCATTGTTATGCTTATTTTATAGGTTCTCACTTACCCTCCACCTTCACTACCACAAGTTGTGTTGTTGGACTAGGAGAAGAAATCAGTTTTTTTTTATAAAGTATCATTGTTACAATACTCGCCACAGTAGATTATGCCATACTCACATCAAATTTTTTCTTCTTCCCTCACACAACTCTCTCTGCCTCTAACGGGGAAACTATGCCGGCCAAAAGTTTCTTTTTTTTTCTTTTTTTTTCGTAATTGTTTTCACCTATGTGTCAATTTTAGATTGACATATGGATGGATGGGGATCTAAAAAAGTATTGATACCCATAACATGCTGGCCATAAAATATCCGTGCCTGTACATATCTCCTTCTTTTTTCTGCCCCCTATTGTATAAAGACTCAAATAAGAAAAGCCAGCCCTTGCAACCGAGTGGCTCAGTTTACAAGCAGAAAAACCCAACAGTAGAGTTGTATCTTATGTAATCAGTTGGGGCCGTCCACGGCGGCATTTAAAAAAAAATAACGTCGTGTGGCCGCTCCCGCCGTGTTTAACTTGAACCAGATCCGTGTCGAGGCACGGATCAATACGTAACACAGGTATATCGACATACACAGCATAACATACACTGTGTGGGTCCTGGAATAACACACTTCACACTACACAGTTGAACTATGGCTGCTTGACTGGGCTGCCTGAGCGAAGATTTGTCAGGGGCCGAGATTAAGGGTCTCGGCCGTATGTACAATACAAACTGTGGATGACGGGAGAAAAAAGAAAAGTGTATGCCACATTAGTTTAAAGCCCACCAATTGTATTGCTGTTGTTGTGTGTATGTGTGTGTATGTTTTTTTTTTGGTTGGTCATGATTCATAATGATCATATACAGTAGTAATAGAGTGGTCGGCATCTCGTGTCTGTGTCACCTTGTGGTGCATGTGGAAAAAAAAATTAGTAGAGAGGTACAGGGCGAAAGATCTTTCAGACACAATATAGTTGTGTGTGTGTGTCTCTACTTCAGTATCTAAGAAAAACATGGTCATCTCTAACATTATCGCCACCACCGTTCCTTAGCACACAGTGGCTCTGTTGGATTGCAACTCATCATTGTGGCTGGACTGGCAACCAACAAAAGTTAAAATTTCTATTGGAAGCTTTTGAATGATATGATGCCCATGTTTTAACATCAGCTTTGGTAAAAGCTGATCATCAGATTCATACCAACTAGTAATGCCTCAACGACATTTAGAAACAAATTCCAGGCCAGCAGGAACAGAATCTTTGGACTGAAAACTGTCCATATGAACAAATGATACCTCTGCAAGTAACATGTGGCGAGGTAAAACACACTGACTATCAAGTAGTACTGAAGATTCAGTAAATACTTGACCTTCAACTGATTCGAAAGCTCTGTTCTGCCCAGTTTAAAGCTATTGAAATTTAACTGGAATGATAACAGTACCAGAAACAAGACACCTCCAAAATTGTTGAGGAACGTCAACACGCCAATCGGCACCATACTGTACTCTGAAACACCATTGTAAGAGTTACTCAAATCAATTGTTGCCAGCGAGTTGGTCTGTCCAAAGTTAAAGAAGACGGAATTGCACAAGACAATTGTCAAGGGTTGTGAAAGTGCAATATTCGCAATCGGATCATCACTCCTAAATTCTTCAAACAATTCTACCAAATAATCTCTCATCAAACTTAATACTAGAAACATTGGGATATTGTTCAACGAGCACTGATACACCAGTACCAATAAAAGAATGTCATTCAAGTCTTTAAGCACATTGGCGCGGAGTCTTTGTACTCTCGCAAAGACCAATCTCAGTGCAATACACGCACCAATGAGGTAGAAATAGGTTGCGCTCAAACTGATTATAAACCCTTTATCGTCCATGAGAGAGTCACTAATACGATAACTCCATGGGAGGTCCTGTCCGTCAATCTCAGCAAAAAGAACTTTGAAGCAAATGATGAAAGCCACTGAGCTCATATTCAACAGCTTCACCACAGGACCTCCATTCCCGCGTAGTCTGAAACAAACGTGAAGAACAGTTAGTACAATCAGAGCCCACTTCAACAGTGGCATCGTGGTCAATATCACATCAAAAGAGGACTCGTTGATGAACTTCTGGCCCATATTGTTCCAGTTTCTTAGGACACGCAAGTAGAAGAGGACTACAATCGCACGTAAATCCCTCATCCAGATAAAGGCAACTGAGGCTATCGCCATGATTATCCACCACCAGATCTGATGTTCTTCCTCTACCAAGCTGGAGCCGAATGCACTAAACCCAAGTAAGAGTGGAATAGAAACGTTGATCAGGATGAGTCTGTAGTCTTTAACGTTGTTCCGAGTAAGAACAAGGCTGACTATGATGCACAAAACGTTGATTGCAATGCCTCCCAAAATCTTTGGGATGTCATAATTGGTGGCATTTTGAGTAAGATCTGATTGCAAATCGCGCAGTTGTTCATATATGTCATTCATATCGTCTTTTATAACAATATTTGGTTCAAAGTTTTTGAAATGGTTGAAGTTATCAGTGATCAATCTTCTCTGTTGTTCGGCAGGCCATAACGGCAAGAGCTCCTTGATGAAAATGCCCAAACTGTTCATGGGAATAGGCAAATGCAATAAACTGGCAATTGTCGGGACAATGTCAATCTGCTGGATTTTGGAATAATATTCAAAACCTTCGTTATATGGCAATGGTGAGACTTGATGTTTTGCCAACCCATTCAGTTTGTCAGAGATGAAAAGAAGAGCAGCAGAAGTCTCACCACTAGAAGACCCTCCATGGTTTCCAATCTCATTCATACCATGATCGCCAAGTACGATAAACAAAGTATCTTCATCCAGTTTCTCATAAATTTGCTCTATGATCCCATCCATTTCCGCCTGCTTTGGCTTCATGAATACAGAATTCGGGCCACCCTTGTGTCCAATGTGGTCCAGTCCCAGATAATGCAAGATCAAACAGTCCCAGTCCTGTTGACTCAACTCGTGATCAAGATGTCTCGTCACATTGTTATCCACTTCAGTAAAGTCGCTGACAAAAAAACTGGCAGTGCCTTCCTTCGCATCAAACAGGTCAGGGAATAACTTGAGCCAGGTATCATCACCAAACATATGGATCTTCTTGCCCTTAATTTTGAGCTGCTGGATCCAGCTGTCTTGTTTTGCCAAGTTATTCGACGCGTCCTCTTCAATAACATTCAGCACAGCATCGAGGAAATTAGGTGTAGAACCCGTAGTAATACCTTTCAACCTTGGTAGTGTCACTGTTGGTGGGTTAGAGAAGGCAGTGAAACCCATTGCACTGCCCTTATTGATCAGACTTTGGGAAAATTTCATATCTGAGTTATCTGAGAAGACAAAGTCTGATCGCAAAGCATCAATAACCATCACTACTACCTTATTGAAGACAGGATCAAAATGGCCCGTACCATCAATGTCAGCTCCATCATTGAAAGTGTTGAACCCTTGTAGAACAATCTTGGACGGGAAGAATCCCAAGCAGAATAGTATAAGGCCTGCAAAATGAGCCAAATTAATGCCTGCTAGGGCAAACCACTTCATTCTGACTCCTTGTTAGTAAGTGCTTAAGCAGTGCAGTAACAACGAACTGTCCCTCTTCGAAAAGTAAACACACCATAAGGCCGCAACGCAGATGATCTGACTTACGAGGGTAAATATACCACGTGAAGTCATTGGGTTTTCTGCTTGTATCTCGGTTCTTAAAACCCGATAAAAACTGCAAAAAAAGGAGCGAGCGTTGAGGTTAGTGGCTTGAAGTTAACAGATTCAAAACCTAAACAGCATCCAATTGCCAGGTTCTAATCAAGATGTCATTCAATTCCAATCCTGCTGTTGTCATGGGTAAGTTCATCTTTGCTTTTGTTATAAATCGCCTGTTCTGTTTTTAATTCTAACTTTTTCCAAACAGACAAGTAAGCCTCCATCCAAGCCCACTATGATTTCCCCCAGCAGAAACAGTTATACTAACTATTCAAACAGTGGTACTGGTCTGACCAAACTAGGTTTTGCTGGTAACGATTCTCCATCATACGTATTCCCAACTGCCATTGCCACCCGTGCTGGTGGTGCTGCTAAAAAGTCCCATACTTCCCAGTCTCAATCGAACTTCCTCGCCTCCAAAAGAGGTACCGAAGATCTGGACTTCTTTATAGGTGATGAGGCCATAGAAGCCTCAAACACACAGGCATACTCTCTATCCTACCCTATCAAGCACGGGCAAATTGAAAACTGGGATCACATGGAAAGATTCTGGGAGAACTCTATTTTTAAGTACCTTAGAACAGAGCCAGAAGACCACTACTTCCTCCTCACTGAGCCACCATTGAACCCTCCAGAAAACAGAGAGAACACTGCTGAAATCATGTTTGAGTCCTTCAACTGTGCTGGTTTGTACATCGCTGTGCAGGCTGTCCTGGCCTTGGCTGCGTCCTGGACCTCATCCAAGGTGACTGACCGTTCTTTGACTGGTACTGTTATTGACTCCGGTGATGGTGTCACTCACGTTATTCCAGTTGCTGAAGGTTATGTCATTGGTTCTGCTATTAAGAACATTCCAATTGCTGGTAGAGATATCACACACTTTATCCAGTCTTTGCTTAGAGATAGGGGCGAGCCAGACACTTCCTTGAGAACAGCTGAGCAGATCAAGCAACAGTTCTGTTATGTCTGTCCAGACATTGTGAAAGAATTCAACAAGTTCGATAGAGAGCCAGAGAAATTTGCCCAATACATGGTCGAAACTACAAGAGGCCCACAAAAAAAGGTTGATGTTGGTTATGAGAGATTTTTGGCTCCGGAAATATTCTTCAGTCCAGAAATTGCCTCCTCTGACTTCCTAACCCCACTTCCAAACGTTGTTGATCAAGTGATTCAATCTACTCCAATCGATGTGAGAAAAGGCCTCTACAAGAATATTGTTCTAAGTGGTGGGTCCACCATGTTCAAGGACTTTGGCCGTCGTTTGCAAAGAGATCTAAAACACCTGGTTAATGAGAGAATTACAGCCTCTGAGAATCTATCCGGTGGTACCAAGTCATCTGGTGTCGATGTCGAAGTTATTAGTCATAGAAGACAGCGACACGCAGTTTGGTTTGGTGGTTCTTTACTAGCCCAAACCTCTGAATTCCAAAGTTACTGCCACACGAAGCAAGACTACGACGAGTATGGCCCAAACATTGTTAGAAATTTCTCCTTGTTCAACATGCCATAAAAATTTTACAAAAACTCTTCACTTCTATAAACGATTATTACTGACTGATATTGGCATTGTAGTGTATGTGCGTATCAATGATACCAAAGAATTCATTCAGTATTCATCTTTACCACTAATAATGACATCGTTGATCTTCAGAATCATTCTAGTCAACTGAGAAGCCAACAGTAATTGTTCCTTCTTGCCGATCAATGGATCCACAACAAACAATTCCTTCATATCGTTAGATCCCTTACCTAGACAGTCAACACCCAGGTTTGGATTTTTCTCCTTGATCTGTTTAGACTTCAAATTGGACAAAGTCTCAATTGGATCCAAACCAGAGTTTTCAGCCAAAGTCATTGGAATTTGGTCCAGTGCATTAGCAAAGGCTCTGAATGCATATTGGTCGATACCTTTCTGTTTGTCTGCGGCTTCACTAACGGCTAAAGAGGCAGTAATTTCAGCAGAGCCACCACCATAAACGACTCTGTCATCACGGATCAAGTTACGCACAACACATAGAGAATCATGCAGGGCTCTCTTGGCTTCATCCACAATCATCTTGTTGGAACCTCTCAAGAAACAAGTAACAGCTCTTGAGTTTTCACATTCTTCAATAACAAGCATACGGTCCTTGGTCGTACCAAACTCTAGCTCATACACCTTACCAGCCTTACCAAGCTTCTCTTTCGACAAGTCCTCAAATCTTGGAACAATCTTACCCTTGGTTGCGATGGCAATCAATTCAAGTTCTGGTCCACCAACCCATCTAACAGCAGGTAACTTGTTTTGTAGTAAAAGATGGTTGGCTTCATCATCAAAACCCCACTGACAAATAACCAGGTTAGCCCCGGAATCTTGGACATATTTAATCATTTCTTTGAACTTGTCTTGCTCGTAGTTTTGTAGATTCTTGAATTCCTCAACTGTGGAGATATCAAGTTTGTGCTTTGTCTTTGGCTTTGGAGGTTCAAATGGGCATGTCAAGATGGCAATATTGACATCTTCAATCTTCTTTGACATTTGATGGTGTGAGAAATCTTTATCTAGAACAACACCCTTGATCAACTTGGAGTCTTCCAAGGATCCACCAACTTTACCTTCAACCTTAATCAGTTCGAAATCAACATCCTTTCTCTCATCGTCAGCAACTGACAGCACTGCGTCAACAGCCATTTTGGCGAACTGTTCGTGAGCCTTTGAAACAATCTTAGAACCCAGAGATGTTCTAGCAGCCCTCAGCAAAATATCAACCTTATTCGTCTCAATATCGTCTGAAATCTTGTCTAGTTGCTCGATAGCCACTTTACAGGCTTCGTCAAACCCATTGGCAATCTTGATTGGATGAATGCCCTTGTCAATCAGCTCCAAAGCCTGGTCTAAAAGTGCACCTGCGAGAACAACAACACCGGTGGTACCATCACCAATCTCATCATCTTGGGATTTAGACAACTCAACCAACAGCTTGGCAATCTCATTTTCCAACTCCATCTGTGACAAAATGGTGGCACCGTCATTGGTAATGGTGATATCACCATCTGGACTGATCAAGATCTTGTCTAGACCTCTTGGACCCAGTGAAGTCTTCACAATGGACGCAACTGATCTTGCAGCGAGGATGTGTTGTTTCTTGGCCTCAACACCATGAAGTCTCTTCTTGTTACCCTGATCTCTCACAATGATGAACGGTCTCCCCATTTCATCCTGTGCGACAATCGCGTTGGACATGTCTGGCATCTCCATCATTTGTTGAGCCATTGTTTCTGAGATGTTGTTACAAATCCAGTGACACGAACACGCTAGCCTTTTTTACTTTTGCCTCCCTTATATATAAATTATCTTGATCAATATTTTTGTTTTGGCGACGATAGAAAAAAAAATACAATGGTGTTTGGGTGATTCTCCCATAGGGGGAAACTTCTCTAAATAGGTGTTTATTGGTCTTTTTCGAATAAATGTAGTAAAAAAAAAACTCACCTCATCGCTCACCAGTTTTCCAAAGTCTGTGTTGATTAGAGATATCCCAAGATGAGTGTGATTGGTTCCTTGATCTTCTGTCAGGATTGCGGTGACCTTCTCGAAAACCAAGCTGAAGGTCATACCATTAACTGTGTGGTTTGTTCCAGATCATATGATGCCAAACGTATGTATAATATACTGGGATCTTGAAACATAGATTAGATTTTGTAATGATACTAACAAAGTTAACAGAACTGTCAAACTTGAAGGTTATTACCAAATCTTCCGACGACGCTTTTCCATCTGCTTTGAAGTTGAGACAGTCCTCCGTGAAGACCAGTTTGAAGTCTAACGATCTCGAGGAAGGTGCCACTATTAAGGAAAAATGTCCAAAGTGTGGAAACGAAGAGATGCAATACCACACCCTGCAGCTACGTTCTGCTGATGAGGGTGCCACTGTGTTTTACACCTGTACCGAGTGTGGTTACCGCTTCAGAACAAATAACTGAGCATTCGTGATGTCTTATGAATTGTACAATAGAAATAGAGGTTCAGCTAACAGCCAAAACAGTAGCCGAGATGACACAATAGCATCCAATTAAAAAAGTACCCAAAACAATAACAAATAATCTAAAAGAAACACTCCTCTCCCTTAGACGGCATTAGCGTACTCCAGTTCGCCAGAATTCTCATACTCGTACATATCCAGGGCAACAATGGCAGAGTCTCTGACAACCTCATCTTCATCCTTTGCAAATGCTTGAAGAATTGGCAACACCTCATCAGTGGCGATTGATCCCAAAGCTTCAGCAGCCTCGTGTCTCACCATTGGAGCTTCTTCAGTTCTCTTCAACACTTCAACCAACGATGGAACAGTAACAGGGTTACTTAGTTGACCAAACACATAAGCAATCTCGTGCTTGAATAGTGCAGATGGATCGTCAAACCCAGTGGCCAAAGCCAAGCATGCCTCGTCGCTTCCAATGTCTCTTAGTCTGAACATGGCTCTGTAACGCTCGAAAAGAGGAGTCTGTTGGTCATTCAAGATATTTGTGAGCTTCTCGATCTTAGCCCCTTGGTCCAAAGCCAAAGGTGGAGCAGGGTCAATGGAAGAATAGGCAGATTTCTGCAAGACTTCCTCCTTGGACTTCTCAGAGTTCTCCCACTTAATTCTCTCAATCGCCAACTCACAGGTTTGTCTAATCTCTAGAAGTGGGTCGTTGACCAAGTAATCTTGAAGAAGTTCAAGGGACTCTTTGTCACCAAGAGCACCAAGAGCCTCGGCAGCCTCGTGTCTTACCATACACTGTTGGTTCTCCTCATCTTTGAGCACTTCCCTCAAGATTGGCGCACCAGATAGGTTCTTGGTCTGCCCTAAAACGTATGCAACCTCGTGCTTCAGCAGTTCAGAAGCATCCTGAAAGCACTCGCCAATATAGTTAACAGCAAGATCTGCTCTTTCCCTGTCTTGGTCAATCTCAGAACCAACAGACTTTAAGTTAAAAAGGGCTCTGAATCTGACAGCAAGCTTTTCATCACCTGACTTGTTGACAAGAATATCTCTCAGTTGCTCTAGAGTTGCAGTATCCACGTTCATTTTGCTAGTCCTCTCTCCCTCTCTCTTTCAAATAGGAAAAAACAGGTGTAAACTGTCCAAAATTTTTATGTCAAAGTCGAAGAAAAAAAATCCGATGAGATGTTTTGTGGGCCGGGTAATGATTCCTTCCCCCATATATTGCCTCTCTTTCCCTATATCCATCATCATCACAAAACACAAGCAACTTGAACTGTCCAACCTCCAAAATATTCAGTGCATTGGAACAATCCAAAATGAACAACATTCTTCCAAAGCGGCGAGTTCGACTAGTTGTCAGTCTTGCAATTGGCCTCATGGTGTTTCTTTTCATAAAGCGATTGTCATCAGACAACGAGGATGCGATGGAACCGAACTTACAAGCCCTTGAAAGACTACAAGAGATCTACAAGGATGAACATGGCCTAGAATCCAAACTCCCACCAAAATCACAAAACTTGGGGAAACCACTTTCTAAAACCAAACAGACAAGCTGGTTTAAAGGTGGGGAGTGCCCCTCATACCTGGAGTACTCTGAACGTTCACATGGACCTGTATCCAAAGGCCCATTGAAACTACCCTACCAGAGACCTGAAGAGAAGTGCCGCACATTCAGGTCACCATCAGTTGAAAAATTGATTCATGAGTTACTGAAGAGAATTGAAGATCCTGATCTTGCTAGACTGACAGAGAATGCTCTCCCTAATACTTTGGACACCACCATTCTTTACCATTCCACGAAATCACCAGGAGACTTTGAAACATTTGTGGTAACTGGAGACATTCATGCCGAATGGATTCGTGATTCTGCACGTCAGTTGTCTATATATCATAGCTTGACACCCTATGAGCCTGAGCTGAAGAATATGATTAAGGGTGCAATAAACACCCAGGCAAACTACATCACCGTGAGTCCTTACTGCAACGCATTTCATCCACCATTAAAGTCAGGTATCAGCAGAGGAGAGACTGCAATGGACAAAGTCTTTCCTAAACCCAACTGGCTGGTCGTATTTGAATGTAAATGGGAGATTGATTCACTAGCTTCATTCTTAACATTGACCAGAGAATATTATGAAGCCACTAAGGACCCTTCTATTTTCGACGAAAGATGGCTCAATGCAATGACAAATTTACTCACTGTATTGAAGAGGGAATCCTCTCCAACCTTTGACTCCAATGGAAAAGTTTTGCCATTCTACTATACATTCCAACGAGAGACAAATATAGGGTCAGAGACTCTACCATTGGCTGGCCTAGGAAACCCTGTAAACTTTGATATAGGGCTCATCAGATCCGCTTTTAGACCAAGTGATGATGCTACGATATATCAATTCTTCATTCCTGGTAATGCACACATGCAGGTGGAACTCTCAAAGATCAGCGACATTTTGCTCGAAGTCAAGAATAAGATAACTAACAAGAAATATAACAATGAAAGGCTAACTCTGATAATTGACAGTTCTGTGAAGTTTGCTAAGGATATCAGGGCAGCTATTTACGAACATGCAGTTATTGACCATCCGAAGTGGGGAAAAGTCTTTGCATATGAGATTGACGGGTATGGAGGTACAAATCTTATGGATGACGCTAACATTCCCTCACTTTTATCTCTACCTGATTTGGGATTTATCTCAAAGGATGATAAAATCTATCAAAACACTAGAAAAATGATTCTCAGCAAATCTGGAAACCCTTATTATTTACAAGGGCCATACTTTCAGGGAATAGGCGGGCCCCATATTGGCATCCACAACGCCTGGCCAATGAGTTTGCTTCTCGAGATACGAACATCAGACTCAGACGAGGAGATATTGAAACACTTGAAGATGATTAAAACTACCACAGGTGGGTTAGGTTTAATCCATGAGAGTGTTCAAGTGAACATTCCAGATGGCTACAGTTTCACCAGGCCATGGTTCAGCTGGGCTAATTCCGAATTTGGAAAGACTATCTTGGATTTGGCAAAGCGTAAACCTCACTTAATCTTCAAAGACGAGTACAAAAGGGCTAGGTTTGATATTGCTAACATTCTTTGAAATATAGACAAGATCACACGAACGTTTTATTGTTGGTTAATATACTTTGCAATATTCACCGCTGTTTTACTGGATGCAGTCTTGGCTGTACTTTCGTAAGCATCCTGGTATTGTTTTATCAACTCATCATCTTGAACCTCTTGGTTTCTGTCTTCTGGGAAAGTATATTCTCTCTCGACATCCTCTTCATCATCGGGAAGAACCAAGCCATCGTGCTCACCGTCTTCAATACTCTCAGTGTCTGAAATAACATCGATACCGTCATCCTGCCCTTTCTTCTTTTGTTTCTTCTTCTCATCAATTCCCAAGTCATTCATTAGGTTGCTTAGATTCTTGTGTTTTCTTTGCTGTTCTTTCTCCTCCTTTTCCTTTATAATTCTTTCTCTCTCGCTCTTGTAGTAGCTCTCATACTCATCAACCTTACGATCAACAGCTTCTAGAAACTCATCGAAACCTTCACCGGTAAAACTACTAACACCAACAACATCCAACTGTGAATAAAACTCCTCCAGCATCAAACTCATAGAATTGACAAGAGAGGTCATGTATCCTGATCCCATGCCATCATCATCTTCCATGTTGTTCAAACTGGTCTGGAAAGCTTCAAAATCTGTCATCCATTCCTTAGCAAAGTCTGCCTTCTGAACATCCGTCTTGTTGAACACTATGATCATAGGCAACTTGGTTTTGTAAAGGATGGAACAAGCGTACAGCATATTAGAAATGAAAGTGGTAGGAGATGTGTTTCTTGGTGTGTCCACGATGTAGGCAATCACAGTTGGAAAACTTGAGGCAAATGCTTCAGTGATAATAGCACCAGACGCACTCCATATGAAGCACTCAATCTGCCCTGGTGTATCAATAATCACATTCTGGTACTTATCAGACTTGTTCTCAACAAGTTTCAATACCTGGTCGATCTTTGTCGAGAACAAATTCAAGGAGGTCACAATAGCACCATTTGGTCCCAGTTTATAGTTCTCCATGACCTTCTTGTACTTGATGGAATCTCTGATATCGATGTTGGCACCATAAGGAATCTTAAGAACAGCAGGGTCGAGATTGATGACATATGGAGGAGTGTTTTTGCTGTGAAGATGTGAATTCAGACGCTGCATGAATGTAGTCTTTCCTGAACCGGCCATACCGATACATAACACTGTACTTGGAGCCATCTTGATGTTCGCGTTCTTGGGATTAGTAAAGGTGGAAAGCGTTTAGTTTTTTTTTCTGGTATCAATCAATAGGCATCGGAACAAAATTCATTTTGATTATGTCATCGATACTATTTCCATTGGAGTGGATGCTCGAACGGTGGTTTTAGACAAAGGCATATTCCTACATTTGGCTGAGAGATGAACTTCAACATCTATCATGGGATTCAAGGTATTAAATTCAAGCATATACCTTCAATAACCTCTCTTCAATTCCGTCAAAAACATTCTTGCCACCCAAAATCTTCAAATCATTGGCTTCCTTATCAAACTGAGCTTGCAACTGCTTTCTCTCATTGTTAGAGTTCGCACCCCCAAAGGCCGGCATCATTGGTGGTGGCTGTTGTTGCTGTTGCATCATCTGATTAGCAATATCACCTTCGCCAATCATCAGGTTGTAGACTGAGTTCAAGCCCAGGATGGCAATGAAGTACCACGAGATCGAACTCACCCAGCGAACATCCAAGTCAGCAGTTGAAACTCCAGATTGAAGCATTTGTTTGAATTTGAAAGTTAGAGGGAATGGCAGTTTCATTAGGACAAATCCAGCAAAGAAGTAATTCACCCAACCCATCATCAAGTACTGGGCAGCCATGTTACCAAACTGGTTTTTGGCCATATTCATCATGGCATCAGTTGAATTAGCATCAAACTGAGGCTGTTGCTGTTCCTCTTCAGTCTTCTCAGGTGGGAGGAGGGATCCATTCGTCATCAGGTCAACAAGGTGAGTCTGTCGTGTCTTGAACGGATTAGAAAGAAGTGTCCAATTGTTCTGTTTAAACAACGCCACCTTACGGAGTGTCTCACCTTGCTTGTGCTTAAGGTCTAAGAGAGGGAGCTTCTTGGAAACGGAAAGAAGGAGGTTCAACTGTTGACGGATAAGGCCAAAAAGAACCATTGCTAGTGAGATTGGGAGTAGTGCCCAATACTTCAGACTTGGATCTAGCACAAGATTTGGAACAGGCATGATCGAATTCTGATCCAGATAATGGTGGTATGATGATCTATCAATATGATGTTCCACGTAGAGTGCTTGCGGCTCGCAGGTGCTTAGTATTGAGTTTAATTGGCAATGTGATGCTGTTGAGAGTTACTGAAATAATCAATTTACAAAAACATGTGCCCTCGGGAAAAGCCACATTGACCGCCGCATATGTTCTCCCGGAATTTGATTTTCCCTAACCAATTGGAATCGGATATGATCAATACCTTGATCATTGGCACTTTGCTGTATATAAACAAAGTGGCCACCGAGTCGCCTCCTATATGTCACCGGAATCCTGAAGATATCCCTAGAATAATTCCAATGTTATTTCATATAGGCAATAGACTATATCAAAAGCATATCGGGTTCCTCCGTCGGTGTACACTATTAACAATTTTACTAGATTTCTACAATTTTACTAGATTTCTAATTTATCATTTATCGGTACAACAAATATTAATCTTTTTTTTCTTCTTTCTCTTCTTCTTCAATTAACTCTATTGATTCGATGATGGGTATACCGTGCTCTCTCTCTCCCGCATACTTCTAATTTTATTCCAACCTAGGAACTCAGTGTGCAATATTAAAAAGAGTAAGATGAAAGTCACGTGTACAAAAGCCTGGCTGGCGCAATCGGTAGCGCGCACGACTCTTAATCGTGCGGTTGTGGGTTCGAGCCCCACGTCGGGCAGTTGTTTTACTTTTTGCTTACCTAATTCTTTTTCCTGTAAGGTTGTCAGCTTAGTCCACTTGAAGTCTATAGTTCAATATTTTCCACCATCATTCTCACATACGCCAACCATTGCGTCAATTCTCTTGTCTAACAGGAGCAAAAGTTGAGAAGTTTGGTACCTTCATGCAAGTGGTATATCATCCTCTTTCTGCAATAAAAGATAATGTCACTGTAACAACCATAGCCAAAGCGACCCAATAATTCCAGTGAGTCTTCCAACTGAGGCCGACAACGAAGAGAAAAGAATATTTTAGCAGTTCAGACACATTGGATTTTAGAACCATAGCCAACAAAACAAGCTGAATAGACATAATGCCAATGGTTTTATATTCATTTTCTTTCTCTTCAATGACCTCTTCAAATTCCTTCTCAAAAAAGGGTGGTTCATCTTCAGCATTGATAGTCTCACTGGTCTCAATACGACCCAATCTACCAAGGACTTCTTCAAGTCCAATTCTATCCTCTGGTTCCCTCCTTGTCATGTCACAAATCAAATCAATGATCGCATCGAATCCCTCTCTTTTACCAATTGAGTGATTAAAGAGCTCAACTTCATCTTGAAGATCTTTTACCTCAAATCCTTTGCTTTTGAAAGGAAGTTTGCCAAAAGTGAGAAAGTAGAGAATCATACCTAAGGAGTAAACATCACTTGCCTTCGAGAACTCCTTCAACTCAAAAAGCTCAGGGGCACAATACTCCAAAGTACCAGTTGCACCAGTTGCATATCTTTTGGAACCTTCAAGTTGTGACTCTCCAAAGTCACCAATCAACACTCTGGGAAGTGGTGTTGCCGTCTCTAAACTAGGGAAATATGGAAATTCAAACTCAGAAGATAGCAAGCAGTTTGATGGTTTCAAATCGCGATGGATGACATGACTAGAATGTAGCTCTTGGACCCCAGAAACAATATCTGTGATAATAGCCACTATTTCTTTGAGGTTTAGTAGCCTCCCTTCGAGATGGCGAATCTTGTGCTTTTTCATTTGCTTCACCGTCAACGGAGGGTTCTGTAGCCATTCAACAAAGTCTTCCAAATTACCACCGGAACAATACTGTTGCAGAATGAACGCACATGGGACTTCCGGCCCTATAGCGGGCTGATCCAGCTCTAACCAGACATGGAAATAACGCACCAAATAGGTCGCTTTGCAACTCAATTGAACTAAAACCTCAACTTCAGCAAGAACACGGTCAAGGATTTGAGGATCATCCCCAACAGTGATTTTCTTAAGAGCAAACTGACCTAATTGATGTGAGTGTAGATTATGCTGAACCAAATATACTGAGCCGCGCGCCCCACGACCCAGGAGTTTGAGAGTGGTGAAAAAGGTTTCCGTGTAGTTGGGAGAAAAGAGGGAGGCAGGCAATTGATTCTTCGCAGTGAAATCAAGGAGTTTAAAATAACGATCGTGAATGAAATCTTGCTCTTGATCGTGATCGATATTTGTATGATTTTCGGCGGCAATTCCATTACTGGTTCTTCTCTGCTGGTGCTGTTGTTGTTCTCGACCATGACTGTTTTTTCTTCCCCCTCTGAGATCACCACCACAGTGAGGGCATATTGCACCCTGTTGAGGAACACTACCGTTATCAATAGCTAATGCACTATGGTTGCTGGTGTCGTCTACTAAAACAAGCTCGTTGGTGGTTGTGTCTTGGATCACCATAAGCGCATCTGTGCGGAGCACTATTCGTTGCTCTTTACTTCCAAGAACAAGATCCTGCGGTGTTGACGACCTTCTCACCTGTGAAGAATAAGGCACAAGACTCATAGTTGTCTGTTAGGTCTCCAGAAGATCTGATCTGCTGATTTTCTATGTTAAAACTTTACAGTTGTGTGTGGTGTGTTTATGTTATGTGTCAAGTCAGCTGATGTGTGGACTTCGAATCTTCTCTCACTTAAACTGGTGGGCTCCACCGGATCTCAGGATCCATATTCAGTCGGAATTCGTTGCGTTGCTTACTGAGGTGTCAGCAAACCAAGCCAACCACCCGTGACCAGCTTTAGCTAGAGTCTCCTACTTGACCCTGGCCCCTGACCCTGACCTCTGATCTGATTTCTGATTTCTGATGTCTCATTGACACCTCGATCTAGACGCACATTGGACGTGGTATCTAGAGTATAATACTTCTGTAGGCAAGCCCAGAGGCCAGAAGGCACTGTTCCCTACAGTCTTCAGAACCACAAATAGATACCAGGCTAGCATTGCTGCTGTTGCTACACTAACACAAGTAGCCAAGGAAGAGGCGAAGAATTGATCATTGATCATACAAAGAAGAGGTTTGTGGCTTGCTTACCTAACAATAGCTTGGTTACATCGGCATTCCCCTCTCGCTCGCACATTTTTTTTTTAATACGCACTGCCTCAACCTGCATATTCTCCTAAAAATAATTTAACATTTTGCCAGCCATGAATTGATCATTTAAAAGACGACCAATGTGCTAAACTTTACAAACAACTTTACAACTTTACTATTGATAGTTCATCAATAGACCACCGCATACACACCTTCACAATCCAAAGCTATAATGGTATCTTGTATAAGATTCTGCTGGGTGCTGATACCCGTCCTGCTCAGTATTGCCACGATCATTCTAGGCGCTTTCTCAATTGCAGGGTCTACTAAAGCAGGCTCACCAGTGGATCAGATCTACTTGCTGAAACTCAACTTGACTGAAATCAACTTCGATACGGCCATCAGAGAAGCATCTGATATGACAGGTGCTGACCTTTCCTCCCTCAGCGAGATCAATATCTCCGAGGCTCTCAATGAGATTGGTTTGAGTGAAATCTACTCTTTTGGCCTATGGTCTTACTGTAGAGGCTCCAACAACAATGGTGACTACAAAGTTGAGAACTGCTCTCACCCTGAGGCAATGTATGCATTCAACCCAGTTGATGTCCTCAAGTCTGAGTTGAACGGTTATGATATCATGTTACCTCAAAGTGTTGAAGATTACATTTCTACTGCCAAGACACTCAACAAGGTTATCTTCATCACAGCGATCATCGCGGTGTGCATGTCAGCACTCATGCTTCTATTAACGTTGGCCTCCTTTTGCTCCAAGGTTGTTTCATGTATTGCCTTCATTTGCAGCATTATCACCGTGGTTGCCATTTTGCTGGCATCTGCATCCTCCACTGGGACCTTTTTGATCATTTCCCGTTATTTCAATGATGCCGCAGATGACTACGGTATTAATGCTGGATTGGGTAACTATCACTACTACGGGCTCATTTGGGGTGCCGCTGTAGCATCTGTTATCGCCATGTTCTTCAATTTATTTGCCATCTGTTGTGGCAGAACCAAATCAAAAAGAGCTCAAAACAGTGAAGAGTCTGCTCCAATGATGGTCTACCAGGAGAAGCCATACTACCAGTAACCATGTGTTGCTGCTTGCTGTGAGAAGAAAACAAAGAAAGAGAATGAGCACAACAAACAACCCCCAGATAGAGAGAATAGCCACACCAGATGCCTTTTTGTGGCTATCTAACTAGTGATGATTTCATACCAACAACTAACTTAATTTCCAAAATTGTAGTAAAGCAGTACTTCGAATCTCTCCTTTCATCCCTTCTCGTCAAATAAAAAACATTAGAAGCCAAATCAGGAATATGTTAGATTGGCTGCTGCGCTGGTGGTTTACCTTACAACTGAAAATCAGCGAGAAAGGGAGTGAACAAGATTGAGGAGGTCCTGACCCTTTGACCGACAGTAGGAAGTCCTATTTTGTTTTTTCAAGGGAATAAATAATATTGGTGGTATTTTTTTGTGTCAAAAAGTGGGCTTTGAAAAAACGCAAAACAACAGGGCCTATACCGTTTCTAAAAACGGCATCCATCCAGGACTTTGAATAAAGAAACTCACAAGTGTATTTTTATCATTTAGTAAATAGCTACTTAAAAACACTTCATACAACTACCCGTCTTACTAAAGAATACTAAAATCACACATACCAGTGAAACAATGTTTAATGAAAGGGGATATCATACAGTTCTCTTTAACGAAGGTTCGAATGGCAAGAAGACAGCCACTATACTTAAGGACCCAATAACAGCACCACATACCCAGATAGGAACACTAGAACCACTCTTTGCACCATAGTAGTAGACAACTGGCGAGAAAGCACCAAAGACTCTGCACACAACCAGCGCCATACCCACTCCAGTGCCTCTGGCCTTTGTTGGGAACGTCTCTGGAGTGTACGCATATAGAACACCATAGTAAATGTTAAAACAGAAGTAGGTGGCTGCACCAAAACCAGCATCAGCAGATGGAGTTCTCACTGTGGTGTAACCGAACAGGATTGCCATTGTGGCAATGGCACCAATGGCCAAAACACCTCTTCTACCAACAAGAATATTCTTGGAGCCAACCTTGAACTTTAGAAGGATCAGAAAACCAGCAAAGATAGGACCGAAGATACCTGCAAAGTTCGCAATAGTGGCATTTCTGTAAACGACGAAGGTACTGGAACCTGTGTCACCACCATGGGATGCAATAAAGATGTAAAGGAAGTTGTAGAAGATAGAGTAGGAGATACCAACGAAACCCCAAGAGAGAAACACCAGTGCAGTGGAACGGGCAACAAGCTTGTTTTGGAAGAGAATGGATAAGTTGACTCTGATAGAGGACCAAAGTGCCTTCAAAGAAGAGTCCCTGGAAGCGTCAAAGAAATCTTGTTTGATTTCACCACAAGCTTGAAGGTCTTCCAAAGTCAAATCCATTGGGCGATTGTACTTGAGAGCGATGGATTTGAGGAGCTTAACTGCTTCTTCATCCTTTCCCACAGATATCAAAAACTTTGGAGTTTCATCCAGCTTTAGAACGAACAGTCTGACCAAAGCAGCAAATAAACAGATACCAGAGTTGACATACCAACAGTATCTCCATCCTCTATTCAAGTGTGATGGGCAGTAGTTTATATCAGAGCATGAGTTGTTTGGGATGAATGCCCACGAGATCAGGGCTGCAATTGTTTGACCAATACCCCAAAACAGAGCCATAGTGGTATTCAGATATTGATACTTGGAAGGTAGGTATTCCAAAAACACAGAGACATCAGTGGCAATATTTCCACCGGCACTAAAGGCTGAGAGGAACATGAAGATGTTGTATGTAGCATAGCTATCCATACCACCTGTAAGGAAACCGAATATGGAAGTGAGGAGAATCGAGGAGTTGAAGACAATCTTTCTACCAATCATATCGGCACCAATACCAAAGAAGATGGAACCGCAAATCAACCCTGCGTAGAAGACCTCATTGGATACTGGAAAACTGGAGTTACTCCACATCTGACGATCGACATAGACTCTGACAGCTGACTGGATCATCTCCATCTGAGAATCAATGGAGTAACCGAACCCCGCAATCAAGAACAGTTTAGCGTTGTTCCATGTGAAACCAATCTGGTCGATAGCATCGTTAATGAGATGAATCTTTTGGGCAAGAGCAGCGTCATGAGACTCCATTTCGGACATGTCCTCAAGGAGGGCACCTGATTTCGTCTGCATCTCAAGTGAGACTGAGTCTGAGCTCATATGAACGCCAGTTGTCTTCTCCCCACCAAGCATACTGTTGCAGGTAGAAGGATCTATGGACCAACACAGAGAGAATAGTGCAAATTTGTGGAATGTAGGTAGGGGGAGGGAGGTCCTTATATATGCCCCCGATCATGATAATCATCACTCGGAGAATCAGAAAGTATGTATGACTAGGTATATTTAATTACCTGATTGGGAAACATACATATCCTGCAGGTGCCTGCTATAATGATACACACGATACACCTTTGCCCACCACGCGCATCCTTGTTATCTTGGAGGGGATCGGTGAATGGCTTATCTTAAGGATGAGTGTTAGGGTTAAGCGTAAGCGAGTGGAAGGGATAAGCGAGTGCTAATGACTTGGCTGGGTGTTAGTTTCAGCGAGTGTTATTGGAGTGTCAGGTCCAGACGAGCAACTTTTATTTACCCATGAGTGGCTGACTGTTGAAAAAAAAACGCTCCAGCGATAGACCAAATGACATCATAGCACTTTAGCCCCTGCACAAGAAGGTAGAATGACGAAGCGCCCTTCCTACAGCCGCCGCTGCTATGCCCAAGTTTGAGAACTGAAAGGGTGGTCTGGTCTTTCTTTTAGCGATCATATACCAAGTCGTGAAGTGGATTTTTTCCAAGATTCACAACGGTTTTTTTGTCTCGGCTCTAAAAAGAAATGAAGAGCAACCCCTGGCAGTAGGGACCAGAACAGATTATGTTTGATAGTGCTGACCGGCTGATTTGCGACCGGAGGTTGATTGATCACACTTTTATCGGTACTGTACTGGTTCTCTGATTGGGAAAAAAATTGATCACCCATGGAAATCTCCATTTGCGAATGTCTCTGGTTGGTTCTGAGCTCCCTCCGACTTGCCGCATGAGGAAACCTCCGCACCAAACCAAAGATCGTCTTCAGGTATATCACTTATAAGAATCCCCAACCAAATTACAATTCCGACAAAAGTTTCAATGGTGAACAAATAATTATACAATGGCCTTCAACGTCCGCAACACTAACCCTCGTGCCATTACACAAGTGCTGGAACAGGCTTCTCTGACATTCCCGGTCACAAAGCTCCAGGGTATTCGTATTCCTTTGAAAGATGGCACCGAACTCCAAGCTCATGCCTGGATCCCAACACAAGCACTGGAAGGTGGGTTGAAAATTGGCTCGTTAGTGGAGTACATCCCCTACAGAACCGATGTTACTATTCAACGTGATCAGATTCGTCACAGTTGGTATGCGGGTAATGGGTTAGCGTCAATCCGTATTGATATGAGAGGTGCTTCTTCAAGTGACGGAGTGTTGACTGACGAGTACCTCAAGATTGAACAGGACGATGCACTTGAGTGTTTCGACTGGATTACATCCCAGCCATGGTCTAATGGGAACATTGCGATGTTTGGGAAGTCATGGGGTGGGTTCAATGGTTTGCAAGTCGCTGCCAGACAGCACGCTGCTTTGAAGTGTATCATCACTCTTATGTCGACGGACGATAGATACACAGACGATGTCCATTATCGTGGTGGGTGTCTTCTTGCTTCAGACATGTTGTGGTGGGGGTCCACCATGAGCGTTTATGCTCCGAGACCACAAGATCCTCGAGTTGTTGGTGATAGTTGGAAGAGAAATTGGTTAGAAAGGCTCAATGTTGAACCAATGGTTAAGAATTGGATGGAGCACCAAACTAGAGACGAGTATTGGAAACATGGTTCAATCAATGAGGATTATTCCAAGGTTAACATCCCTGTGCTGGCTGTTGGTGGGTGGAGAGATGGATACACTACACCTGTCTTCAGAATGGTGGAGAACTTGCCACATCCAGACTCTGCAGGTATCGTTGGTCCATGGGTGCACGAATACCCAGAGATTGCCGAGCCTGCTCCAAAGGTTGGGTATCAACAATTATCCCTGAAATGGTTCAAGAAGTACTTACATCCAGAGGAGAAGACTGACTTCTCTTTGCCAAAAATGACTGCGTATGTCCAGGATCCTTGCTCAATCGGAGAAAGCTACTCTTACAGAGAAGGTAGGTGGGTTTCTCTGGTTGATCCAAATGAGAAGTCTACTACTTCATTGTTCTTGGCTAAAGAGAACAGATTAGCCGCTGATGCCTCAGCTATTGACTCAAACGTTTCTGGTTTGTTGTCACATGGTCAGTTCAGAGGCACGTACTGTCCATTCGGTTTCAAGGGTGACTTTCCTGCTGATCAGAGACTTGAGGATGCCAAATGTGTCGTCTTTGACTCCGAAGTATATGAATCTGACCTTGAATTGCTCGGTGAGCCAACTCTAAAATTGAGTCTGTCCTCAGACTCTCCCTTGGCCAACTTATCAGCAAGATTAGTTGACATCTACCCAGAAAATGGTGAACATGTACTTATATCCTGGGGCCAATTAAACCTCACACACCGTGTGTCTCATGAATTCCCAACTTTGTTGACACCAGGTAAGAAGTACGATGTTGAGATCAAACTTGATGTCTTGGGAATTTCCCTAAAGGCAGGCCATAAGCTTCGTGTTGCCCTCTCTACCACTGACTGGCCACAAAACTGGCCAACTCCAACTATTCCAACAGTGAAGGTACACAGTGGTGAATTGGTGCTTCCATTGGTGAACACCTCCCAGGTCACCACATCTCCAGTATTTGAACAGGCCAGCATCATGACGGGTATCAAGACAGAGTTGATAAAACCTTATGACAGAATTAAAACCACATCGTTCAACTATAGTACCAACACACACACCTTGACAGATATTCAGGACTCTGGTCTGGCTCGTCTTGGTGATTATGAGGAGCTATCTGGAATTTTTCACGGTTCCTGGAACAAAAATGAATTCAGTGTTGTTGAAGGTGAACCACTCAGTGCAAAGAATGTTAACTGGTGGACTTATGACATGGGAAGGGAGGAAGACAACTGGGCAGTTCATCTGGAGACTGAGTCTAGCCTGACCTGTGACAAGAAGAACTTCTTCTTGAAGGTTGAAATGAAGGCTCAAGAGAATGGCAAGACAGTCTTTGAAAAGGTTTGGGATTACACGATTGAGAGACAGTTCATATAATATGGATGTCGTCTGTTGTGTCCCTTTGTTGATATTTCCAAGTACAATAATTCAACATTTGGCAGTTGTGAGAAAATGTAGAAGACCACGTATGATGAAATCTCCCTTGAAGGTTAATAAACCCCAATTCTTTCTTGAAACTTCGTTTAGTGCATACACCAGCTAGCTAAAATTTGAAACCGGGGATGATGTAATGGGACTGACAACTTCACCTGTATGTCCGAAAAACACGAGCACCACTTTCTTTTCCCGGATTATTGAAGCTAACCAAACCAAATCAAAACAAACATTTCATTTATTAAACCAAGCTTTAAGCAAAAAAATAAACAGAATCCCAGCTCTGCCCGCATTGCCTTCCAGCGCTTAATGTCATTGTTAGAGAAAGCTCTCGTTCCTGGACAAAACCCTGATCCACCTTCTCGTATGGTAAACAAGAGACGTCGAGTTGTCTACTCTTGTGAGAACTGTCGTTCCAAGAAACTTCGATGTGATAGAGAACGTCCCATATGCTCCACTTGTGTGAAGCACAACCTGTTATGCGAATACTCAGCTTCGGTTAAAACTTCTAGTGCTCCCCATATTAATTCTAAACCACTTGATGCACAGATTCGTACACTTCAGGATCATCTCTATGCTCTTGAACAGAAAAGAGAGGAATTCTCCAGGCACCAAGAAGAACCTAGTAATGAAAAAGACCAAAACATCTCAAAAGGTGTCAACTTCACTCACATAATGTCATTTCCAAATCTAATTACCATGAACAAGTATTTGGCGTCATTCTCTATGTTGGTGGTAATGAACAAGAAACATGAAATATATGGCACTACTTCCATCCCAGAAATTATCGATGAGCAGTTTGAAAAGGAAAAGAGAGATATCTCTGATATTGAACTAATAAGGCACAACATACGTTCCACTAAATCCTCATTGGGCCAGTTTATCAAGGATTATTTAAAGGATAAGTTGCAATTGTGGGAACTTTTGGACCATTTCTTCGGTACGGAAGTATTCATGTGTTACACATTCATTGACAGAAGCGCGTTTCGTATCAGTATTAGTGAGTTTTTGATCCGAGTTAATGAAGATGGCACTGTGTACAAGAGCGACTATCCACTAGCAGGTGTGCTTTTGTTGATATTGAGAATTTCCTACCTTTCATTCTACAACTGTGGGTACCCATACCCACCAATGAAAGTGATCAATCCAGATGCATTCTCTATAGCTTCCCTGTGTCTTGAGGAAATTTCAATGATGAGCATTGATTCAGGAAATCCATATATATTGTATCTGATGTTATTGATATCTTCATACCAGAAGATTTGTCCTGAGTCACTCGGTCCTGTTGCTGGCAAACAAAGGGTGACAGTCCATCAATTATTCAACTTCATGTTGGGTGAGAGTCTCAACCGTGATCCTGGAAATGATGATTTGAAATCAAATTATAAGAGAAGGCTATGGCACCACTTGCTGGAGTTTGAGAGAATGGAGTTCATATATTTTGGAGCCCCGATCCAGATTGATTCTGAAAAGTACACAACTGAGGTACCGCATATTTCCCCATCGTTGTCTCAAGAGGATAATCTTTTCAATCAGATGTATCAAGATCGCTACTCCATTCACAGACTTGCGTCCAAGTTCTCCAATATGATCTTTAACGTTAGGGTTCTTTCCACATTGGAAGCTTATGATCAAATGTTGGCTGAAATAAGGACAAGGAATGTTGGACTAAGGACTGTTCTTGCTATGGACTCCACTACAGTTCAGAGCAGAATGAAGAAGGCACTCAGTTTCATGAGTTATCTGGATCTCAGTAGCATGGACTACATGTTGTCCATCCATATGCTCTTGTACTACGACTCCATTGGTGCTACTCAAAGATCTGAATTCCAGAATCTTTTGAAATCACTACTGCATAACGTTAGTGAGATCATCACTCTATCTTACTTTCTTGACCCAGAACAACAACATTTTTACAATTTGAAGGAGCACTTTGGCTACCAGGTTCAACTGCTTCCAAGAATTATTCAATCACTCCACAGAAGTCTTCAGTTCCAGCAGACAATTTTGGTAAAGCTTTGTTTCCAGACAGAGACGCAAAAGATCGAGTCAGCAATCGTGATTCAGACCATTGACAAAATCAAAAACTCAATCTTTCAGAATTCAAAGGTGATGGTAGCTGCCTGGGGCGAGATATCTGACAGATATCTCTATGCGAAAAGACTCCATATTATCCTTTCTTTCATAATCTTGCGAATATTTGGTACACAGTTCAAATTGATGCCTGATTTCATTGAGCGCCTTTCAAAAGACAAAAGCATAATATCATTATCCCCTGAATCTTGCTGGATTATTTCAGATGAACTGGTAGTGCTGGAAGGACAGAAACAGTTCAGAGAGCATCAGGCATATAAGAAAGTGCCAGAGAACAATTATTTTGGGAAGGTGTTTGGGAACTACACATCCGAGTTGGTTGGGCTGGATACTACGTGTATTGAGGAGCTTGAAAAGTTTCTGTCGAGCGAATATTTTAGTTGAGGCACCACACCACACACACTGTGTCTAATTATCTTCTCCGTCCTCTCCGTACTATCCACCAAGTAGAAGAATTTTGTATTGCTGACGTGCGTGGAGGGTGAGAACAAAGGAGACCACCAAGGGGAACTTTTTTTTTTGGTGTTTTTTAGTTTGCAACAAAACAGTAATTAGTAAACAGCAGTGCTATGACACTAATGACTGACGAACGAGCTTCAAAGCGTCAACGGGTTGCCAATTCTTGTCTACTATGTCGCAAACGTAAGCTTAAAGTGAGTATCTCCACCGCTCCTCTTTCTTGTGGGGAATCAATAAACCTAACCAGGTGCAACAGTGTTCCAAAACTCATCCAAGTTGCCAGTTCTGCCTCAGTCATAAGCGCACATGTGAGTACATTGCAGGCGCTCGACCGATGGTTCCAGACGAAGACCCATCGTTAAAGATTGCGTGCCTGCGGGAGAGGCTCATTGAGCTTGAAGCACGTCGCGATGAACTGCACCCCGTTGACCCAACCAGCTCCAACAATTTTGTTAGTATCCTCACCTTTGGGAAGGCAATGATCGAGAACAAGTATCTAAATGCAGCGAGGTCCTCCTTCTACGAAGATATCCCACAGTCTGTACGACAGCAATTGTTCAAGGAGAAGAGGGTTGCATCAAACCTTGAAGCCATGAAGAACGACTTGAGGCAAAAGGAATCTAACGTGTTTGAGTTCATCAGACCGTATATTGAAGATCAGAAGTATGTGTGGGACTTAGTGGAGCATTTCTTTGAATCAGAGTTATACTGTGCCTACTCCTTCTTAAACAGGGACGCATTCTATCAGAGGCTTCGAAACTTTTACATGAGTGGTGCTCTCACTGAAACCACTACACGTTCGAAAGCTGAGTACAATCACTTGGGAATTTTGCTCATAATTATGAGAGTTTCATATATTTCCTTCTTCAACTGTGGCATCGCTCAACCTAAAATATCTCCAATAGGTGAAAATGCCTTCACCATGGCAACCTTGTGTCTGGAAGAGATCATTAATCACAATCAAAATATTCATCTGGATGGATTAAGATTGGTGCTATTGGTACATACATACCAGAAGATCTCACCAGATTTGGTTGGCCCGGTGACCTCTCAAGGTAGAATCTCACTGCCATCTATTCTCCATTTTGCCTCCCAATTAGGCATCGACCGTGAACCCGACCAATCAAACCCTGAGGCGCCCTATATTAGAAGAATGTGGTACTATATTCTCCAACTAGATCGTTTGGAGTTCATGTACCTGGGAAATTCCATCGGGATTTTTGATGAGACATACACTACAGAGTTGCCTACTGTAGGAAGAGGAGCCACTGTTGAAAATGCCATAAACAAGGGACTTCATATAAGAAACAAGTGCAACCATCACTTGGAAAAGTTGAGTAAAATGGTAAATGATGTCAGGAATCCACCAACTATTGAAGACCTCAATGAGGTGTTATTTCAACTCAAGTTTTACTGTACTGATCTCAAAACAATCATGGAAATGGACTCATCAACTAGGGAAAAAAGGTGGGAAAAAACTGTTCAATTCATGAACATGTTGGACCTTTTGTGTGTTGAGTATATGGTCAGCGTGCAAACGTTCCTGTACTATGATGAGCGTTCAACCACTTGCAAAGAGGAACTCCGGGATTCGATAGAGCACCTCATAATCGCCAATAATGAGATCACTGAGCTGGTTTATTTCTTCGAACCTCAGGATAATCCCACATACAACCTCCACAAACAGTTTGGATATAGTGATCAGCTCATTCCTAGAATGATTCAGTGTTTGCATCGCGGTGAGCAGATGGTCTACACCATTATCCTAAAACTATGCTCACAGAGTCAACTTCAGAACGAGCCAGGAAGTCTTGAGCTCAACGATGAGATTATTCGACTGTTGCATCAGAACTCCTATATTCTGGTTCATGGTTGGATGAATGTGAGTGGACTTTATGTCTACGCAAGTAGAATATGCCTCATTTTGTCGTATATTACTGAAAGACTCTATGACTCAAACTTCACTCTGTCACCACTTTATGTTAAAAAACTTGTTGAGTATGGACTCTCTGAACCCCTTGATGATGACATTAAACTGATAATCAAAGAGAAAATGCTCATACTCAAGGGTTCACTAGTCTTTGATGGACAATTCCCAGAGAAGAATTTGTCAATCAGGAAAAGTATTGACACAAGTTTCATTGACAATCCAATGTTTTTGGACGATCTTTCCATGATTGAACAATTAGAGATGATATTGAGTTCCCAAAGTTTCACAGGCTGGGCTAGTTCCACTGTATTATAGAGACTCAATCCAATGGACTATGTCAATGGCCATTTCTTCCGTCACTGTGTGGCCTGTAGGGTACTTGACAGCTTGGAATATCTGCTTAGAGAACTCCAACTGATCTCTCGTGGTTATTTTCAAGCTATACCTCTCTAGGAATGGCATTGAATATTCTATGGGGACTATTTCGTCATCTTCACCAAACAGAACCAATGACTTGATTTTCCTGATGGGGAACTGTTCCATGACCTTCAAGTCATCCTCTTCAGAGACATCAAACATCAACGTATTGACTTTGTTCTGTTCTTCCTGAGCCAGCTTAAGTAACCTGCCTCTTAGCATTGATGCTAGGTCGAAGCATCCCACGATAGGCAGAGCTGCATCACACTCGCCCTCCACCGCAAAGCGAATAGTCGCGTGGCCCCCCATTGAAACACCGCCAACGATCTTGGTCACATCATACGTCTCTAGTAGTGGAAAGTAGGTGTTGAAGTACTTCATGATCAACTTCAGATCGACAACTGCACCATCAATGATCGAGAGAAGATCTGGGCCATGTTGGTAATTGCCATTTTCCCAGCCACCGTTTCTCTTGAACTCAACCGTCCTGTCACCGTGATTTCTCTGATCAAAGGTTACTATTACAAGGGGTATCTTGGATGTGTACTGTTCTAGTAGATACGATGCCAATTTGTTAATTTTGAGTGCAGTTTGGGCTCTACCGTGCAGTAGAAAGAAGACATTGAGAGGAGCTTCGCCACCTCCATCAACAACGAGCGGATTCTCCGTATTTACTGACCATTGGATGTGGACAGTGATACCACCGATTATCTGAGTAGTGCTGTTGGTGGAGGAGTCAGCACCATTAGTGAAAAATTTGAGGGACATGATGATACACAGTAGCAGTAGGAGATCTTTCACAAAGGTTCCCGTTAATCAGTCATCTAAAAAAGAAAAGACAATCGGCCACGCACCCAAGAAACGCCGGGTAACCATACGTATCAACGATGCAACTACAAGGTATATGTTACTTGACTCTTGCTCTTTAATTTGAGGTCATTCTGAAGTCTGAACTGTAACTGAGAATATTCTCCAACTCTGAATCATAGACATTGCCGTTGCAAAAAGCACTTGGCTCTGTATTGATGAAGACGGAATCAGGGTTGTTGAGAAAGCCATCACAAAGTTGGTTATCTTTTAACTGGTCATTAATGTTGTAGGAAATCTCGATTGGTTGCTGCTGTGGTAGTACACTCTCCAACTCAAGATCAGAGAGAGAGGGAACAACATCGGGGAGGTGGTCCTGATCGCCGATTTTAACGTTCTTCTTTTGATGAACTGGTTTTTGCACCCTGCTAGCACCAGCATTCTGGATTGCACAGAGAAAGTTCTCATCTTGAGTTAACAATTCCTCGATTTGAGCCAATGAGCTGTTGAACAATTCAGCGGTGCTTTCGTCTAACTCAGGAAGATCAGAGAAGCCGTCATCAACTTGAGCTTTAACCTGAACTTCCACTTGCACTTCCAATGCTGGGAATTCAACCTGAGCCTCAGGGCGACTTTGGGAGGTAAAATGTTTGTCTAATACAGGGGTCTCCCTGTAATAAACATTACTGCATTCATTTTCCAGCATGACCTTCTGGAAAGAGTTTGTATCCACTGGGTACAAATAGTTTGGAGCACCCAGGGCATTGTGTGGTTTGTAAAATTTCCCATTTCTTGGTGAAGAAGCATTACCATGGTGGCAGTCCCTGTAATGTCTGAAAAAGCCCATCATTGGATATGGATGTTTCTTGTTGATTGTTTGCATAGCCAGACATGGCTCATGAGTTTTCGTTTGGAGTGGACAGACAGTAACCAGGTCAAAGTGGTTATCAGAGAGCTGGGTTACCGCAACCAACGGTTGTGGAGCTCGGTCACCGTCTTTGTAGATACCATGTACATTCGCCATGTGGTGGCTATACTTGGAACTTAGGGTGTCGTAGAATTGAGGCTCATCAGCACTGAACCGCACTTGGACACCATCACGAGTTTCAGACCGAGTCGCCTTACCATTCTTTTGCTTCTGAGTAGGGAAAGGTTCACAGATTGGGCACAGTGAGTAAGTGTTCTGCTTTGGCCTTTTAAGGGGAACACCGGAGCTTGTACAGGTCTCTGTCCTGATATAGCAGACTTTTGAACAGTGGTACTCAGGGTCTGGGTTGCTAGTCCTTGAGTAGTCAGGGGTTTGGAACTGTGGTGCGTAGTTCTGCAAAAGGAAAGAGTTCGAGAAGTTAGTATGGAAGAGAAGGCAAAATTGTTCAAGAGTTAGGGCCTTTTGGAGTGGATGTGGTTGCTTAGCGTTGAGAACGCTAAGCTTAGTGGAAATGTCTTTAGAAGCAATCATGACGGAAGCGAAATTGGTAGCATTAGACGGCATCTTCTTGTTTTTGTTAGTAAGTAAGGTTGTTTGCTCGTCTGTGTGTTTGGTGGGTGGTGAAGAAGGAAAGGGAACAGTTTTTTATCTCATTATAAATTGGTATGTGTCGACGAGACTCTCCTGTTTTCTACACTTTGTTCAAGATCCGGATGTAATGACCATCAGGGGGGAATGTTGTAAAATTGTGCGTGGTCCATACACATATAGACAGACTTGAACTCCATTGAGAAGGCTCGAAGTTCACCATTTCAATTAGAAACAACTTCGAATGAGAGTGGCTTTTGCGACGGTGATAAGAGCAGGAATCTTCTTTGTGTCAAAATGTGGGCTTTGAAAAGTCGTGGGTGGTCTCGGCCAGTTTTGGTTGGTCTATTGTGGGAAAAGTACTGACTACAACCAGTGTTGCTTTGTTTTGTATTGTTTTGTTTTTGGAGCATCTACTCTGCAGTGTGATTGCAGCCATACCTAGTGGACAATTGCAATGTCAGCTTTTTATCTAGTAGTGTCGGATCAAGTTGCGATCTACACGGAAAAACATACATCATCATCATGTATCTGATCCCAATTAACTTGGAAAGATATTTTGGGAATGATAAAGAACAATCCAACTTCAAGTTTATATTTAAAACTCTGACTGAATAGCATGTTTGGTATTGGGGTTGGTGTGGCGTTGCGGGTGTAGCATTTAGATAGCAGCTCGGCGTAAAGTATGTACCGAGTGTTGATTTTCAGAATAGGGGTCAGGAGTGTTTAGAACAGCATCCATATTTCTCTCTGACGCCACCCATAGGTAGGAATGTGTATATAGAGAAGAGAGAGCACTCATGGATACATTCACAAAGTACTGTTACGCTCGTAACAAGCTGGAAACATACTCCTGCATCATAGTTGCTGCCAGAGTGTCTAATGATCTTGTTGTATCGGAATGGCTTGACCATATAAAGGCGCTAGTTGAGCAAAGACAGGTGCTTAGAACAACAGTTATCGGTGGTGAAGTCAAGGAGATTGAGATAGACATCAAGTCACATGTCAATATCGAAGATTGTGATGCGAATGAGCTCAATGTTGTCAGGCTTGTTGATCGTCACCAAGGGACGGTTTGCAAAACAGAGTCGGTTACTAAATCGCTCTGGAAGATTGTGATTCATGGACCATGGTTGTTGTTCCTTGGTGACCATACTTTATTTGATGGTAGTTCAGCTGCTTTCATTATTGAGGATCTGGTCAAATTGGCCAATGGTGAGACGATTGGAGATGACATTCAAGTTCCCAATCCCAACTTGCTTTGTGTTCCTTCATACTGGTTTGTTTTCAAGACCCTAGCAGGTGAGATCTTCAACAATGGTTCTAGGTCCTGGAATGTAGGACCGAAAGATGTATCTACATTCCACACTTTGAAGAGATTGATACAGCTTGACACCCAGGCATTTCAAAAGTTAGACAGAGTTTTGAAGACAGAGAGAATCTCTTTCACTACGTTACTGGTCTATTTAAACCTTCAAGCTATGAACCAGGAGTCGATTAGAGTGTCTGTCCCTGTGAACCTAAGACCATTTCTTGGTCCGGAATTTTCCAGAGCTAGTGGTCTCTGCGTATCTGCAATCGAACTTGATCTGTCTTTGAAACAAGCTGATTGGGAGTTCGCTAGAGTGATCCAAACTCAGCTGGACTCCAAATGTCAAAGAGAATCAGGCCAACGAGTTGGATTGCTCAACTATGTCAACGTAGAGAAGTACCTGAAGAAAAAGAAGGAGGAACCTAGAGAAGTAACTTTAGAGATCTCTAACTTAGGGAAACGTTCTACCAGCAAGGAGATGATTGAAGAATTTGCCTTCTCTCAACCGAACAATCATACTGGTCCACTGTTTACCAACGATGTGATATCTTCAGACAAATTTGTTAACATTATGGTGAATGGTGCTCCAGAAACTGCAGAGGTGTTTGATGCGTATGTCCAGAGACTGCATGCTCTGCTTTTAGACCCCTGACTGAAAATAATGAAATTCAATGCCAGTTTAACAACCTGAGAAAGAATGCTTATATAAACAAGGGTGTTTCCCAATCGGGAAAAAAGTAAACAAGCATTAAATCATTAAATAAAAAAGGAAAACACCAGATTGGAACTTTTAGAGGCTTTGTTTTTTTATTCAGACACAATCAACGCTTGAAAGCAAATATTACCAATCATAGGATTGTAGTCCCAGAATAATCTTACAATTCTGGCGTACTATTATCGTTCCATCATTTCAAGCTGGCAATCCCAGTTGCACATTCCATTACACCTCTGGTAAGACGCAGGTACAGTACAAGAAAAGGAACATATCAGCCCCGTATAATAATGGACACTCAGAGCTCAACAATGTCTTACCGCTGTCATAGGAGAAGGCCTACATCCATTGGTGCTGAATACATCTTTAAATCACAGATGAATACTTATGTGGCGTCGGACGGGCAGATCCTTCAATCTTCCATGGTGAAGGATGGATCCCCTTCTAAAAGACAAATCACAGGTTCCATTTCACAAGTGAGGTTTTCTCTGCCAATGGACCATTCAGACACGGAAGAGGAAAACAGTGAGGAGGATGTTACATATTTAAGCAACACTAGTTCGCCTGTTGGTGATTGGATTGAGATCACTAATGACGAAGACGAGACTAAAATTGCTAATGATGAACCAGTTCAGAGATCTGTAAATCATTTTGAGCACAGACGATTTTACAGTGAAGATATGAGAGGAAGAAGGCATTCTAGAACTTCCAGTATTGTTGATTCAATGAGAGAAGTGTTATCAACCAGCCCTGAGCGTCACAAACTATTTCTCAAGCCTCACTCTGATCTGAACAGTAGGAACGTCGCTGTGCCCGTTGAGTTATCCTTGCCACCAACACTGTCACCACAAAACAAAAACAAGCCAAGACCCACATCACTTGTGTTCAATGGCTCTGATTATGAGCCGTTTGAAACTGGATTCCTGGATAAATCGGGGACCTTTTCACCAACACCAAAGAAATTGTTCGACACCTTTGTTCTGATTGGAGCACCAAAACCAGAACTGTCAAAACCAGAACGATTAAAACCTGAACATGTCCTCTCCTACAATGGCAAGATATCAATTCCTGAATTGAGCTCAGTCAGCTTGAACGAGTTGTTCCCTGAGAACCAAACTATACCGGACAATGAGAGTGAGGTTGAAAACCCAAGCCCTGCTGCAAAGAGACAAAACAATAACCTTAACCGAGACTTTTGCTTTCCAAGCAGACCAGTATCCACCACTAGCAGTGACTACAAAGACCTTCCTGACATTCCATGTGAAAACTCACCTAATAAAACCATTCAGTCGACATCAGGATTGAACCTATACACTCCTGAAGGCTCTCTTAAATGCCCTGGTAGAACCAGCTACAGGTTTGCAGCACAAAACACTGAAGGGCAGTCAGATATTCCAATCAGTTTTCACCAATGCAGAACCAATGAGGTCATCACAAGTATTGAAGAATCTTCAGAAATTATGGAATCTTCTTTCGTTACTACAGATCACGATAGACTGGAGAGAAGCCACAGAGTTTCATCCTCAAAATATTCAAACACTCCAAGTATTACAGAAAATATTTCATCATCCATTGCCAGAGGAAGCTTCACAGGATCCAAAGAAATTTCAACCAGTTATGCGGGCTCAAGTTCTAGCAACAACATCAACAATCAACAGAGAGTTGTCTCTGATCAATCGGTTGTTTCCTATGACTCGTTCCAAGAGTCAATCCAGGTTTCCATTCAAAACTCATTTCAGCAGTCAATCCAAGAATCTACTCAAGACTCTCTAACTGGATCAATCGAAGAATGCCCAGATGAAGATGTGGAGGATCTAACCATTCAACTTGATGAATTAAGTGTATCTATTCTAGGTGATGTTTCAGCTTCTGAAAGACTTCAGGGGAACTCTAGAATAACAGCTAGACACCTTGTTTCGCAGGGAAGAAGACAAGGACCTCATGTTGATAAGACAATAGAATCAACGAAAACAACAACTCAAGATAGGCCTTTTGAAGGACTTTCGGTCCTCACACCACCATCACCACCACCACCACCAAATCATATCACAAGTTACCATAATCAACAAGTCCATCGCATATTCGCACGAGACACAGTTGAAGCTGATTATATCCGGTCGACTTCACAAAGCCAAACAAAGAGATTATCTGGAAAGCCAGCATCTTCACTTCTGAGCCAATCTTCATACGAGTCCGGACCCTTTAGTGAACAACTAAGCCATACAAGTACAACTACAAGTGTTACTTCAGTTTCTAACAACATTGTGATTGACTTAACACAGGAGGAGCCAGATTTTGTACCAATACATAGTGAGAAGGTTTCCGATATGGAAGAGTTCAGAAAAATCACCACAAGATTGAGTAATGGGGAAGTGAGGGAGACTATTTTGATTGATGATGAAGAGGAGGAAGAAAGCTATTACCTGCATCATAAAGTGGATATGTTAAGGCGGTCATTGACAGCGAGGCAGAGGCCTTTATCTTACCATAGCGGATCCACTAATGGAGGGAGATACAGAGATATTTCTGGCTTTTCTTTTGAGACTGTTGCATCAGAAGTCCAAATGAATTTCCACAAGAAAAGTGCCAGTCAATCTACGCCTGCCCGACACCGAAATAACCATACTCAGGCCGTTATTGATTTGTGTGATGATACTTTGAACCACACCAGAGACATCATTGAGGATTTGAAAAGACAGAAAACAGTACTTCTTAAAAGACGCCATGAACTACAAAGACAGAAGACAAAAGATGAGCAGGAACTTGACAACTTAAGGGTTTTGAAACGTGATTTGCCAAGAATTACTGATAATTACTTTAACTATAGGCAGGGGTATGATTTGAGAGCCGTCATGAATGATAGAAATCCAAGGACAGAGTCGGGATAGTAAAGACAGCTTTATTTCAATCACCGTATAATATATATAAAGTAGGTGGGATGACATTCAAGGTGATCCATCAACCGAACCCTCTGCGATTGGTGAAAGATCAAACCCATCATTCACGAATCCAGGGTTTGGCGTGGTAAAAGAAGAATTTGGCGTTGAGTAACTGAACTTTTGAGGCAAGTACAACGTTTGTTCTTCAGTCTGGTTCGAAGGGTCTAATGCGTTTTGGGACCTTGATCTGTTGAAAAGAGTTACCGTCTTGTCTTGAGTTTGGTAGGTGGAATTCTGCGTTGAGTTTTCGTAGACGGGAAGTATGCCTGCATTCATACTGGAGTTAAGGTTTCTGGAACCACTACCGTTCCTTTTGAATCGGTCTCTTACACCACTGCACGCTGGAGACGGCGATAATTCAAACTCAAAATCCTCTGGAACCCCATTAATCTCATCCAATAATGAATCATACGAGTCAAAGCTATCATCACGTGGGTATTTAAGCGATATATTCTGGGAATCTTGTAGAAATAGATAGCTTTCTTCGCTGTATTCTTGATCCAATGCCTGTGGAAGCTGGTAATACTTGAGAGATTTTTTGGATTTGATGCTGGATGTCTTCTCTGGATGTCCATGGGGCTTTCTGGATTGGTTAATGATGTCAGATTTCTTGCGCTCCAATGGGTTCATCCCAGGTATCAGGTGAGTGGCTGATGGTGCTGAATTCTTCTCTTCATAACAATCATCATCAGAGAAGTACTTCTTGTTGAATAATTCTTCATCGTCATTAAATTCATCATCTTCATCAAAATAGTTCATTTCGTCATCAAAGTCTTCATCTACCATATCATCAATGTAAAGTCTTGAATCCTCTTCATCATTACTGGTATCGTTTTCTGTAGGTACCTTGTAGTATCTTATCGAAACATTTCTGCCAGCTGTGTTGTTTTGCTCAAAGGAAAATTCGCTCACAGCCGATGCCACTGAATCATTATCACTGTCCTTGATATTAGTTTTAGCATTTAAATCCGGATCAGTTCTGACTGGGTTACCGTCATGATCACCACCACTTTGCCGTTCCTCTTTGGAATATATCATTGTTGCTTGAGCAAGATTCTCCTTGGTGAATATTTGGGCTCTTCTTCGCAGATTCTTTGTATTTATATCGTTTCTTGTAGGTGACCTTTTTCTGACAGTCACCTCTGGCGATATTGGAGTCGTGATAGAGCTTAACTGTACGTCATCTGTGATTGATAAAGTAGACAGATTCAATGAGGTCTGAGACTCCAAACTTTCCCGATGCTCAGAAAAAGAAGTACTGTTCCTTGCCGGGTTTTCGCCCCACTCGTGCCTTCTGGTACCAATGATTGATGGTGATGCCGCTGTAGTCAGTGAAAGTGGTGGGAGTATATTGAAACTCTGAAGGCTCTGGGATGAGTTCTTTGTGCGCTGAAAGAGTCTTTGAAGCTTGTTACTGTTCTTAGATAAAGAGCTTGGTGAGCCAGGGGTATGCCGTACTGGCGAACCCCCATCAAGCTGGTTCTCCAGGGGAACAAGCTCGGGAAGGTCACTGAAATCCAGAGTACCTGAAGAGGAATCACGGCGATGTGACTTTATGAAGGAACGCATTTGATAAGAGCCCTTAGTTTCTAGAGGTAATAGTCACGCTGAGCATAGATATATGTGCACTTGTTTGGGGTGATTGAATCAATGAATGAATGCCTCCCTCAATAATACCAGAGACGGCTGGTAATGCATGGCTGGTTCACAAAGAAGACCTCGGGAATTTTGAGAAACAAAAAAACTGAGATCCGAGGTCTAACATGCTTATGTAATTTTGGGATATGGAATATGATAAGGTTGTGTCTTCACAACTCCCTCCCACAATCTAAAGAAGACTAGAATCTGGCGACTGTGCCTCCCTGATGACTTCACATAGTGATGAGAGTCTTCTAATCCTGGCTGGGGGCGTGTGCCGGCGAAAGTTATTCTATATCTAACACGACAATAACATGCGCACTGTTAGGGCCTCATGGAAAACAATGCTGCAAGTTGATTTGAGGCAACTCATAAATGCTTAATCGGGTGCAACCGGTACGTTCGAATCGAGATTTCTGATTCTTCCGCCAGTTGAACAAAGAAAAAGAAACGCATCGCTTGCTTGTCTTCGCTAGTGAGGGACTATTGTCTTCTTCCAATTAGGAAATATTTTTATTTTCCTAGACACACAACACTTACTTTCATGATTTAGTAATGGGGCTGCAATCGAGTCACACACCAGAGAGTATATAAAAGCAATTAGGTCCTTTTCTTTGTAGAATAGCATACCTTTGTAGAGGGGCGATACCACTTCACAAAAAAAATATGCAAGTTGCCAAACTAATTGCCCTATCTGCCTTGATGTTCTCTGGCGCAGTGAACTCCCAGTCTATATCTGTGTCATGTGAGTCAACACCACCAGCTATCACCAACACCAATATCAGAACTTTGCAACAAGGTGCGAATGCTTTGGTTATCACCACCGTTGCTATCACAGAGTACTACGACACTTGCAATAGTTATGAGGGCCCGTCTGCTGAAATCCCAATTGAAACTACCACTTATGATTAAAATGCTTCTAACCGGAAAAAAAAACACTCTGGGTTTCCCATTGTATTACAGACACTGGCACTTTTTTATCTTAATTCCCTCCACATTCATTACAACGACGATACATTTTAGACTTCAAAAGGAAATCATTTGGCCCCTATATTAAATACTATCTCCAGATTTCTTGCTCCATGAGTTTTCATCTATATAATAATCTTCCTGTCCAGGATCAGGATCAGTGGAGGCTCTCGAAGGAACAAATATATGTACTTTATCCCCTTATCTAAACGTAGGGCCAATAGCTTTACCATAGTAATTAATCACTACATCAATCTCAAGAAATTGTGTCATTGTGTCAATTTGCATACAATGAAAAATAAACCAAGAAAACTAAAGCCACCTAATTGGGAAGCAGGCCAATTCCATTTTGGTTGGGCCAGAAATATACCGGGTAACACTTTTTTCTTTTGTGTTTTTTTTTTTTTTCAAACTGAAAAATTCGACACACAGTAAAGGCAGGCCGAATCATAGGACCACCACCAACTGAACACAACTATGGACCTCCTTCAGAGACGTGTATTAGGTCACCACCAACCTATACAGAGGGCCTTTTTTTCCACCTCCAGACTTGTGCTCCAAGCACAGGAGGCTTCAATAGAGTCTCAACAACCACAATCACCATTATCGAACTACACACTAACCGCTGAAGAGGCCTTAAAATCTGCTCCTCTTGTGGCACTACACCAAAGATTAAACCTACCTGAGAGCTTCCAGCTCAGTCTTCTGGCAAGGGCCCTTACCTGTCGTTCTAACGGGGACAACTTGGCGCATAACCATGGCCTCAACATTTTGGGTAAGAACTTTTTGAGTTACTACGTCACTGAATACTTGATGGCCACATACCCAAGACTACCATTGCCTATTCTCAACACTGCAGTTGCCTCATACATGAGTACAGAATCACTTTATGGTGTTGGAAAGTACAGTTGGGGTATTGAAGTTGATGAGACTCCACTCTTACAAAAGGTATTAAACAAGGAACCAAAGGAGTACTCCTACGGTAAGCTTAGATTCTTACCAGTAGATGGTACTAAGGAGAAGGGTGTGATCAAGACCAGATCACTAAATAAGGATGAGATCAACCCATTGACTGCCTACGCTTTGGGTGTGAGATCTATTGTTGGTGGTGTTTACGTTTCAACGGAATCGGAAGATGCTACAAAGAAGTTTATTTATGATCACATCCTCTCAAGAAAGTTGGATATCAACAAGATGTTTGAGTTTGAGCAACCAACTAGAGAACTATCCAAGCTTTGCAAAAGAGAAAATTTGGAGAAACCAGTTGCCAGACTTCTGGCAGAGAATGGTAGAAACTCCAACTCTCCACTTTTTGTCGTTGGTGTCTTTAGCGGCGAGCACAAGTTGGGTGAAAGTTATGGTTCTTCATTGAAGGAGGCAAAAATTAGAGCTTCTGTCAATGCTCTCAAGAACTGGTATTTGTACAAGCCTCTCAACCCGACTGTTCCAAGTGATGCTAACTACAAGCCATCTATCGTTGACCACGGTATTGTTATTGTCTAGAGAATAACCCCCAGCAGAGCATTCTTGTACATACAAAAAGAATAACACACAGAAAATTCTCAAAAAAAAGGGATTCTACACAAGTAGGTGGCATTTCACCAGTTCAATCAAATATAGTAGTAGATCCGTATAATCATCATAAAATAAAACCTAGGCGTTGCTCAATCAACAAAAACTAAACCCAATAAAACCGTCATCAAACAAAAAATAGTATATAAAAAAGTATAGCCAAGAGGAAGAAAAAAACCCACCAGATCCCTAGTTCTTCTCATTCAACAACTTCTCTTCATCATCATTCTCTTGATCTTCATATGGTGGCAGTTCGTCGGAAGATTCAGCCTCAGATACTGCATTACGAGCTCTCGCTCTCTTAACAAGACGTCTAACAGCAACACAGAACACGACATAAAAGAAAACAACAGAGAGGAAAATTCCAAAATAACAGGTCTCCTTGTTTTCGGACATGTCACCAAGGTTATTGGACAGCCGTTGATGGTGGAATGGACCATCAGTGTTTTCACCAGTGTTTCCACCAACAACCTGGGTGTTAGAAGTGATACCCCAGGACTTGACGAAGTTGACAGCATTCTCCCAAGTAGAAGGAGAAGTCTTGTCCTGGTTGCATCCTTTGATGAATGGTTTGGTGCTATGTGGGTTTGCATGGTTCTTCAAGAACTCAGCAACGTGATGTGGGTTCCGGTGGAACTTGTTCATCTCATCTTTGTGGAATTCACCCTTGTGGAACTTACCCCTGTGGAACTTACCCTTGTTCACCTTACCTTCGTGGAACTTCGAGTTGTGCAACTTGACACCGTGTGGTCTCTTGAGATATGGAGCAACAACGTGTTGAGGATCTTCAACATCCTTCTCCTCAGCCAACTCCGTAATCTGAGCAATCTCATCGCCCTTTAAATAACCATCCACACGGTTGAAGACATCAGTGGCCAAGTTTCTAAAGTATTCCAAGGCCTCCTCGGTGTTTTCAAAGCTCTTGATTTTCTCCAATAGGGACTTGTTCTTATCCTGGACTGCTGGGTTTTCCGATTCTGCGAGTTGCAAGGCTTGAACCAACTCTTCAAAGGAGTTAAATTGGTCCAAGTCAACATCAAAGTGTTTGACAGTGTGAGTACCATCAACGTCAAATTTGACAAACTTGATATCCTGAAGATGCAATGTTAGTTCGTGTTCAAATTAACAACTAGGAGGAGGTTCAAGTGAAAAGAGGTGCAGAACCACAAGACAAAGCCCCAAATACACAAACTAAAAAATCCTGTTGGGAAAGTCGTTGGTGGAACTTACAGCGTTTATTGGTGCCGCGGAAACAAAAGCAGCGGTAGCTAGCAAAGGAAGTATTCTCATTTTAGCCGTTTTCTCTTTTTGTTCTTGATGAATATTGTGTGGGTGAAGTTTTGAAATCTTGGATTCATTTCGTTTTGTCTTTGCTTTTCTGAAAAAATCTCGTGATCGTGTTTCGCGAAGATTTTTGTGTGGTATACCACTCCGCATCGCTAAGCTTAAGAGGAAAGTCGTATGTTCTAGGTCAAAAGGTGTATTTGGCTTCGCCGTAAGTCTATCGTATTCTCTTCAATATTTTAAGGATATTGAATGATGCAGGTTCAAATGATGGTAAGCGGGTTCCACAAACCCACCCGAACATCACACCTAAGCCTCATGTTGTTATAGCTCTCACCAAGTCGTGTGACGTGTTGAAGTAGGTAGGGGGTTGTAACTCCGGATCAGCCATCAAATCATGGAAGCAACAGGTTGAATGACGAGTTTACATAAATATCAGTAAGTTCCCGTATAATTTGAGGAAATATTTCGAAGATTGACCACACAAACGCATAACCTCCTCACTTCTTTCAGAAGTGGTAAAGGATGTAAAGTTTCATTTGATCACAAGAACCACCATTCATTATTCATAGACTGTATATAAACTAGAGCTTTTTCAAGAAGCTTCAATCTCAATTTCACCCACAACACTCTCATCGTCCATCTCATCGTCATCGTCATCGTCATCATCATCATCATCATCATCATCATCATCGCTGAAATCACTAACATCGCTCAGTTCCACCTCCTCATCACTATATTCATCAACATCTGTCTTGAACTCTAAATTGGTAGCGTACTTCTTTACATAAATCTTTATGCGATTCTCATAGGCCTCTTTGTCGTGATTCAACAATGTAGCTGCTTCTGAATTCAATGGATCAGCAGGATTCGGGTATCGTAGCAACTGTGGCAAGAACACCTCAAAGATATTGTAAACGTCAAACATGGGCGACCATGTCTGATTAATCACATCAAGACACACGGAGCCAGAACCTTCATCAATGTTTGGATGAAATATCTTATTCTCAAATCCGATTGAAGGCGACTTGTAAGGGTATTGGTCTGGCAGTTCAACATGGATTTTCCAGACACCCCCGTAGAAAGGTGCTGTGGGGTTATTAGTACAACCAGCTTTCCTAGTGTGTTGGTGGGGATATATACTCACTGTCTTCTGGTCCTTTGAACTTGACAAAGAACTCTTGCATGGAATCATTTATCAGCTTGACATCAAAATCACTCATGAGCCTGTACACATTACGGTTGTTAGTTTAAGGTCCTTTGTTAATTTTTTTTTTGCTTTTAGGTATAACTCACAGTTTCATGACATCTGTCTCTATTCTTCTTTTCGGGGAACTGGTTGGTCAGTGTGGTGTTAGTGCCTCTCCATAAATGATAAATGAGTCTATGTACAACATACGCCATTGTGACTGTTTCAGGGGGGTGTGGGTGGGTTTTTCTTTGGAGGGGTTACTTTATGGCTGCTAGGGGGAACTGGAGAGTGAGAGGGTTGAAAGCAAAGGGATTTGCCCTCCCCTTTCCTTAAGTTTTGAGCCCTCCCCCTCGCCCTTATCGCCTTTGAAGGGTAACATAAGCGAGATCCGGGGGTGAGAGTTTTGGTTTAAAAGCTTCCACTCGTTGCACATCACGTTACAGGTTTACACAAGTCGGAACTGGTGGGTTGGTGTAGTCAAAGAGTTGATTCATATGAACATCACCGCACGCATCATCCATTCAACACCCTCGACTCCATGGTGTCTGCAAATTGCTTAATATCTAGTGGTATAGCGCTATCCGAGCCTGGATTCCGCAACGTAGTGCCTTCAACTCTGTAAAATACCTCGTCACCGTCGTCAATCACTACTCTAACATTACTCTCCTTTTCAAACTCGCGAATGAGATCATCAGTGTCATCGATTGGAATCTCATCGTTTAAAAACTCAGCAGCTAAGGATTCCAGCAATTGTTTTGATTTGGAATCCAAGCTGGAATTCAGTTCATCCTTGTACTGTTTCAACTCATCCTGTACATTTACGCTTGTCTGGCGTTCTTTTATTAGTGCTTGTATCTGTTCTGTTGTCAATGGCTCCTTAATTGTGACCTTCTGGGTTGAATCATCAAAGAGGCCAAAGGACGTCAGTACAGCTTCGTTTTTCTCTATGAGGTCCAGTGCCACAAGATTCTTCAAAGTGATAATTTGTAACGAGTTATTGGTGGTTATTGGTGCGGTGTTGGACTGTGAGATGGTCATGCTATTGCTGTCGATGTTGTTGTTGTTGCTGCTGCTGTTGATTGGTTGTTGTCGTTGTAGTGTTTGTTTGTTGATACTAAGGAAAGAAAAAAAACTATAAAAATCTGCAAATCTTCCACCCTCGGAACTGGATATTAATTAATTATTGAGCTGTGTGTGGGTCATACAATGGAGGAAGTGTATTTGGCTGCTTTTTGCAGCTCAGAAGTCGCCAGCTTTACTGTAGAGATGGTTTCGAATGGCACTGAAACAAGACCCAGGGATCTGGTCACTTTCTGTGGTTTTGGGGAGCCAGAAAGACGTTGGTAGGAAGTTTCAAAGACATTGTTGACCAGAAGGTTTGGCTTGTGGTCCAGCGCTAAGAGAACACCTGTCAATAAACGGCAGTCATTCAATTCAATACGTAGATCCATCCCAATGAGGTCTTTTGGTGCCAGGCTCTCCATTTTTATAGTAAGCGATGTTCTCCTCTCTCTCTCTCTCTCAGTCGCTCGCTCAGAGAGTTCAAGAGAGGCTCAAAAAAGAAAAATGAGTTAGCTTTCACTTTTCGCGAATTTTCACTGGTGTGATGCCACCAACAATCGACCACAACCGGCGGCTCCTGACAGTGAATATTAAATAAACCACGAGGTGCGGACCCGGGGCAGTTTAACTGAAGGTATGGTGTATCTATCTCCTAATTAGAGGCTATTGTAAATCCTCCTTCTATATTATGAAAATACCTCTCTACTCCCCTTAGTCCTGGACGGCCAGCCATCTCCAACTCTCCTACCCCAAGGGGGAATGAAAGAAGCTTTTCCCCAGCCAACAGCCAGCAGCCAACCAGCCAGGCAGGCAGCCAGGCAAAAAAAACATGTGTAACCACGACATTTTTTTTTGGTTTTTCCCCAACCTGCCACCAAAATCTCACCACGACGCTCTTATTTCTTCCCCCTCTCTCCTCTCAAAAGCTATCAAAACTTCTCAAACCCACACCCAAAAAGTGCCAATTCGACTCATCTGTATAGATCCCTCCTGGTACATACAAGAGCAAGAGATCACAACCGAGTTTTGTCAAAACCATTCGCTTAGAAATTGAGAAGGTTGCTGTATAATGACCAGAGACGTCACCAACCATCTCCTGTTCGAAATCGCCACTGAGGTGGCCAACCGTGTGGGCGGTATCTATTCCGTGCTAAAGTCCAAGGCTCCCATCACTGTGGCTGAGTACAAGGAACGTTATACCTTAATTGGACCATTGAACTATGACTCTGTTGCCGTCGAGGCTGAAGAGTTGGAAGTGCAGGACCCTCATGTCAAGGCCACACTGGACTCAATGTCCTCCCGTGGTATCAGATGGTTCTATGGTCGTTGGTTGATTGAAGGTGCTCCTCGTGTGTTGCTTTTCGACGTTGGATCAGCAGCTGGTCACTTGGATGAGTGGAAGACTGATCTCTGGAATATTAGCGGTATTCCTACCCCTAGTGGTGACACTGAGACCAACAATGCCATTCTTCTAGGTTATGTCGTTGCATGGTTTCTCGGTGAATTAGTTTTCCATGACCAAGAGCGCGCAGTGATTGCTCATTTCCACGAGTGGCTTGCTGGTGTCGCTATCCCATTGTGCAGAAAGAGAAGAATCGATGTCACTACTGTCTTCACCACCCATGCCACCTTGCTTGGTCGTTATTTATGTGCGGGCTCTGTTGATTTCTACAACAATTTGGCCAATTTTGACGTTGACGCTGAGGCAGGTAAAAGAGGTATCTACCACAGATACTGCATTGAGAGGGCTGCAGCCCACTCCTCAGATGTCTTCACCACGGTTTCCTTGATTACAGCGTACGAATCTGAACACTTATTGAAGAGAAAGCCAGATGGTGTCTTGCCAAACGGACTGAATGTCATCAAGTTCCAAGCAGTTCATGAGTTCCAGAACTTGCATGCCATGAAGAAGGAGAAGATCAATGACTTTATCAAGGGTCATTTCTATGGCCATTATGACTTTGACCTTGACAACACCTTGTACTTCTTCATTGCTGGTCGTTATGAATACAGAAACAAGGGTGTTGACTTCTTCATTGAGTCACTTGCAAGATTGAACCACAAATTGAAAGAAGCTGGTTCCAAGATGACCGTTGTTGCTTTTATCATTATGCCGGCTTCAACCAACTCATACACCGTTGAGACTTTGAAAGGTCAAGCTGTCATCAAGGCCCTGGAGAGTACCGTCAAGGAGGTGCAGAACTCCATTGGTCATAGATTATTGGAACACTGTTCAAGATATCAACAACATGGTAAAGAGGTGCCAACATTGGACGACTTGATCTCACCTGCTGACCGTGTCTTGCTTAAGAGACGTGTCTTTGCCCTAAAGAGAGATGGACTGCCACCAATTGTAACACACAACATGAAGGATGACTCCAGCGACCCAATCTTGAACCAGATCAGAAGAGTGGGCCTGTTCAACCACTCCAATGACCGTGTCAAGATCATTTTCCACCCTGAATTCTTAAATGCCAACAATCCAATCTTGCCTTTGGACTATGACGAGTTTGTTAGAGGTTGTCACCTCGGTGTTTTCCCATCTTACTATGAGCCATGGGGTTACACCCCAGCTGAATGTACCGTTATGGGTGTTCCAAGTATCACCACCAACCTGTCTGGGTTTGGTGGGTACATGGAAGACTTGATTGAAAACTCCTCTGACTACGGTATTTACATTGTTGACAGACGTATGAAGTCTGTTGATGAATCCATTGACCAATTGACCAACTACATGTTTGCCTTCACTCAAAAGACTAGAAGACAAAGAATCAACCAGAGAAATAGAACTGAGAGACTGTCTGACCTATTGGACTGGAAGAGAATGGGTCTAGAGTACAACAAGGCCAGAAAATTGGCATTGAAGAGAGCATATCCTAACTTGTTCCAGGATGAGGAGGAAAACCCACAGGAATCTTCATTCAAACAAAAGATCAAGATTTCTAGACCATTGAGTGCCCCTGGCTCTCCAAGAGACCGCAACAATATCATGACCCCTGGTGACTTGGGCACCTTACAGGAGGCTGAGATTGGAGAGGATTACTTCAACTTGCAGAGACCAGATGAAGACGGCGATGAAGGGGAGAGCTACCCATTGACACTACGTGGTGATTCTAATAAGTGAGAATTCTTGGACAGATAAAGCACATGCTCATCTTCTACATGTGTATGTGTGTATATTTGTTGGTTTGTGTCTCTGTCATATCTCGTTTTAGGTTATAGAGAATCAGAGAATCAGAGAATCAGCTATGTTTTAGGTTGTGAGACTTACCTCTCATGATGTAATCGCCAGCTTTCTTGTGTGTGTGTGTGTGTATGTTTATTCTTTTTTTTGTATCATACTTCAACAACAATATAAAGTACCGCAGTGCGGCTACACGCTTATAGATCTACAAAACCGAAGTCTTAGGTCAGCAATATGTCTGATTGCTGAGCCCAAGCTAGTCTCCTCCCCTTTGACTGTACGGGTCCATATGGGATGGAGCTAAAGCGTTTGGTATGCGGAACTGAGACGGCCCGAAGTTCATCAAGATTTCTAAGACTGTCTCATTAAAATTTGCGAGGTCTAAGACATCTATACATGTGGTTGGTTCGTTTCCTCTTCGGAACCAACAGAAACACACACACACACATACGCATACGCCTCATACCACATCTTACAGAGTACAAGGCCTAAAAAACTGTTCTCAAAAGAACTTCCAGTTCTGGACAGCTTGTATACCGACCCCCAGTGCTTCTCTTTTAAACAGCCTGTACTAACTATTCTCTTTGTGCATATTCATTCATTCAACTACAAATATCGTATATATCATATCGTATAACGTAGAAATAATTAGGTACAAGCCGATGTGAGTGAGACAAGCTTGTACCAATCAGCACAACGAACGACTTGGCAAAGTTTTATCAATCGCCAGTGAATGTCTGTGGCGGTGGTGCCAGAACAACGAGGGATTGTCTGGAGCTCTGGGCTACTAAATTTTGGTGGTGGGTACAAAAAAAATAATACTGCGTATGAAAACCACCGCCCGCATATACTCCTCCAACTGTGTACAGGTGAGACCAAATCAAAAGCTAATACTGTCCAGGACCTGGACAGTCAGATCTAGAAGTTATGGTGTTTCGTGCGGGAATCACTTCCTGGTGCTATTTATATTACATCAAGACCCTCAGATCATTACAAAAGCCTCGCCCCCCCCCTCAGATTGTGTTTCCCAGCATTGCGGCCTTGTTATCATGTCACATCACATATCCATACCTCCGAATGTTCTACAGACACCCTTCGTTCACTTCGCCAAGCTCAAAGACAAACACACCGCCACAGTGTTGACGGTTCTGAGACTGTGAGACTGTGAGACCGGGATGGGTCGCGGACGGAATATGCGGAGACGTTAGGATTAATTTTCATTTAGTTAACTTTGTCCCACCTCGAACCATCATAATCTGGGTGATGGGGTGCCGCCTCATCCCCCATCAAAGTCGTAAGGTTTCCGGGCCACCCCCTCGCCTCCCTTACTCAACATCAACTTATGGTTTCGGACATGCCTATTTCAAAAGTACATACAACCAATCAGTCCTTTATTGAACGGTGTACGGCTCTCGGGCATTATGTACCCGTTCTCTTTGCCACATGAAGGGACAAATAATTGAATAGGTTGTTGATTTGGTACCTCAAATTTTAATCTGGATTCTAGATTTCGCCTGCAACTTTTTGCGCCTGTGTGTTTGTCTTCGGCATGTTTACGTTTCAGTGAAGCCTGGCAGCTGTAAGTATCTGTAAGTCAATGTATGTAAATCTGCAGAAACACGCGCTGATAAGCGAGCCAATATTATTCTGACAGAAACCCAAACCCAAACCCAGACCCCCACCCATCGATTCATGATAGAGTAATCGGTGTTCGGGGTTCAATCCATCCACACAAAATGTACTTGCTTTATTGGTCAAGTCTGTGTCATTATACAAACACCCAGCCAAACTGAAATAACAAGTACTTTGGGATGGTGTGTGGTGTGGGGTGGAGTGCCTCATATTGTGTGTGTGTGATAATGCAACAGTGACTTCGTGGATCTAGATTACTATTATTTGGAGAGTGGGTAAACCTATGTGTGCATGTCATCTATCAACAATGCACTACAATTCTGCGTACTAAATCCCGCTCAATGGAAAAACTAACTTTAAGGTTTTGATAGGTGGGGAGAATGTGTCCCTTGCCAAAGAAGGTAAACAAAAGCCCACAGATACGAAAAATAGCACAGAATAGGCGCACTTATTCTAAACAACCCAGACATGGGGGCGGGCTCTGGGTGAAATTACATCAATACGGCGGCAATTTGATTTGCAGTGCCAATGAAATTAAGTTTATTCTTTCCAAGCTCCCCCTGGTGCCCGGTTTATTTGGTGTTAGATTTCTGGATTTTCTGTGTGTTATTTGTATTTCTTTTTCTTCTTGTTGTTCTTTGGTGGTTCGGTGGTACACCACGCACTTTAATTGTAGAAGAAACGGCGGTTCCCAGTGGCGTTTGGTTCTTCTACTTAGGTGCTTTCTCAGCAACAGGACTTTTTTCTCGTTTCCTTCATCCTGGTCATTTGTGGGAGAAAAATAGACACATTAGACGTGGTCAAATGGTACAAACCATAACCATTTCCCTTTGATCCCCGAAATGGAAAAAAAAGACTTTCCCCACAATAATCCGTTCGTACAAGAGGGGTTGTGTTATTAATTGCATCACGAATCCGCCTAAAGTATGTAGGTACACAATGTCTCCAACTTATTCACCTCCGCATCCATGGTAGGATTAAGGGAATCATCTTCATTTGGTTTCACTGTGGGGCAGTGTCATCATCACAAGAGTGGAGTGGGATATTTCACAACTGAAATGTCTCCACTCTCGGACTTGTTTGAGATAGATGGCTAGAAAGATAAATAGGAGTGGTGACAGGTGATCTGGATATTTGACGCAAACAGAGAGGATGCTAGTGTGATGACCTGTATTGTCTTAATGCATTATCCCACATTTTGCAACATGTAAATACCTACTTGAATCAAAACAAATCAACAAGAATACGGGCACACACACATGGCATAAACAAAGAGTGTGCTAAATATTTAACAAGGAGTGTACATATATGTATAATTAACCATTAAAAGAGCAATATAATCTAAATATTCCAACATCAAATCAAAATTCCAATATCATCGTCCGTCCCGTGCGTCACCAACGTAAAAAGAGCGTCCAGGTGGGTGGATGTATGTGACAACTCTACCTAATTTAAAACTTAGTAGTGGTGAATGTTCAAGAGCCCATCATTGCCATCTTGTGCCAACCCAAAACTCTGATGTATGTCAACATCGTTATTCTCATTCCAAGGGGAATTTCTGAGCACGTCATAAAACATCTCCGTAGTGCTGACATTCTGTGCATCAAGGCATTGATCCTCGGTGGCAAAGCCTGTCCTTAGTTCAGAATCTGACACACTCGATGGAGGCGTTAGCATCCTCGACATGGTATTTTGCTCTGGAGTTGATGCCTGCACATTGGGCCACTTGGCCTCATCAATAGGATTGTGGGGACTCGAAGAGGTAAGAGTTGCAGATCTTGAAAACTCATCATCATCAGTTTGAAACAACGTCTGATCAACCTGTTCTGGTGCATATGTGTAGAAGTTGTTCATGCTTTGAGGCGGCAGAGTCTGTTGTTGCTGAGCGGCATAGGCGGCATAGTTAGCATCAGTGAGTGAAGTCACTTGTGGTGGATATGCTTGTGAGGAAATGGAGGAAGCCCCTGAAGAAAGCTGCTGGTTGAAGCTATCAAAGCTGTTCATATACTGTGGTGACAAGTGGGTCAAAATATTAGTGTTGAGCTCAGAAAAGTCCATCACAGTGCCAAGGTCCAAGCTGTGGTGTCTGAATGGGGTAAGGTTGAGATTGATATCCAGACTGTTCTGGTTGGAGTCAAAAACTGATATCTGGTTGGAAAAAGGAACTGCATTTGCAGTGGCGGCGGCAGTGGTGGTGGCGGCGTTCATATGGAAGTTATTCATCTCACGGGTATCAGTGAATGGAGACACCTCTTCATGAATTTCCTCTGTAGGGCTTGTGCTTGGTGGGGTAGAAATGATTGGCATGGTTGAAATGTGGGACTCGGAGTTTCTCTTTCTTGAAGTCTGAAAGTTTGAAGACACTTCTGCATTAGACTTGAAGTGTGAGCGTCTCGTGGATACTTGCGGTCTTTCACGCTCCTTAATGAACTTCCAGCATTGGTCACCATAGCTCTTAGGCGTCAAGCCAGTGATGGACTTGAACACTCTGTGGAAATGCCATGGTGACAGTTTCGACTTAGAAGCCAGCTCCTTGAAACCCAATACACCACCTCTTCTTCTCTTCTTACCAACCTTTCCAGAGGCATCAGTATCCTGTGAGGTATATGAGGAGGCGGCAGCGGAGGCAATGTGACGGCAAGCCAGCTCCACTAGCTTGATATGTTCAGACTCATTTCTCGTCAGCTGACGTTCGCCATCTGAATTTTTTCTCTGCGCAACGGATGGAAGACTTAGGGCCCGTCTCTTACCTTCAGTGTCATTGGTAAAGCCAATTGAATAGTTGATGGAGTCAATGGTGAGCTTGATCAGAGGCAGGTCCAGCTGCATCTTGGGGTCAGATGGGTCACAATGCTGGCAAAACTTGTATCCAACAAGAGTGTATGCGTCAGCATCTTGAAGAAACTCAACATCCTCCTTTGATGACACTTTCGGCAAGTAGTCGCAATTTGGGCGACACACTGCCTTAGACTTCTTATTCGCACATATAAAGGATCCAGTGGCAAATGGGTCAGAAAACTGATAAGCCTCCCACTTGGCTTGGTCAGAGTTATAAGATTGCAATTGAACACTCATTTTAACAGAATAAGAGTGAATTTTATTGCTCTAAAATGTGCAGTATTGGGGTGGGTATTTACTATTGACAGAGGGAGTAGGTAGCGCTGAATTGATGAAGGACCTAAACGTGGGTCGACTCTCCTAGGCAACCCGTGAGTGTATTTAGGTCTCAATTGAGTGGTGGAAGGTGCGGTATGTGATCAAGGAATAGAATAGATACTAGAGGTCCTGATCCGGTCGTCTGTTGTCAATGAAGGCAAAAGTTTTATGTTTCAGAGCTTTTTTGAGTAAACAGGAAGCATCAGTTTATTTAAATAGCATTTGGAGGAAACCAGGGTGAACTGCACCACTTTAAAGTTTGTGATCTGCGCTTGTGTGATGCTTTTGGGGGAGTATGCTTTGGAAGTTGTGCAGCTCCTGCAGATGTCTGCATATGTAGTGACGTGACCACAGTGTCTGCATTTCGGCCATCTTTGAGAGAAAAACCCAAAAGTGCGTCCACCATATCCGTACCTGAAGCTGGTACCATTGTGTTTGTGGTCGGTATGGTGTTAGGATGATAAGCTTCCCCAATTTCAGTAAACATGGATTTCAGAACTGTATTACGCATGGTTCCCCGTTTGTATACAAAATATCCGTTTATGAAAGTGGGCTTTTGTTTTTGCCTCTTTCTAATTTTTACGGGCGGCCAGACTCAGACCAAGTGAGACCTTGTTGTGTTGTGTTCTCTTTTTTTTTGGAGTGATTCCTGAGCACAGCGGTCCCTTTACATCAACCGAAACTGGTGGAAACTGTCATATGTGTTGGCAGCCCTCGCTATTATCGCACCTTTACATATAATACGTTCATCGCACACATTCCAGGCGTAATATGTAATAGTGAATAGTTTTTTTTGATTGGATATGGTAGGACCACTACTCTCACGTGATTTGTATTACGGTGTCATGACATCGCACTTGCAGTTTAACTTTGGAACTAGAACTACCGGTTGGTTCCTACACTAGTCCCATTGACGTCACAAACTCTCAGGATGTTGATATTTCCTGTTGGTGTTTTTTTTGTCTAGTCCATGGAGGGGCTTTGACGGGCGTAAAAATCTTGCATATATTTATCAAGATTATTGTTGTTGAATGCACCTCCTCTTGGTTCCAGTCATATTCATCATGAGCTCACAAAATAGGTACTAGTGGAATGGCATATGTTCGATTCGTCTATTTTTGAAAGGAACAAGTGCCTAGTTCTAGAAAGTGCATATTGTGTTGACAACAGCCTACTATATCGGTAGTATCCAGTAAACTCAATCTAGTTAGTCTGGAATACTTGATGGAAAGAGTTAACCATCTCGTTGATATGCATGATGAGAGATGGTCTTCAGATATAGACGATGGACCTTGATATTTTAGGGGCTGTTTGAGCATGAACAACTGTCGTAATAAATCTCCTTAGTTAGGCGATACACAAGACGTCATGGGTTCAGCATGCTACATATCCCAAGTAATTATGAATGCAGAGTCAGAATCAAACTTTTACGTAGGTCCCTAGCGGTTGCATCCTTTTCGTGTTCCTTTTCAAACTTCCGAGGCTCCACCGAAGTGCGTCCTGGTCTAGTGGGTTCTCGAATAAGATACAGTACATAATTGGACATTAGGCGTAAGTACGGTTGTTCAAAATGACGCCAACGATTATATATCCCAATCAGGAAATCATGGGGCAGATTAAGTTCATGATTCATTTATTGTTTATTGACAAAAACATTACACATGGTCATCAAACCCAAATATCAACGTTATGCATTTACGATCCATATGCAAGCACAATACGTTCACTCAATAATCAACTTCTTTTTTTTGTATGTAATATTCTTTCTAGGTCTCCACAATTATTGTCCTTCAGGCAGCTTCAACACAATACAATGTACAGATTTCTACAACGTATATAAAACGTGATAGGTATATAGCTCACCACATCTGTGTGTATGTATGTATTTACTTTCATTTACAGAAAGGTTGTCCTAGAGAGTATATTGAGTGAGCACTAACGACTTATCAAGTGAATTAAGGTATAACCGAGAGTCCTAAAACCAATTGGGAATATTTCGTTGACAAGTTGTTGAAAAGAGAGCTTCAAGAAACGTTTCTTCAGAAGCATCATGAAATTTTGTCTTTAAAGTTTACTTCGTTTAGCCTGAATTGATTTGTCCAGGTTTACCACGTACCTGTCCCAAAACCAGAAGTTGATGAGGTCCATGCAACAGTGAATTTTTGTGTATAACAGGGGGAATTATGGGCTGATATTGAACTGTACTTCAGGAAAAATGGCATGGATTGGTGTTAAATCAATCTTCGATTGTTGTTGTAGTGATGGTGGTGTGTGTCTGTGTCTGTGTCTGTTTTTAGTTATTGTACATACTCCAAGCACATAACTACGACATCGCATATTTTAGATACACATCATTTGATCCTCAGATGAAAAGAAACCTCGTGGCTGTTTTCATTTTAAAACCGAGCCTGCTGCTAATTCATTAACCCACCTCACCTCCTGGCTAACTAACAGGTGTCTGTCAGTCTGGCAACGTGGAATAGATATATCCATATTAAACCTGCAGATCGGGATTTTTAAGATGAGTATATTTTTAACTTTTACGGCCAAAAGCGCTTAATCGGGAAATACTCGCTCATTGATCAAATAAATAGTCTCTAAATAAAAGACCAATACCCCCGTTCAACGTTACGCTACGTCAAGTCGAAGGCAAAAATGCTTGAAGTGGTGTACTCACTTTTCAGGCGACACGGTGATCATCATTTCGTCAATGTCAAGTATGGCTACATCCTCTTCTTCATCAGCCTTCTACATGTGCTCTTTATTTATCTGTCGAGGCGCATTTATCTTGATAAGTGGATCACATCAGGCAGAGCCACATCATACAGGCGGCTCTCATTAGTGAACGATATATGGATACTCGTTCTGTGGGGTATAGTTCTGATAGCCTTGTGCTTCTTTCACTTCAGTCCCCATGAGATGGGTGCGTTTGTAAAGAGGCTAGGTCGGTTGGCTTATGTTCTTGTACCAGTGGACATCTTCTTGTCATTGAAGCCAAACCCATTGCCTAACGTTTACTACATGGAGCTCGTATTCCTTCATAAATGGATCAGCAGAATCATTGTCCTGTTATCTGCTCTGCACGGAGTGGGGTTTATAATTGTCTGGCTGGCAAGAGGAGAGGGCCAGATTTGGAAGATATTCAAACTCCTGAACTTCCTTGGAGTAATTGCTGCCATTGGATTCATGATGTCAGCCTTTGTATCACTGAAGTTTATTAGAAGAAGATTTTACAAGATCTTCTTCACTACACATCTACTCATTGCTTGGGCCGTCGTGCTCTTGTTGCAGTTTCATGCCAGACCTGGTGTCACACTTTACACTTTTATCAACCTTTCTTTGATCATTGTGCAAATAGGGAGCAAGATCGTGAAATCCCGTAATGTCACCATTGAAAAATTCGCACGTAATGATTCATCACTTGAGGTTGTCATGTTTGAGAATGTATGGAAGGGCGACTTTATCCCCGGTTCGCACCTCCGACTGTCTTATTCAAAAAAGAATCCCCTAAATTACCTTCTCCCAAGTCATCCATTTACCATCGCATCTAGACCAAATGAGAATATGATCAAACTCATTGTGAAAAGGAATTCCTTTGTATTCAAAAAGGATCAGAAATATTCTATCTTTGGTCCGTTCCCATCTTTGAACTCGAACTTCTTCAAGACTGCTGATAAAGTTGTTTTGGTTGCCGGTGGGTCTGGTTTATCCCTTGTTGTAGGAATTTACGAAGAACTGATAAAGAACAGCTCTGTATCTGCCACTTTGATCTGGATCACTGGAAATGAAAATGACTTATGGGCACTACAGCATTTCAATGTGCCGAAGATCCATGTTTATTTGACCCAATCCAAATCCACTGATCAGAACGAAGAAAATGAGGTCTTGTTTGCAGAAAGCCAGCAGCTGCTAGATCGTGATGGAGTTTCTGTTGCGAGAGAGAGCTTTGAGCTTGATGAACTTGATCCATTTGATGATATGAATCAGGTGTCCATTAATTCTGATGATTGCAAGCCTGAAAGTCCATTGGTAAAGCACGGGAGACCTAAATTTGCTGATTACACTAATAAGTTCGACCCGATTGATAAGGCCAACAACTGGGTTGTCTGTTGTGGCAACAAATCATTAAACAAGTCCTGTGAGGCATGGGCCAACTCTCTGAATGTGAGATTTTATAGTGAATCTTATGAGTTGTGAATGCTGATGACTTCTTGAATGCACTTTATTAGTAATAGATGATATATCCTTCCTGTGTGTATGTACCCTTTTATGGAGACCAAATCTACCTCCCTAATATTGGTACAATATCCAGCTAAGTATGTTTATTTTTCTTTCAAACTACTATAGGGAGAATTGTGTAGATGTACCCATGCTTTCATAAATTATACAAATAACCAAATGTGTGCACTTGGGGAATCACCAAGGAGTACATTAATGTGTTAAGTATAGTAGGCCAACCCTTCTACTAATGACACAGTTCAAGCGCCTTGGCGCAGTGGAAGCGCGCAGGGCTCATAACCCTGATGTCCCTGGATCGAAACCAGGAGGCGCTAGCTTGATTTTTTTTCTTTAAAGTTACAACCCCCAAGACCTTTATATCGGAGAAGCTGTTTTCGTTCATCTTTATCGTAGTGAGTACGATTGAACTAAGGTGTCACATTTCGTTTGGTGTGAGAAATTGCATGTCCCTAATGGAATATGTGGTGTCAATAGTGAGGAGGGGCTGTGCTAACAATAAAGGATTGGCAAGATTTGACAGTAAACAGAAGGCTGGCCGGTATTTTATTCAAGTGGTTTTCTAATATCTCTTTATAATGTATATAGTTGATTTCTTAGTTATCAATGTATCTGTATTGGGCAATGGTGATGAGTTTCAACCTCTTTCGTTCCACCACCACCCTGGTTTGCTACTCGTTTGGTTTTGGTGGGTTGTTTTTTTAAGGAAAGCAAAATCCTGAAAAAGAAACCTCCTTTGGTGGTTTGTCAGTCCACTTCAGAGCCTCCTCAATAAACAAAACATCAGTGAAACCTTTCCAGAAGTCGTCAAACAAGTCCAATGCCATTTATCCCCTCACAACCAGAGGTTGAAGGCCACAATATCACAAAGCTATTGAACAAGATCAACCGTCAACCAGCCAGTTATGCCAACAAGGCGAACTACACGTTTGGGAAAACCCTTGGTGCAGGGAGTTTCGGTGTTGTGAGAATGGCTAAGAATAACAAGACAAAGGAAGAAGTAGCCATCAAGATTGTTCTCAAGAAGGCATTGAAGGGAAAGGAGGACTCCTTCTATGAGGAATTGAGCCTGCTCCAGAAGTGTAACCACCGGCACATCGTGGGGTTCAGAGACTGGTTTGAGTCCAAAGACAAGTTTTACATTGTCACTCAACTGGCTTTGGGTGGTGAACTATTCGAAAGAATTGTCTCAAAGGGTAAGTTCACAGAGGAGGATGCTGTGAATATCATTAAGCAGGTGTTGGATGCTGTGGATTATCTCCATAATCACCTAAACATTGTGCACAGAGACTTAAAGCCTGAGAATTTGTTGTACATTTCAGATGATCCAGAATCTGAACTGGTGCTAGCTGATTTTGGTATTGCTAAGGAATTACAAACAGCAGATGATTTCCTGACTTCTGCTGCTGGAAGTTTGGGTTACTGTGCACCAGAGGTCTTGATTGGTAATGGACATGGCCGCCCCTGTGACATCTGGTCCCTTGGTGTGATTACATATACTCTCCTTGCAGGATATTCACCTTTCCGTGCCGATACAGTGAATGATTTCTTGCAAGAGGTGAACAATGATCAGCCCGTTGTCTTCCACAGGGAACATTGGTCCAAGATCTCTAGCGAGGCCAAAGATTTTATCGTCAGAGCAATCACTGTTGATCAGAACAAGAGAGCAACTGCTAGAGAACTTCTTCAACATCCCTGGATTACGTCTGACTCAGATATCTATGCTCATGAAGACTTATTGCCAAATATCAAGAAGTTCAATGCTAAACAGAAGTTCAGACAAGCTGTTGAACTTGTCAAGCTTAATAACCGTGTCAAGAAACTGAGAGAAGCATATGGTAATGTTTCTGAGGACTCTGATGAGGACTCTGATTTGGCACTTGTTGAGACGGATAGTGAAAAGTCATCATTTGACTTTTCAAGAATGGCCAATCTTCTGAGAGGATCAGGTCGACTTTCAACTACATCGAGTGTACCACCACATCAAGCTACTCACAATCCAGAGAAATCTAACCTAAATGCTGGTTTGTTTCAACAGATCGTAAAAGCAGCCACTGAGAACAAGGAAAAGGTTCTAACTTATAAAGATGAGCCGGAAAGCAGCGAAAAGGCAGAGTAGCTAGTGTTTTTACTGCGGGTACACTGGATATGGGCTAGTTGATCCTATAAACTTCATTCTCAGGGGCAGCCGTGCTCGTAGATAATTACAAGATGGAACAGAGTTTTTTAAGGCACAAGCAAATTTATGTATTTTTACAATGCAACTTACTTTAACACCTTCATCATTATATGACAGAAGCAACGGGCAGAATATTTAAACTAGAGAAGCATCCGGTTGATTTGATGTTTTTCCTATTGTGTAGATACTCCTTGTCACTCTGTAGTTCTGTTCAGTTGTGCGGCTCGTAGTCTTTCATAGGGTATGTTTGGTCTATCCAAGTATACTGGAACACAGCATGTTACTCCACCAACCTAAGCTTTTATTCATTGCTTCACTAGCTCAGTCGGTAGAGCGTCAGTCTCATAATCTGAAGGTCGACAGTTCGAACCTGCCGTGGAGCATTTTGTTTTTGACTAAGAACGTCTTTTTTTATTCTTACTGTCGTTTCGAGGGTTTTGGATTTGATTCCGCATCATTATGATTTATTTTCCATGTTATACTTCGAATCAATATTGGTATATTGTATATAGTAAGATCTTGTTAACTCGTCATGCTTAGCGGTGTTTAATCAATCAGAAAGATTTTGTGTCATGACTATCTTCAAAATGTGACACAAAAACCAAAAAGAACATGGTTGACATTTACATCAACCGGATCTGTGGTTTTCCAGAATGTGGTGATTAAACAGGATTTGTCTAATTCAACTCAACTGTGGTATCTCTATTATTATTCTAAGCCCCAGCAGTTTCAATGGTGTCCGCTTCTGTCATTGCCTGCTTGTTCCTGCTTGTCTCAGTGGTGGTGTCAACTCCTCCAGCATGTTTCTTATCCTGTACCAATGTAATTGCCAGTTGGTGTGAGAGAGGTCATTCTGATTTCAAATGTATCTGTGATAACAGCCCATCATTGGTCGGTTGCCTTGTTGATATCTGTCCCTATGGTGCCTTTTTCAGTGCCAGAGATCACTTCTGGGGTACCTGTTTGGAGAGGCTTAGTAACCATCCAGTCACTGACAATTACCAAAATGAATATGATTATGATTATGAGTACGACTATGATGACAATGGAGATAATGTTGAGGACCTTGGGTCGGATGACCCAGTAGAAGGAAACGAGGAACAATCTGATGATCAAGACAAAGGGGACGCTGACTTGGAAGTGAATATGAGTTACTTCGAAGCTGTGGGTTATCATGGTGACAGTGTACTCAAAAATTACGCCAATGGGGAGCATGTCACAGTTGACCACGAAGAGCAAGCTTCCCACTATGCTGATAGCAAACAGGAGACTGATTCCAGTTCTTTGTCCCTCGATGATGCAACAAATGGGGCAGGGGATGCGAGGCCTGCCTCGACCAATAACTTTAGAAATCTCTGATGAGGGTAGTGATTATGATACAACTTTTAAAACAGATTCTGGTGTTAACTCGGAGAAAGAATACAAGCAGGAATCCTGGTCAAGTGAGAATGAATCTCAGGAACATTACACATACTATAATTATGAAGATGGTAACATGCCATCACCGGATCCTCTAAAACGACAAGAAAAAATGGCATATATGAACACAAGAGGTGAGGGCTCTGAGGAGGATACAGATGCTTATCATGATATTGAAAACAATGGTAAGCAAGAACTGCATAGTCCATACAACATACGTGGCAGAAGAGCATTCCACAATGACCCTTTCCAAAGTTTTAAGGAGTTTATTGGGAGCAAAAAAAATGAACAAATCAGTCAATCTGTAACGGAACTGGAACAGGAAGCACACTCTGACGACTCTACTGGTTTCCCGAATGATGTTGAAAGCATCTACTCGAATGCTCCTCCAACTGATCCAATCAGGTATACTCGTCGTGAAAGTGAACCTCCACTAATGATTGTGAAAAAAAATGTGAACCAGCTGGGGAACACGCCAATAATGATTGAAAGAAGTGTTGTCGCGCCAGTTTTGAAGATGAAAGGTACTCCACAAATACTGGATCAAAAATTAAAGAAGTTGAACCAAGAATAATGATGATAACTATAAAAAAGAGCCTGTTGAAGCAGGACACTGTGCTACATGATATGACATTGGGTAATATGTGTAATAATTGAAGTTTGATGTCGATACTGCCTATAGATTAGATTATTTTGTTTTACTTTTACATCATTAATATTTAGACCTGGTTTATAGTCAGTATCCAGGTAATCTATTAGTATCCAGACGGTATCCAGGCGGTATCCAGATTGACATGGTAATGATTACGTAATGAGTATATATAGAACACCAAAGGATCGAACATCTACACCTTCATATGGATACTGGGAAATACCTACAACTGAGGTCTAACAATTCCTATAATCCACCCATGATAATAGTATACATGGGTTGAACTTGTTGCGAATTTATATACACATATATAATATGTTTATGGTGTATGGGTGTCAACTCTAGTGTTTTCTGCGCAATCCATACACCCAGCTGTTTTGTCACTTTGTGCTGGCAAGAGAGAAAAAAAAAGTTCATAACCGTTCCCTTTTTTCCACCTTCACTCATAACCTACTCATAACCACACAGCATAGAAATGGAAACAAAAATGGATTCAAAAACTGCAGATGTTATCGCCCGTGCCATAGCTGAGAAAGAGAAAGTAGAGAAGGGTACAGATGTTCAATCGGACATCAAGAATTCCAACGGTGATGTTGTCAAGAAGGAAACTAAGGTGCTTTCCAAATCATCACATAAGGAGTTTGCTGTTGATCCTGAGCTGAATGTCGGTGTGGGGATTGTATCAGGTATTACTGGTCCTAAAGCTATCCGCGAAGTGTTTGAGAGTGCACAAGCTGCCCTTCTTGACCGTGATAGCTGTTCGCGTTGCAAGAAGACGTTCCCTGTGGACTTGACGGGGAAAGTGTACAAGCTATGCCCACATTGCCGTGAGTTGCAAAGAGAACGTTCCCGGAGATGGCAACAGAAGACCAAGCTAAAAGATGGTGCTTGTCGTCGCTGTGGTGTGCAGATTCCTGATGAACATTCACGATTTGTGCTGTGTCCTCCTTGCCGATTGGGCCTGAGAACAAGAAAGGCGAGCCGGTTTGAGAACGGCAAGTGTGTGCATTGTTCTGGGATTAATGACTGTACAGATTACAAAGTGTGCACGAGGTGTCGTACGAATGATAAACAGAGAAGAAAGATGCTGGAGCAACGTGGATGTTGTAATAGATGTGCAAAGGAGCTCAGTGATAATGAGAGATCGAACAAGGTCTGTATCCACTGTCGTTCAAAGAAGAAGAATAAAACAGGCGATGAAGTTGAAAGCGATGCCGATGGGGACGATATAGATAGTGCTGGAGGTGAACAGAATAGCCATGGAAGTGTTGATGTTGGAATTGATGGGGGGAACTCGTCGTCATCCGTTGGACAGATGACTGTTGAAGAAGATGCTGCTAACGAGACATACCAACAGGTTGCCCAACAGTTAGAAGCCAATCTATTCGCTCATGAGAGCAACGATGGGAATGCCAGTGCAGAATCAATCCAGGCCCTAGCTCAAGCAACAACCACTTCCTCTGATCAATGATAAATCTAATGACAGCCCAACCCTAAGCCTAATATAATATATGCTTGTTTAATGATACTCCCTTTGCGGTTCGAACTGAGGTCGTATACCTCATTTCGTTGGCGTTTACTCTTTCTGGCTCTCCCCTCACTCGCCCCACAGGTTTTTTTTTCTTGCAAAAAAACGCGTGGGTTAAAAATGCATTTTGCGTGGGATGTACAGAGGAGAACGGCAGAACGCCATCCATCATCAGATAATTCTTTTGGATAAAAACAAGTAAATACTTTCCTAAACCGAACACACTTCTAAACCCAGGACACACACACACATACAATCACAATGTCTGCCATTGCCACCGTTGCCAGAGCAGCAAGAGCTCTTCCAAGGTAAGTTCCCCTGTGCTCTGTCGCCCGCCACCATCACATGGTGTATGGTGGGAAGTGTGAAGGTAAGGGGGAACACCCGCCCGCACCAACACCATCAATTGTGCTTTGGGTAACATCAACATCAACTGCTCACCAGCAAGGAGACTAAAAATAACATTAGAGTACTAACAGAACAAAAACACAGATGCACCAGACTGTCCACCTTTGCCAGATTGCAGTCTTCTTACCCACCACACACCATCATTGGCATGCCAGCCTTGTCTCCTACAATGACCCACGGCTCTCTTGCCGTGTGGTCCAAGTCAGTTGGTGATGCCCTGGCTCCAGGTGAGGTTATTGCTGAGGTGGAGACTGACAAGGCCCAAATGGACTTTGAATTCCAGGAGGAAGGTTACCTCGCCAAGACCTTGGTTGAAGCTGGTACCAAGGACATTCCTATCAACAGTCCAATTGCAGTCTATGTTGAGGACGCTGCTGATGTCTCTGCTTTTGCCAATTTCACTCTTGATGATATTGCTTCTGCTCCAAAGGCTGCCGCTGCAGACAAGGCGTCTCCAGTTGCTAAGCATAAGGCTGCCTCAAGCCCATCACCAAAGACTTCAGCTGCTCCTGCTCCTGCTGCTCCAAAGTCTACTGGATCCTCTGGTCCAGTTGATAGAATCATTGCCTCTCCATTGGCTAAGACCTTGGCTTTAGAGCATGGTGTTAGTCTTAAAGATTTGACTGGTACTGGTCCAAACGGCCGTATTGTCAAGGCTGACGTCGAGAAGGCTATTGCTGATGTGCCAGCTTCCTCTGTTCAAGCCAGCTCCGATGCTGCTGTCTCTGCCCAGGCATCTGCATCTTCTGCCTCTTTTGTTGATATTCCTATTACCAACATGAGAAAGATCATTGGTGCCAGACTATTGGAATCCACCCAAACCAACCCATCATACATTATCTCCTCTGATATTTCTGTCTCCAAACTATTGAAACTAAGAGCTTCTTTGAACACCTCTGCCAACGACCGTTACAAGCTATCCATCAATGACATTTTGATTAAGGCCATTGCCACTGCTGCCAGAAGAGTCCCAGAGGCCAACTCCCACTGGATTGAAACTGCAAATGTCATTAGACAGTACAACAATGTCGATGTTTCCGTTGCCGTTGCCACCCCAAGTGGTCTAATTACTCCAATTGTGAAGAATGTTCATTCCAAGGGTCTCGCAGATATCTCCAAGGAGGTTAAAGATCTTGGTAAGCGTGCCAAGGAAAACAAGTTGGCACCAGAAGAGTTCCAAGGTGGCACCATTTGCATTTCCAACCTGGGCATGAACTCAGCTGTGAATTTCTTCACCTCTATCATCAACCCTCCACAGTCCACTATCTTGGCAATTGGTACCGTTAACAGAGTTGCCGTTGAGGACAAGGCTGCTGAGCATGGTTTCTCCTTTGACTCCAAGATCAACATTACTGGTACTTTTGACCACAGAGTCGTTGACGGCGCTAAGGGTGCTGAGTTCATCAAAGCTTTGAAGGAGGTTATTGAAAACCCACTGGAACTGCTATTGTAATTGGAGTAAATATACTGTATAAAAGAGAAAAACAGAAAGGTTGCGATTTAGAAGCTAAAGCAAGGTAGGTATAATACTTCCTCTATTCAAAGAGCAGGGCATTTTCGGAAATTTTACATTAACTTTAGAGTTTCATTTGCAAGAAAAAGAGTTAAACTAGGAAACCTTCTTATCATTCAATGTTTCCCTCGAACAAAGCTGAGAAAGAGCGACTAATACGGCAATATTCAGCTATATGGGTCCAAATGACTACTGTCTATACAATTTCTTTATCACCACACACCGGGTAACCCTCGTACTAGTTCCCGCCGCCGCCAAACGCTCACCGAAAAAACCTTCCGAACACAAACCACACACAAACGAACCCTCTCCTCAAACAACCCAACCTTCACCTCCAATCTATACCATGTTCTTCTCCCTTACCGACGAATCCAGAGAGCGCATCGTCAAGGTGCTCGACTCCGCCCGTGTGATTGCACACTATGGCTGGATCCCGTTCGTTCTCTACATGGGCTGGATCCAGACCCCAAACAGACCACCTTTGTTGGCCCTTTTGTCCCCACTACCATCTGTTTAATGAGAGGGGCGATACAGCGGTGGTGCAGATAATCACATTCACTAGGTTAATCTACAAACGCTGCTGCTAGTGGTTTGTCTCGCTTTTTTGATTGCTGGTTTACTGGATGAGTTGTTGTACATAGTTATGGTCATGATTTTATTGAACTTAAAGGTGTAGATGCTTTATCTACTTTTTATCAAAGTCGCCTAATCAGCCAAATGTCTGATTTTATTACTTTTCTATCGCCGTCAGTGCTCTCGTTCTTAATATTACCGGTATTTTATATATTGTATGTATAGGATGAGCAGTCATCACTTGGACATTTTTTCAGAGCTTAACGCCCCGCCCCACCAGGGAAAGTTAGCCCAGCCCAACTTACTATCAGCAATCACAGCACAACCGAAACTACCACTGCAATCTGATGCCCAACACTTCTGCTTCAGGCAGTATCACACCAACTCAACGTGAGATCCTTTCTGGTCTCTCGGCTGGTGCCTTCACCACCACAGTCACCCATCCTCTAGATATCCTCAAGATTCGTCTTCAACTAGACAATGTCTCCACCACCCATCGACAGTCTTTCCACCGAGTCATCAGCTCGCTGCGGGCAGAAACACCTTCAGCAACAATACGACAAGCCTATCGAGGTATCCTTCCCAATTTGATGGGCTCCTCTTTCGCATGGGCAGTATACTTTGCCTCTTACCGTTACACAAAGGACTTGACTCATCATATCATTGAATCCACTGACCCTTCAAGGGATTCAAACCTCCAGAGCTGGCACTATCTCAGTTCTTCATTCGCAGCAGGAACATTTACTGCGTTTGTAACGAACCCGATCTGGGTCCTCAAGACGAGAATTTTGAGTACATCAAAGGACGCACCCGGTGCCTATTCTGGATTCTTGAATGGACTCACAAGAATTTGCAAAGAGGAGGGAATAAGAGGGTTCTGGAAAGGTTTGGTTCCCAGCTTAGTTGGTGTCAGTCAAGGTGCATTACAGTTCACCATTTATGATACACTCAAGTATCAGATCAGAGGCGATTCGTACCGTGGTAATCTCGAGATTTGGGAGTACATTTTAATGAGTTGCACATCCAAGATCACTGCAACATTAATCACGTACCCTTGTCAGCTGTTAAGATCAAGACTGCAGGATTACAGTACTATCAATCAACCTAAATCAGTGACTGAGCTCTTGTCCAGTGTGTACAGACTGGAAGGTATTGGTGGTTTTTACAAAGGTGTCGTCCCAAATATCATCAGAGTCCTCCCTGCAACTTGCATCACTTTCAGTGTCTACGAGACAATAAAGAAGATAGCATAAAAGAAAAAGTTTTGTATATATTTTAATATTCATCCATCATCAACCTAACCTACTCATTTTAAGTAATTACAGAACCCTTTATATTATTTTATTGAACATACAGAGCAAATTTAGTAACCCAAAGCAGAAAGCTTTTGGGAAGCCTCGGAACCAGCTTGGGCAGCCTTGGCGGCCTCAACCTTCTTGGTCAAAGCCTTTTTCTTAGCGTAGTACTCAAGAGCCTTAACCTTTCTCTTCTCCTCCAACTTGGAGACAACATCGCTGTACTTCCAACCGACAGAAGCAGACAAGTCACCTAGAGTGGTGTACTTTCTACCTGGCTTCAATCTCAAGACTCTTAGAGCTTGTGGAACAACAACTCTCTTCTTCTTGTCGTATGGAGGTGGAACACCCTCGAAGATTTTCAATCTCTCCAAAGCAGCCTTACCACGAGGAGTCTTGTGGGCAATCATACCTCTTAGGGCCTTGTAGAAGATTCTGGATGGGGCTCTGAAGTGGAATGGACCTCTGGTCTTGTTGAATCTGGTACCCTTTCTCAAGTAGTCGTGGTATTTCAACTTGGTTCTGAAGAACTCACCGGAGATGTTCAAGGCCTCAGCACGAACAATGACGACCTTTTGACCGTTCAACAATTCCTTAGCAACAATGGAGGCTAGACGACCCAAAAGGTGACCCTTACCTGTAATATATCTGTTAGTATAAACTGTACTTGATGACTGACATGTTCTGTGAGGATTAAGTGATTGTGTGAAAGTGAAGAAGCCTTGTAAATGAAATGAAATAAACTGCCGACGAGAGGTAAAAAAACTTGGTGCATCCTAAACTAAAACTTGTGGAAACAAAGTGTAGGTACTTGATGTTGTGATGTGATGAGTGTTTGGCTCTATTTGATATTGTCTGTGGTGTAGTGGTTGCGAACAGTCTCATTTCTGATTTAAACCTGCGATATATTGGTCTCAAAAGGATCTGCTTTAAAGTGACACTATCAAATAATCCTGACTTCCTGTAGTGTTTGTGTTCTTAAACATACCATCAATGACAACAACTGGCTGAAAAGAGGACATGTTTCTTGATATGGTGTTGTTACTACTAAAGGATTTACTTTGAAGATGTTCACACAATTTTGAAAAATACAAATTTGAAAGAGTTGAGTGCGTCTGTCGTGAATCTAATGTGGCCCGAACCAGTAATATCCGGCCTCAGTTAACCCAAAATTGATGGGAAATTTCTATAGTGTTTCGCGAATTTTTGCAATTTCCTAATTAATTTCAATTTGTTTTTTCTTTTGTTTTTGAAAGTTTCAGTATGATACATCCATACACCATAAATCGGTTGGATATTTAGCTTTATGACTGCCCTATTGACTATCACGTGCATATATAACACAGCCCTTTATTTAATGAGTGTTCAAATTCACAATGACACATAATACAGACACACACAGACACACACACAGTCCCTCTCTATCATATCCGCTCAATCTTCCCTTTAACCAGTCTATACCTTGTATCCACATACGCATCCATGACTTTCTTCCTCTGATCGTCGGAATCTAGGAGCACAACGCCTGCGTTGTGCAACACTTCCTTTCTCAGCTTACGCATTAGTTGGTTGATTAAGAGATGGGCCTGGTTGAAATTCGTTGTCTTGAGAGCATTGAACATGTCACAGACGTTTCCGATGACAATTAGACAGTTTGACATGCCTTCCAATTCTTTTGTGTAATCCACCAGCGAGTTGAGTGTGAGACACTCAGTGTATTGAACCCGATCCAGGCAATCGCTTATCCAAACATCTGGTAGTCCTTGGTCTAATACATACTGTCTTATTTTGTCCCCCAAGAGACCTAAGCTTGAAACAGAAGCACTGTCATCTATCCAAAGCGTGGAATTCTCAGTATTTGTTGTCAGGTGGTAAACAATGGTGTCAAAGATAACCTGTGGTCTCCTTTGTTAGTCACGAGACGAGACCCATTTGCCTCTCCCCATGGTGTGGCATTTTCAAATAACACTCACTTCCACAGCAGAAAGAATAGAGCCAGTAGTTCTCAGAGCGACAACCCCATTGACAACTAGACGACTGCTCATTAATATATACGTGGTAGTGGTGTATGATTGATTTGGTCAGAGAAGAAAAAGAAAAAAAAAGAAAAAAAAACATCCTGATCAATCTGTCACAATCTGAAAATAGTTTGCTTCAAGACACTCACCACTCCAGACCAACCCGCCCTTCTCCTCCTCACCCAGTTAGTTTTCCTTATAAATGTCCTCTGAAGAAGAAAATCACCAGTCAGAGGAGACAGTCTCCCTTTTCTACCAAAACGCAACCAAGCGTGCAGTCTCCCTTGCGGACTTCTGCAGCACCCCAGACTCCCCACTGCCATTCTCCAGCATCCGAGACGTCTCAGTCAAGGCTCTCGTTATCCTGATCTTCGAAAGCTGGGATGTTAACATACATGGTGTGAAGCCTCCTGAGTCCATACATCAGATCAGACTCATTCATCTGGGCAAACCTCTTGAGGATGGCTTATCATTTGAGTGTTTTGAGAATTGGTGGGCTAAAGGCGATATTGATCCAGAATCCGTTTATGCATACGCAGCAGATAACGATGGAATCAAATTAGGTGACTTGAAGCTGGACATTAGTAGTGTCATCCATGTGAATCTGAGACCGTTTGAGTCGTTAAAGAAGATTAGGACGAAGAACAGCACAACGGGCAAGTTGATAGCGAAAGTCAGTACCAATGGAAGAAGCACAAAAGCAGTGATTAGTGCAAACGAAGAAATCAACAAGCAGAATCCTGGAGGAAGCTGTTGCATTATTGTTTGAAGTTTTAATAACCTTCTATTCTACAAGGACTCCTGCAGAAATGTATGCGTTTCGTATAATGATCAAATGGAATGGTTAGTAACTTCAAATGAATGGACAAGGCTAATGCGCACCTTAGACGTCCGACGATCAATCAGGTTCAAGTAAACAAAACAAAACAAAAAAAAACCTGCGTAGTGTTGTTCCCTTACAACAAAACTCAATATCACACCAGAACAGAACAGAAAATTCTCCTACCATTAATTAGAGGTAGCAAAACTTTACCAAAAAAACCACCAGTCTGATGTGTGCAACAAAGTATAATACAAAAACGATTGGCTTTATTTTTGAAACCCCTTGGCCAAATCAACATCTTTTAAATCGCCAAGGTTCTTTTCGCCACTATTACCCTTCTTCTCATTTTGCATGTTTAACGGACTCTCAGGAATGTACCCACCATTTCTAGTTGGTGATTTTTGTTCTCCTTCATCCTTGGCCCCTTGGTTTGGACCCAACGGTGTGCTGAATTGGACAAAATTCCATAAAGCTGGTGAACTTTGTAAATTACCTCCCCTCTGTCTTTCCTTGTGTCCACCAGGTTGCTTATCATCCTTCTTTCTTGTGCCCCGTTCAGGTGTATAGGCTTCCACTGCACTAACAGTAAAGGACTTGGTAGGAGAAGTAATCATGCCAAACTCAAGGTTGGACGAATCAGTTTGCTTGGTTGTTTGGTCTGAAGTGCTTACGCCTTCATTAGAAGTATTGGTGTTGTGGTTTCCATTGCCATTGTTGTATGAACCTTGATAAAGTGAAGTGAATGACTTTTTTGGTGGGGTTATGAGAGACTCCTTCTTTGTAGATGAGTCCCTCGTCAAAGTCGACTGTTCCTGTGCGCCTTCTGACGGCTGGACTTGAAGTGTGCTCTTCACATTGCAAGAGGACGATATTGGCTTTAGTTCAGTTCTATCTGTCGAAGAAGACTCCTGAGTATCAGGTCTTGTATTCTGAGACTGTGGAGCAGATGAATGCTCTTCTAACTGCGATTGAGGTAGCTGCTGTTGTGGTGGTATTTGCTCGTAGTGGTGTGGTGGTGGTAGTGGTGGCTGTTGAGAGTATTGAACTGAGCTTGTTCTGGTGTCATAAATACCAGAGTGTGGTGGTTGGCCTTGTGAGGCAGCCAGTGGCAAGTGAATTGGCTGTTGTGGAGGAGGAACAGGTGCAAATCCCTGCGGTGGTTGTGGTTGTGGTGGTTGAGGTTGAGGTTGAGGTTGTGCTTGTGCTTGTGCTTGTGCTTGTGCTTGTGCTTGTGCTTGTGCTTGTGCTTGTGCTTGT